>PDGT01000008.1:8003888-8050097 GCA_003671415.1 Megathymus violae
TATGTATTATATATAATTACTTCATATTCAATTTATAATTTCATAAATAATGTAATTGTCTATTCAAGGATTTCATCACATTATACCCATGCTATATTGCATTGTGATCATGAACTAAACACATGAATATTTTCAAACGCCTGATTTGACTTTAAATAGCATAATTTTCATTGAAAACAATACGGACGAAAACAAAGTTAAAAATTACAATACAAAGGATTCATGTTCCATTTATAAATAATACTTCAACCTTGAACGAATCCTAACCAAAAAGAGCATATTTGTATTATTTGGGTTGGATATTTGAAAGTTTAAATACATTAAGCGTGGTTGGAAGAGTAAATAGAAGGGTCTTCAAATACAATATTTTTAAAAGTGCATTCATCTAGCTGTATCGAATTACATAGGGAATATTACTATTGACTGATTACTGTTTTGTACACATTTTATCTATAAGATTGCTTAATATTTTTAATAATGTGGCGTAAGTGTGACGTACTAATACACTTAGACCACGTAAAACGCTGCTAAACAATGAATAAGGATATGGCGTACAGTCCCTCTTGTTGGACTTTACCTTAGTGTATATCGCCTAATTCCAACGCTACTCGTGCGTGATGGAATAGTTCTACTATACTGCGACCATGAAATGTTTTTATTAGTTTCGGTGGTAATTTCGGAGTATCGAAGAGCCAGCTGTAGACGGATCCCTCAGTTTCGTCATGTTCGGCAACTGGTCGGTGATACGTTTGGTGTCACGGATGTGTATCGTTGCGGTGGTTACATGCTGTCAGGTGGTTCGTGTGGTCGTTGGTCATTTGTATTGACGTAAAACGAAATCTGAAAAAAAAAATTATTTAAAAAAAACTGTTGTGGCAAATCTCGATATCAAATTAATTTTTATTTTGTTATAATTGTTTGCGATACAAGAGTAGGTAGCTATATAACTGTCCCTGTAGCCCGGGACCAGAATAGGGCTACGGTATCCCCTGCCTGTCGTAAGAGGCGACTAAAAGGGGGCCCTCGGGGTCGTGGGCGGCTAGGGTGGGAGCCTGAACCGTCCTGCCAACGACCCCGGGAAGGACGTCTGTATGTGTGGCCGCATATCGACGTTACACCAGAAATTCGGGGATGATCGTCCGCTCATCCTGAGCAGAGCCCGACGGGGCACGCGCTCATAGGACTCCGGTCTAGTTCCGATGGAGATCCCGGAGTCCTATCATAACGCTAACAAAGACCACCGGGGGAGTTTTTAGTGCGGTAAAAATCCCACATCACCCGGCGTCGCTCGCACGGCACCAGGTACCTTTTGAAGGTTTCCCCCTCGTCAACAAAAAAAAAGGTAGCTACATAACAAAACTACTGGCCATTTAAAAATACAATTAGAATATTTGTTACAAATAACAATTTAACAATAAAAACATAAACGAAAAAATAATAAATTTTGTGAATATTGTCAGAAGTGGGATTTGAACCCACGCCCACAGAAGTGGACTGCGACCTGAACGCAGCGCCTTAGACCGCTCGGCCACCCTGACATATAACATAGTATAGAAAGTAGTTTACATATGAAATTGCCATGTATTCTTCATTATAATTTCCAATTATCGCATTGACTTGAAACTTTGCAAGTTAACTAAAATTTCACTAAAAATTCACACTATCATTCGCAAAATATTTATTTGTCGATACCCAACTGATTGACTCCGATGGTACTGAGCGCAAAGATAAAAACCTGAGCTTAATAATATAAATACACCGGATGTTTTAATTATCACTTAACTTTAGTCACAAGTAACTCACATCGTATAATGTTGTGAAATTTAATGAAGTTTAAATCGGAGTTTAAATATTGACAAGATAAATAATAAATGCGCAAACTTTTAAGTTCTTCTTTCACCCCGCTACATAGTCTTAATGGTGCATCGATTTGCCATATTATAATCTTAATTGGTGTAGTATCTATATACTCGTATCTATATACTTTCAGAGAATGCTATTTGCGCCTATAACTGAAGTAGCACTTTGTATGTTTTTTTTTTGTATTGCTGATATTTTTGTATGTATTAGTGTGTACTTGGTTGGTGCAATAAATAAAAAAAAAAATATATCTACAAATTTTCTCGGTAGTTCTTCCAGTTACATTATAGACGAACGCGCAGTGTTCCATCGGGCTTTCATATGGGACTAAAACCCGATATCGCCTAGAGACATTGCATCAATTTGGCAACGTTACCACATGATATATAATGATATTATGGGAGAGGTGGCTTGAAAGGGATATTTTTATTGTTAAAGTTCTAATAAATGATAGAGATAATATTTGGAATAGGTTAGCGTCAAATGGGAAGCCCCCATTATCAGACTATTGAAATAAAATGCAATACTTGTCATTTCTTAATTCATAGTTGTTTATTTTCATATATTAAAAAAATGTGTGTTTTGTCCCTTTCATAAATTTGCTGTATTGAAAGGGACACCATAATTTATGAAAGGTACATTACATAATATTAAGGAAAAATCACTTTATACATTGCTACCCATGTTCTAAAAATATAAAATACGTATACAATAACTTTATAAGTTGGTATATATGTTTAAAAATCAAATTTAACAGTAAGTGCAATATTTTGTTTGTATTATATGTAAGTTAAACAGAAATCAACATCATTATGATGTTTTCTTAGACATAACGAACTTAAAAAAAATATTTTCTTAAAAACACAATCAACAGTCTCCTTATAATTAACAATAAATGCAACTCTTATGTTAATTTTTTTTTTTTTTAATTTTTTACATGTGAAAGGAGGATCCCATTCATAACCATTTGTTGTGTCCCTTTCATAAATATGATTTTGATATAGAAAACATAACCACAAAATATACAATTTTAAAATGAAGTTTACTGATCTTTTGCTATCGTATATATAAGACTCCAACCTATTATAAATAGTGGTTAAGAACCAAATAATTAATCTCAGCACTTAAGAAAGCGTTTTGCAATTATGACAGAAAAAATACTTTTCAATGCCAAAAAAAACATTCGCACGGCTTCATCATTTTTGAAAAGACAGGAGTGTGATGTTAGAAGCGAACGAATGTGAATCAGAGTTGCCATACGACCACATAGTGTTGGCAAGAAATTGTTTTTATTTTGCCAATAATTTTAATTGTCCCTTTCAAGCTACTTCTCCCCTATACCAAAATAAATAATTATAGTGCACACGGTATGTAAATTTTACGATTCGATTACCATCTATGTTCTATCCCGAATATGGTCAAAAATTTAAAGATCGGAAACGCATCGCCGCACTACGCACACCTAGGATGATTTTTTCATCCTTTCAACCTATAATCGTCCCACTGTTGGACTCGAGTCTCCTAGATAATAAGAGGTTAAGGTCATAATCTACCACGTTGCCCAATAGCGGGTTGGCAGATTTCATGCACTTTTGCGAACGTCGGTGAGAACTCTTGGGTAAACAGATTTCCGCACGATGTTTCCCCTCCTTAACCGAAGCATTGATAATTAATTTGTCGAGATGATTTATCTGTCTAGGCGTAACTATCCGATAGCATGAAACACCGTGTAAGACTGTGCTTTAAATATCAGTATACAAAATCCATAAATAATTAGAAAACAAGTAATACACGGGTGGAAGTGTAAGTGCAAATTAATGCCATCGCCTTCACTAAGTGTAGGTATAGTATGTACGTAATATGTATGTATGAGATCGCGTGTGACTGATGAAATCGTATTATTTGCATTCGTTTTATATTCATTTTTGTATTTGATCCATCGTCGTCATTTCAACTTTCACTGCGCCTGTAAAGCAGTGATAAGTTTACTACTCTGTATAATTAAATATTATTTTACGTACGTAATGTATATTAAGTTATACTTTATATTTTTCCATCCTCACTTTTTATTATTTGCTGCTATTGCTTTTCGTTAGTTCGCCAGATTACTACTGGAGGAACAGGGTACAAGGTAAGCAGTTTTATATATATGCAAGCGTGAGGTATGTGAGGATCTTCAGTCACTGGGCATCGTCTACGGCCCTTGTGTTTCTTATGCTGAAAACATTCGGTAAAACCAAAGTTATCTAAGATTAAAAAACCACAGGTGTCGTGAGTCACTCGGTCGGAACGAAGTTCCTTTAGTGATATACACATATTATGTATTCAATAATAGATACAATGAAATAAATTAACAATGTTTGAGAGTAAGGCACCAATTTTCCTATGTAAAATGTACTATAAATACTTATTTTTTCCGCATTAGGGGTGGCGTTACAATGTCTGGGTCGACACGGCGAAGCTCTGGCGGCATTCAGCTCAGGGCTGGGAGTGGAGCCCTCGTCCCGGCAGCTGCTGGCCGCTCTCGTGGAAGCGTCGCTCAAGTCTCCACTGCGAAGCACGTTGGAACCCACGTTCAGACAACTGGAGGCCATGAAGCTGGATCAATCACCGTTCGTACTCATTTCGGTTAGTTCAATCATATGTATCATTATTGCTGATTAGTTTTTTATGTTCAATTATTATTATTATAAATGTAATTATAAAGTAGTTTTACCTAATTATTTGAAATTTATTTATTTGTTTTTATTATGTATCGTATAGACAGGTGTGTGTATGGTCACAGTCCACAGTAGCGTCAATTAGAAGAGGTATTTAGATAGATGATTTACAGTGGTTCGCTAAATTCCGGAGGATGGATTATATACCTAAGTTGTAATGTTACAGCTCTATTCTGTCAACACTGATTTGAAATAAACAAAAAAAGATAAATACACGAAAAAATTTAACCCTTTATAGGATCTCTCGCGCAGTGTCGTACGCGTTTGAACTAGAACTAACTTTGGTAAATATTAAATGAAACGGACGGACGGACACGATTTTTAACTGCACTGTCTACTGTATAGTTAAAATGTACAGTGTAAACTATATTACAGAAAATGCACAACATTGACAATTTCCATAAAAAAAAAACATCCTGCATATCCTGAATAAATAACCTAACCTAACCTAAAAACACAAAGCGCAGTGTTTTTCTTGCAGTGAAGAAACCAACACAATTCGGTCGCTTATTTCACATTAAAACACTTCGATTACAATTCGAGAGTTCGTTTACGTAACGTATTTACGACTACTACATTTGAAACACAACTTTATTCAGAGCTTAAATGTGTACAAACCGTTCCTCCGTTTAAAATGGAGGCATAACTGCGCACTAAAGTGGTATAAAATAATGTGACTCGTGAAGTGGGTGTCGGACCGTCGAATTCAAACTGTCAGTGGGCCTTGTTTAAACGCCATCTGATACGCGGCTCCAAAATAATGCCAGCCGTTAACTTGAACCTGTAAAAATAAGGGTTGCATACACATTAATGGTAATGAATTCCAAACGGAATTGATAGGAGTTATTAAATTTACTTCTAAACGAAATGTAGTACATTAGGTTTGTACCTAGTTTGTATGTAGGAATTTTTTGTGCTGCGATGTTTTTTAGGTCGAAACTGATCTAATTCTAAACGTGTATGATTCTAAAACTGGCCTACTCCTCTAAAATATATTTTTTATTTAATAATCACTAGATATTAGTTATAAACTACACATTACATCAGTTCCGTGCGATTCTATATTGCAGATATATTATACAACTTTCAATACAAGTTTTACAGCTTACGTAACGTCACCTGTGGATTACATATCTATCTACTTAGACAATTTTCATTTTAAATTTGTCCGTTCGATTTTATTTCAATACTAAAGATTTATGCAATCCTACAGCAGTCATTAAGTTATTGTTACTAGTCTTCACACGAATTTACACAATCATGGTATCACATCCTCTTAAGGCAATTCTACGAACTACCTCCATCTGAAGACTATTTCATAAATGGGGGTATGATTTTTCTAGTTCAGTATGTGGTTCCATCAATGGGAAAAATACAGCTTAGATTCAGACAAATACTAGTATTATATAACAACTTTGAGTATTGTTGATCAGTGACATGGATCTCTTGGAGGTAGGCTAGGAAGCGTTTAAAAATATAACGATTATTAGACTGATGTATGACTAGCAAAATACCAGTTAATAAAAACGATGGCTTCAATAAGTTTATATAACCAGAATAAGGTTTAAACAAAGCTCGCATCCACTGAAAACCCTGGATTCGCGATTAACGTCGGAGAGCATTCGAACGCGCACTATTTGCATACATTCCACCTCTTGCTGTCGAGCTCTGAGCATTTTTCGGCGCATTTAGCAGTGGACAATGGGACTGAGTGATCAAAGCACCATAAATACGACCGACCCCCGCGCATTTACATACAATCTGGATGACAGTTGATCGGCAGCCTGAACGCTGGGAGCCACCGGTGTTCAACCTAGAACACAGGATTTGTTTATATCAATTTATAGTATTACATTTGTCGAGCAAAGGCACGATGCTGTTACTGTTCAATATAGTTATTTCGATTTTATTCACATTTTACAATAGTTGTTAAAACGTAATAATTAATCTTCATTCATTAATATTAAAAAACTAATTTCCCGTCGGGAATTGAACCGGGACCACTACCTCGGCACCAGGGTCACTACCAACAAGGCTACAGTGTGAATATATAGTGAGTAACCCGCATACCTGAGAGGTCTAAATAATGTTCTTTTAAGGGAATGTGAAGTAATTAGTAGTTTTCATAATGAGATGAATTATCATCTTTCTAATTCAAAGAACTTTTGGCCGGGTTGGGGCGGCCTAGACTACTGACCCCAATCTCATGCTGGCAGAACAGGGTGTCGTAAAAGACGACAGAAGCCAGACTGCTTAGCGGTAGCGTTTCGCGTAATGATTACATTTTAAATATTATTATAAAATAATTAATATTACTACTGGTATTATTATCTTTCCGTAAACTCTGCCTGGCTAACTACCATCCTCTTGCTTGAGTCAGCCGCCAAACGACTCGTCGTGTTCCGAAGGATTGAGAGCCAAGTAGTTTCTTTCTTTCTTCTTCTTTCTTGGCAGACAACGCTTTAATGATGTCTTCGGTTTTACTAATGTCCATGAGCAAAGGTGACCACATACCATCAGGTGATTAATCTGCTCGTTTATCAACTATTCACAAAAAAAAAACGAAGCTGTAAAGACTAATTCCTAAAGTAATACGGGGGCTATTTCTAAACGTAAGGCATAGGTTTTCTGAAGCATAGCGAGGAGGAGGTTATCTACTATTTATTGATACAACTATACTACTGAGGCTTTGCTGAACTCTCGAACAACCGTTCAAATCCAAGAGACAGCATGTAATACTCGTAGTCTCATTATAGAAAAGAGTTTACCGTCATTTCCACTAAATATGATTCATTTTTTTCTTTATAAAATCACTGTAAACATATAATTTTTTATACGTTTAATAAATATAAAAGAATGTCGTCGATACGACATTACGAGGCCACAAGACGGTAGGTGGTAGGCACTCATTATGAGAACTAAGATGAATAATTTTTATTTCGCCAATCCTTTGTAATTTATCCGGCGACCACTTTTGTTCCCGCTCACTCGTCACACAAATACGTACCATTTAACCGTATAAAATTTATTCGATGAGGATCGCGAATAGTATTAATAAATTTTTACAATGTTTTTTATATGTTATTAATGGGTCGACCGGTAATGTTATCACCACAAAAAGGCTATACTATAGCCGTAATGGGACATTAATGTCGTACTTCGAAAGGCAAGTTTGTACAAAAACATTGTATTACAGAGTAGTACAAAACGGTAACCAATTATATACTAATTTAATAATCAATAAGCCACGGGGGTCCGTAAAACATTTTGAATTATTCTCTTTACACAATATCTCGGGAAAAGTTAAAACGATTCGTTGCAATCGACAGGCAGCGTAATGGGTTTTTAAAAATTCGACGCGCTTTTTGCCTTTGAACAATGATACTCAAATTCGCATTTTAGGACATTATCTCAATATTATGTTCAGATTAGTCAGTGAACGACATCCTATCAAGGAGATCAACAGTCTCACCCTAACCTCGCCGGGCGACATTAGTACCGTGCGACCATTAAATGCACTTATTTTTAATGGATCGGGTAATAATAAATGTAATAAAGATACAGGAATGGACCATTTTGTAGATAGCTGCACTGCTCGTTCAACGGAGATAGCAGAATAATGCAGGTTATTGAGGATTTTTAGTGCAGTGACATGTATGAAAAATATTTTCGGTAGGTACATCAATTTTCAATACAATTCAAAGTTAAATACAGCGGTAAAAACAAATTGATCATATTCTCTTTTGAACAGAATAGACCTACTCGTATATTGTTGATTAAATTTATGATTCGGACTTTAGCAATGCTGTGCTTATTATTGCACTACTAAATTTATCAACCATACTTCGATTAATGTAAAAAATACACAACAAATATTGGCGATTAACAGATATAATAAGTTCATTTGATACATACATAGGCATGTAGAGTGTGGACTTGACTTCAGGCGAAGGTAATTCAAAGAAATTAACATATACATATATAAGGCAACCCACAAACAAGATCCAACAATCAACGATAAACAGACGAGCACGACGAACGTTGGGGCCTCTGAAGCCTGTGTAAAATTAATGCTAATTATTTGCTAGCACTTGTAGTTTTTAATACAATATAACATTATTATATAAAAAAATATCTGCAACCATATTATTTAGGTTCGGCAACACATGACGTAAAGTCATGACGTGAAATTACTCACTTGTCAATTATTTCATAACAATCATCGGAATTCGCAAAGCATCGTGCATTTTCTTTATACGGTTATAATTCAGGTTTATGCAATTTTATCGAGGTCCACTTCATTAGATCCTGCAACTTTCTTAAATTACTTGCTCGGAGGCAAGTAATCTACGAGATATATATCAAAGCCCTTTTGACGTATCTATGATTATAACCAATAGGCGCGAATACTCGTTTCTGTTTTATTTTGAGGATAATGTATGCAACAGAAAATGAGAAGCATGTGACGCTAGGAACCAACATTCAGTCACATGTTTTACGCAAATGATTCAATCGTCTATTTTATAACTATGAAATTGTGGTTTAGTTGCAGAATCATATTATCCAGCTATGTGATTTTTTTTTTCTTATTCTTAGTGTATTCCTCCGAATTTTAGTAGATGTCCCAATTAACGTAACAATTACTTCTTTTTTATGTAATTTACCTACGACAAAAGATATTACAGTTGCGGCACGTCTGCAATAAACACATTCTTATCTATGAAATATACCAGTACTAACGCTAAATATTTAAACTGCTTTTTTAGTATTGAATCCATTTGTTATTTATAATTTTAGTCCGAAATAATATCATTAAAATTATCTTTAGACTTAGTTTTTGTAACAAAATAATAGAAATGAAATAACCTGTTACTTCCAGAGTCATATACTTGTTAAGTGTGTAAAATATTTGTAATTTTAATTTGATGCCGGGAAAGTTATTAGCGTCAATGTCACAGTTTTAATGTTAGTTTATTTTCAGGTGGTTGGCCAAGAACTTCTGGCGACCGGGCAGTATCAAGCTGCTGTCACGGTTTTGGAAGCAGCCCTCAGGATAGGGTCATGTTCTCTCAAATTAAGGTGCGTATACTTATAAAATCTAATAGGCGCTTTGCGATCTGTAACATAAGGTTTTTTATGAAACTAAAAATTATGCACAAAAATTTAATAGGTACTCACAATCACAAACATATTTTTTTAAATGCCTTTTAATGTACTACGCGGGTACTTCTTCAGTTCGATTTTAATATAATACGGAAGTAATAATATTTCTGTATTTTTAAAATTCTACAAGAACATTTTCAATAGTATTAGCGTTCCGCGTGTGCTTCTGATACATTGAACTATATAAAAACGAAAATGAGACGCAGTGTCGTCTTTGTGGGAAAACGAAGAAATACCCTCCTGTACAAATTGTCAAGTATTAGAAAATAATTCGTATTAATATATAATGTTATGTGTAACATTTGTTTCATATTAAAGTATTAATATTTTTTCTCGATAGTATGTTAGACAGATCTTGAATATATTAACAATGATTTAATCTTCCATCATATCACTAAGTACCCACCTTCTTTACTGACTTCTGATTATTTTGAATAAAGTAATTTGTCATGTAACATGAAAGATATTGCATAATCTTGTATCTATTATCAGGAATTTTATTTCGCCTTTAAAAGTGCCGCCATGTATTCGTATGATTTATATTTTAAGAGAGTCAAGTCCGCGTGATATCCCTTTCGAGATTAATCTCTTAGCAATAATTTCACACCTTTAACACCTCTCGAAGTTTCAAAACGTTAATAAGATGAAGACAAATTACACGGCTCCGCATCATTAATGTGGTACCATTATTATTTTTAATCACGGACCAAACGTATGAAGTTGACAGAGGAATAATTTATGTGTACCCGAGGAAACTGTTATCTTCGGCGGAATTTCGACATTTTGATTTATAAATGTTTGCCTCTCAGGAAGTACGAGGCATAACTGTTTCAAGGGATAGGGACGGTAAATTTGTGCGCCCGGTTCTCCGTCTTGTACTGAGAGTAATATTAAAATTAATATTAATACACGTTATGTTAACTTGTACGTACTTACCGTACTGGAGAAATGGTGAAGGTTCTTGACTTGTATTTGTTGGTAGAGATGCGTATCAAATAATTATATATCCCACTGCTTGGCTCGAGTATTCTTTCACAATTTTTTTCCACATGTCGTTTGTCCTTTGAGGATATTATGAAGAACTGTAAGATGTGCAGATGGTAATTATAAATGCCTATTAGTACGCAAAAATTTAATACCTGCAGGATTCGAATTTGAGTTTGCGGGAGACGATCATTCCGACCACTACTACTACTATTTGCACCTATCAAACACATGAAAAAGTACCATAACTTAACTTTAAAAATGTCGAAAAGCATTTTTAATACGAGTACGTAAATTATATCTCAATATTTAATTTGTGAATACTGTAATCCTCTAGGCTGGGACTTTTATTTAGTAAACAGAAAAAATTTAATTGGTAAGTTTAGCATCTTTCAAGATTACTTTTCTCTGCATCTACACACAGGTAAACAAATTATATATTTATTTCTAGAACTTTTAAATAGTCTCAGAAGTGCTTAAATAAATGAATTAGGAGACAAACTTTTATTCAACTGCTGCAATTTGTTAATATATTTTTCTAAAGAGATAATAATAATATTTTATTGACGCAAACTTTTCGTTCCTATAATAATTATTCATAATCTTCTTAACTTATCTCCAATGGTTACCTGGAAGGAATTACTGCTTAGCGAAAAGATGGGCTTTGTACGTAAATTTTCTTAGCATTATACAATTTAATTTATTTGTTTCCCTGGTGCCTAATAAATTATGTAAAACAAATAAAATATCTAAGATGTAAGGTACTCTATGGTGAATACAAAATTTATTAGTTCTAAATGGTTCAATCATCTATCCGTGCGGTCTCTTAACCTTCTTAGCTCACTCAAAAGAGTGAGTGAAAAATATAAAATGTATCTTGAATCATCTGATACATATAAAATACTGATGATAATACAATACATTATTAAAGAAGAGTACATTCGAGTCGACAAGGAATCAAACCCGAGCCGCGCGATGAAACCCACACCTCCCGGAGATCTTATCTCACCTTGATGGATTGAATCCGTATCGATGCGGCCCCATTCTATACGAAACGTGTTAAGGGAAATCTTTTAACTGTATAAATAGGGACATTTATTTTTGATTCTTATCAATATGGGATAATTGGTGACTGATGATAGCCAATAAAGAAGCAATGGGAATACGTTTCTGAGAGAACGAGAAACATGGTAACGTCTCTAATATTAAAGCGATATGGATGCGTGGGAGGTGATATTTGAACAGTACAGAAAATTTAAAATAACAGATGTGAAAATGTTTACGGAATCTGATACTTTTTTGGCGTTTGTATTATTATAAAGATGCATTAAGAAAGGTGATGTGTCGTTTATTTTAAATAATATTATAATAAAATTCATATGACATTAAATTATAGATTTGCATTTGAATTTTTTCATGTGTATTTTTCAAACCCGTTTAAATAGCAATGGATCAATAGTTACAAAGTTGTACACCAAAATTGGTAAACACAATCAGAGTACAATGTTACAGTTGTAACCGATAGGAAAAAAAAACAGTTTTTAGACAAACATACCACATAGTAATCTCCGCTTTTTCTAACATAATATGTATCATATGATAATTGTTGATGGTATCATAGTCCCAATTTCTTTAGCTGTTTCATTTCTAACATGAATCTTAAATGGTTTTCGATCGACTCCACAATCTACACACTTGAGACGTCAATCAATTGTGAAGTCAATCACACAAACATATATCTAACCATCGCCCGTCACACAAAAGTGTGTACACAATAAATGAAATATGTATTTCAAGAAAGGTAATATTCACTTTAGTCTTAAAAATCCATAGTTAGTAGTTTTAAATGGAAACAAATTTAAATTTGAATAACTGACTTCGAATACTAAACTAGTTGACTCAACATGTGATTCAGAACATGATCGATCTCGACACGGCACCGAGTAAGTTTGTCAAATTACAACGGCGGGTGATTAATTAGCGCTCGAATTAAAATATTTATCTGGCATTATATAATCCGCGTTGTTTACATGAACAGTCACTCCTCATAAACATGGACTGACAGCCCGACGTACTTGTATACGAGTCGAGAGCGAAGATCATTATAGCACTTGAGTTTTCTTTTTGGTTGTATAGTAGGTATTTACAATTTTGTGTTCTGACCAAATAGTAGGAAAAGTAGAAATGCCGCTTCCTTAGTGGTAGGTATAGATAAATTTTTTGATGATTACTTTTTCGTTTACACCTTAATCTTGAAAATTTGACGTCATATATGCACATGTTAAATTATTATACATACTGCCAATGCAAGCCACTCTGGCTGCATTTTAAGTAAAATAAATCTTATGTAACTAAAAAGTAACTTTTTCGTTACCCACTAATCCATTTTTATCAAGCGTTTTATAAATTTATGTTCACCATACTTTGCCTTCACGTGAATCGGATTTTCTAAATACAGACATTTATATCAGTGGCTTTATAAAATACTCAAAACTTATTAACTAAGGTTTTATACTAATTTTATCTTCAATACTGCATAAACATACACCGAGATAAAAAGTACTCTAAATATTTACTCAGAATATAAGTGATAAATATATTAATGGGCAAAGAAAAATCTTTGCACCCATTTTTCTCCCTTGTTTGTTAACTTTTTTTTTTTGGTAGCTATCCGGAAATATATTTATTTAAATTAAATAAAACATATTTTTTGCAATAAAAATTCGCGTAGTGAATTTGGAGTGATTGATTTGAATTCATCTATTCCACCCGCAGTGAAATTGACTACAAGAGGGAGTTTATTTAAATCACTTCAAAATAATATTTGGAGCGAAATACAAATAGCGAATGATGTAAATCTATCAATGATCTCTATCTGTGATCAAGAGTTGCCAGTTTCCAAGAAATTTATATATGACTTGCGGCCCGCTCCGACTTTGTTCGGGTTAAACAATTATGTTCATTTATATAAAATATATAAAATTTTTCAAAAGGTATTTGAGTGATATTTTAAATTCCTATTATTTGTTATAATTGAGGATACTTTTGTCCTGGGACGAGGATATATGCCCACAAGAAAAGAAATAAAAATTAATATGGGTATCCCTTAAAAGGGCAGTAGATAAAATTTTGTCTGCCTAGCTGCAGCCATAAAAAGTTTAGAGAACGGTTTACTAGTGAGTGATAAGTATGCTTATCTTAACAGTTTTTATAATTCCTACATGCTGCCATAACATACATAATAACAATATATTTTCAAACAATTTTTCACTTTTATGTTAACTACAGAACCCGACACAAATAAAATAAAAGCGTTACGCCATAACTCCTTTATTATGTTAGTAAAAAAGATATTCGGTACATTCATACTCGCAGTGACGTTCGATAAACACATATGGTGCACGTTGTTATTATATTGAAATATAGACAGCATCAACATTTACAACTCTGGAGAGACGAAGCCGCGAAGGCAAGGCCATTAATACCACTGCCTACTCGCCACCGAGCATCACATTCAGCTAGCTACCGACTTGGAACACCTAATACAGGGTACAGAATAAGATATTAATATACGTCGCAAAGTACATCCCGGGGACATCGTAAACGTAGAGTTTCACTTATTAATCTATGCCATTCGTTTCTGTAGGTGTTTCCATCAGTTGCAAGTACAAATAGGGCTGTACGTTTTACGTCTATGACTGCATTTTCTTCTGTGTAGTTTTTTGATAATAAGAAATGGTGACAAAATTGAACAAGACGGACGCGTACATTGTGTTTAATAAAATATTGAAATTCTCATTGTATGAATCTACAAATATATGTCTGTTAACAATAAACATTCGATTTTTGTATTTGTGAACCATTTCACCAATACCGACGTTGCGGTCAATTTATTACAATTAAATTGTTAGGAGAGTCAATTGATCGAAATTTAAGGAATTTGACAGCCCTATCTAATACAACAATCCAGAGATATTGCACTTTCATAGGTGTCAAAAGCCTGTACGTACTAATTTGCACGTTTATTACTTACGACCACCTTTACTTATACTGAATATGGTTTATTTAGATGTCCAATAAACATTAATGTAAAATTCTTTCATGTCGTAAAGATTACCATTTCTGTTTGAAAGCACTGCGATATCAAATCCTAGGTGTAATGAGATATATACTCTTAGCATGTTTATTAATACATACCTTGCACAGAGAGAGTTTATTTTAAGGTGTGTTAAGTGAACCAATTACAAAAATCATTAACAAGCTGAATTATAAATACTTAACATTTACCTATTTCTCGGACATACACACATACATTATCTTTTATTTATATTTAATTTGTACTCATGGCTCGTGTTTTAGGACAACGTCATTGTGTCTCTTTATGTTAAATGCCGACAAACAGACATTAAACACCTGATAGTAAATCGTCACTACAGCTCTTGAAAGTTAATAAAGCTAAATCAATCAACGATGCATTGCCGACCAAAAAGCTTTCCGACACCGAAGTCCGCGTAGCGACGAGATTAAACCGGCTGTTACAGAGCCCAGCGACCTCCAACAGAAAGACTCGGATTAGGTTTAAGGATGAATGAAACTGATTTATTTTACACATGCTACATGATTCTTTTAACATATATATATTATGCAAATTCTGACTTTGTTTCTTCCTTAATCATAATTAAACAATTAAAGATATATCCAAGACCTCAGATAAATATTAATGTGTAACTACACAACATCTCACCGATGTAAATTATTATAGAATCACCGTTATCTATTATATTTGCCGCCAAGGCTTGTAGGTGTTACATAAATACTGAATAGCTTTGTTATTCATGAGGAAGCCGATAAATCGATAGATCGTGTCGGAAAGACTCCCAATCACACGGCGGCAACATCTGCATAACTATTCGTGATTGAAGGTGTTGATGATTATCATTATATTAATAGTTGCTCTCGTAACTTGCTCTACAGAAACACGATTGATAAAACCCGTCTTACATACATATATGTCTGTGAAGAAAAAAATGGTTTAATTTCCTTAAATGTTATAATTGGTATAGATTTTTACTATCATAAAAGAAAATTATGTAAACACGATATTATTTACAATTATTTACTAGCTAAGAATGAGTATACGAAATGGACATAAGAAATATGGATACATCGAAGAATGTATTGACTATTACTAAAACTAATATTTTTATAAAAAAATACTTTTTAATCCCTCAGGGGTTCCGTGTTCAGTGCGTTATCATCAGCGCACTGGGCACTGAGTCAGCTGGACGCGGCGATCAACTACATGCAGCAAGACTTGGCGGTGGCCAAGTCGCTCGGCGACACCGCTGGCGAGTGCCGAGCCCACGGCAACCTCGGCGCCGCTTACTTCAGTCAAGGATCCTACAAGGATGCATTGACGGCCCATCGGTATCAGCTCGTCTTGGCAATGAAATGCAAGGTAGGCTGGAATTTTCATTACATCTTTAATTACTAATTACGTTTGCAATTCTTATTATTACAGACTTGTAAAGTTGTACTATGCGTTATATATTTACAGTCATGCTATGACGTACATAGGAGAACACTTGTATGGGCCAAAAACCCATCACCTACAACCTCATAGAAAAAAATATTATATGACCTAAATTTACGCATTACTTTAAATGTTATTGGAACCTAAAGGCAGTTACAAATGAAGAGTTCCATTCTTATCCGTCAAGAGGAACGAATAAGAATATGCCTAAAATCAACTTCCTGCGAACGATGAGATCTGCCCATTGCCACTTCAGGCGGCCAAATTTGCGATGACTTCTTGAAATTCACACAGTTTAATAAAATAAGAATCTAATTGGTAATTACAAACATTTACAAACTACGTATTTTGTGTGAAATATGTGATTTTGTGTGTCTTTCTTAAAATAAAAATTTGTTACCATATCTAATTACCTTTCATATTAGTTTTAAACGGATCCTTATTCGAGTCACAAACTCTGATCGATTTAGGTTATAAAAAACAATTGAGAATCGAACAATGGAATATTTACATAAATCCGGATATTAAATTGCTTGATTTCTCCGATTGCAAACATAAGAGAGAGTGTGAAATAGAAATAAATACGCGGTTGTAAGAATAAACACGCGCATACGCAGGAAACACGAGTTATTTAATTTTCACATGGAATTGTGAGCCCCCACCATGACCTCGGACACAGTTATTTTTAGCCCCTTTGTTTGTTAAATTAATAAGTCTGTCAAGTACGCTGAGAGGTTATTAATGGGTTTTATTTAACATACACACTCAGATCCACCCGCCTTTTGTACACAGGGCAATGCAATCGTTCTTCATACTCTGCACAAGATCGTAATAAATACTTACTACAAGACTAAACTCACAATATAATAAATAAAGCCCAAAGCTGAGATTGTAAGTAATATAGTTTCCACCATTAAGTTAATAGGTATAGGTATTTATATATTTATACTGCTAGAGCCCCTCCACCTGATTTCTAGCCAACCTCCCCTGCTTGTGGTGCACTGTATAGAACATCGGACTAGATTATGAGGAACGGGCCCTCCTTTGGCCCCCTTTGGAGGTCGCTAGTCTATGTATCAATCATTAATCCCGATGGGACTCAAGCGTGGTGACAGAGTATTTTTACCTACCTGGCTCGCTACAGCCCTCTTTCTACAATATGGTTACGATTGCAGAATCGTAATGGTATTAATAACCGATGACCAGTTCCATCCTAGCCAGGAACGTGTCGGGGATGCGTTTGGTGTTACGATGGTTAATGAGCGGGGGTGATAATTTGTTATCAGGTGGCCGGTTGCTCGTTATTAATGAATAACTTTACGTTACTGCTGTATTATATACAGTCTAAATAATTGCGTAATTTGTTTATAAAATAAATATTTTTTTCTTCTTGTTGATTATCTTTTTGGTAAAGCAGACCAAAGGATTCATATTCTGTTGGCTGGTATGAAACTTAAGATATCTACCGACTTAAGCAACTGCGGGCGCGATCTGTATTTGTATGGGCGACCACTAGGCACAAAATCTTTTGATCTTTGATTTTATCCTCAGATAGTAATCGTTGAGCAAAGTCATAAGAACTCACAATATTTGCCCACTAGATCCTGCAACAAGGCACTAGAACAGCGTGGCGTAGTACGCTTCAGACCTCCTCAATTACGAGGAGAGACCCGCACACTGCAGTGAGTCGCAAATGACTTGAAGCCACGGTAAAGCTGACTATTACAATAGAGTGCAAACTGTACGTTCAATGATATTCCTACAAGTATAATTTATTAGTTGCTACGCGCATATTACGCAATCAATTATACTTGTAAGGTTTCGGCTAAGATGCTTCTATTTTAGTCACGACTTTATAGCAAGTGGATGCAATAATACCAGTCACGATTTCAATCTAATGAGTTGTGTTATTTCAAGTATGATAAGTGTAATTAAAACTTACTTTGAAATTATAAGGTCTTAAAACCGAAGTTAATTTTAAATAAATTTATTAACTGTATTTCTCATTTGTACATAGGAAAAGAGGTTATGATCGAAACCTATGAATGTTAATCTTCATTTAAGGGAAAGTAGTTTAAGTAGCTTTAAACAAAAGATATATTGGTCGAATTTAATCTGATGCAATAATCAAACTTGATTGGTACGAGCAACTTATATGTTATTGTTAGGAAGCAAAGAAAAAATACTGAAGAAATTTTATTAATACTCCCAGAACGAATCATTTCGTAGAATGTTTCCTTACATTAATTTACTATTAACAAAGGCTCGAATCGAATACTTTGTCTTAAATTCGACGTGAGGTAGAGCTTTATAAAAATTTTAAAAACAAAAAATAAAATAAAAATGCATGTTAGTGTTAATTTTTATCACACATGTGCAATAGTACAGCGCAGTCGGCCATTTTCCAAGTCCTCGCAGCCCATAGGTGACGTGATGACACACACAATTGGGCCTCAAATCAAAATCTAAATCTAAATAATTAATACGGAAAACTGATTTTGATACTATAAAATCACAATTGATACTAGATGTGTGTGGTGAAATCGTAAACCTATTAATGCACTATTTATCGTACTTACGTAATGTACAATCGTAATACCATAGACACAGAACTTTTTTTTCATCGACGTATTTGGCCGGATAAAAGGAACTGATGATCGATAAGAGTCATTACTGTGGTGCAATAAAGAGCTCAATGCGTGTTGGCGCATTTACTGCGAATTACCATTACTGTGAATAGTGGCGGCGGCGATTTAAAAGTTTGTGAGAAATGTCTAGGTAGAGTTACTTGAACGCGTAAGATTACTCGGAATAGGTCGCAATGCCGCTCATCAAAATGCTAATTTCCCGTAGCAGAAAAACTGTTTTATACCCTTACATGAGGTAAAAGTTAGACAAAATCTGAAATATATTACGTCGTAGTAACACGCCTTCAATCTACTTCGAGAACCAAATCTTTACGTTCACAAATGGTATCGCAACAAAAATGGTTTTACTCATTTTAAGTTTATACCATCCGTCTAGTGTTCGGTGTCTATAATTATATGAAAATGAAACATTAGAATAGAATAGAACATCACTTATTCAGCGCAATAGTTATAAAAAATATCTAAAACATTATTTATTAATCTATTAGTGACTTGCGTTTTATGACACCTTAAAAATGACTATAGATGTTGATTGACTATTATTTGCTTGACATTTACACGAAGAACGTGAACAATGAATGTTTTATTTCATTTATATATTTTTGCTTTCTGAACGGCATGTGTGTGTTTATATGGAATGTATCTGTTTATATGAAAAGGTATGATTAATCTATATTTTATTTTCATTTTATTTACCTCTTATTTCATCTACCACAAAATTTCACCTTTGTCCTGGGTTAACTGAGAAATAAGCAGCTGCTGCACAAATCAATATTTTTAATAAAGGCAACAATAATATTAATAAATAATTCATCGGTAACATACTGCACTGCAACTTTCGAGGAACTAAAATTGGTCATATGTAAGTGCCGCTAAACCATAACTTGAAGCGGCTTTCTTCTTTTTGCTTAAAACAATTTGCCTCACTCTGTATTACGTGGTACGGTGCTTCTGACGTATCTTCCACCTGTTACTGTAACAATGTTTTACAAGCTTATCAATCGCGTCTATCCATGAACGTTGAAAATTAGTGAAGGCGATAGAAACGCAACCCGCGGTAGCACAGCTACGCTCTCCACATAACTCGCAGCTAGGCTTAGGCTCTTGAGCAAACGTATATAATTCCTTGTAACCTAAACTTTGTAATACTATTTTTTAATGTTATTAGAAGTTGACGCATTATGAACAACTGTCAAACGTATCGATAAATTGCTCAATACAGCGTAAATCTATTTGTCAGTTTGTTTGTTGGATTGGAGATGATCAAAGTCCACTGTTGGACATCGACATCCCCGAACTTGCGCCACGCTGACCGGTCCTGAGTCGTCTGAATCCAGCGGGTGTTAGGTCTTCTTCAGGTCGTCAGTACATCTGGTCGGGGGGCGTTCTATGGTTCGTTTGCCGAGACGCGGTCGCCGTTCGAGGTTATCGGTCCTTCGAACTATGTGGCCAGCCCATTGCCATTTTAGCTGACTAATTCTGCGAGCTATGTCGGTAACTCCTGTTCGTCTAAGTATTTCATAATTTCGGATTCTGTCTCGTAGATAAATACCGAGCGTGGCTCTCTCCATGTAAAAGGTAGATAGTAATGCACCACGGCTCAGATCCGTATGTCATCGCCGGCAACACACTGCTCGAACGTTTACAACTTCAAGCATTGAGGTACTTTGTATGAAAAGATATGACGTAGTTTCCCGAATGCAGCCCATAGGAACGAGTTTGAGGAATGTAAATTAGTTTAAACAGTTCCCTAAAACAAACAGTCAAAGATTAGATTCATATTTTAAAGTTTTGTGTAAAACTTTGGCCTTAACTTTTAAACTTTGAAGGGAGACAAATGGGTCATTTAAACTAGAAACATTTATCCCAACGGTGGCTTTAAATATTACTAGAAAAAAAAATTGTTTTTAATTGAACCTATGTTTTACAATGATACAATTCAAATTTAGTTGAATTCTGTTAATCGTCTAGGTGCTGTTATAAAATCATAGCTAAAGTAGTGTACGGTGTCAATATCTCATTATGGAAAACTACGGATACCTATGTACGAGCGAAGTTCGACGGCAAGCGATATTATAGTATAATACACACTTTAATACAGTTATAATATAAAACAGTTTTAATGATGAGCTTCATGAGAACCGAAATTTGAATTAATACCGGAAATGAGGCTCCGTCGCATCAGTCACGCTACGGTACAGAAAGTTATATTGACAGGTCATTATTGTATGTTTCCTCGTAATCCATACACAAAAAATATATCACACCAGTTCTGACTTATAAATTCCTTATGTTTTAGAAATGTTTTAAATTATTTGCTTATCTAATACGATGTGAAACCATTTTATTAATAACTTTTACTTGATTAATAAAATTTTACGTCCCTTTCACTGCTTGGTATTTTTCATGTACCCAACAGATTGATTAATGTGTCTCGTATGATATTGGAATTCGAAACGAACAATGAGTTTATTTGTTTTAGCTTCTGCATTCGGTAAACATCGCGAAATTAGTGTCAATTAATGCATTTTAGCGTTTATTCAAAATCTCTTCATACTTATACAATTCTACGTCCTTCAAATCTTTGTACATAGATCAGAAAGCATTAGCAACCTCCAACGTTTTGAAATCGTCCCATTACACTTTCCATGCCAATAGGTTACAACCGATCGCAAAAGAAGTAAAACAAACTTATCAATAATGTATTTAAAGCGCGCTGTTCCCTCGACCGTGTTACAGGCTCTCAAATAAACAGTCATAAAAATATTGATTTTACGTGTTCCACTTATGCTTATGCGCTTATGAAAAACCCGCAGCTCAGTTCAAAATAACCGTGAAATGGTCCACTCGGAGTTTATCGGAACGCTCACTGGACGAGGCGACTTCCTTTTTGGTCGCATGTTATCATGGACGCAAATTCCGATACCCAGAACTAACAGTTTGTACGAACACTCAATAATTTCTGCAATTTCATTTGAAGATATTTTTGCTATAAATATAAATAAAATATATTTTTCGTATTAATTTATTTTCGTACCGATTATTAGACGATACATTACACTGAAATTCATGTTTATATATATCATCAATATATCAATAGAACATTTACCGTGGATTCATAGACATAGACATAAAAAATAAAGCGAAAAATTTATTTGAATTCGACAATCAAGTAAATTTAACAAAGTCTAACATGCAAACCATCGTCTGAGGGATAAACAAATAACCGATATAATTCATGATAATACATAAAGGTGTCTCACCAGATTACCATAATTAAAGATTCCTGTATCACCGGTACCATCACCGGCATGCGCACAGGCGGACATTAATATAAGTTTAGCCGTCACGATCGCGCGCCTAGATATGTACCAACCGCAAATAATTTGACAGTAACATGTGAGCCAGAAACCGAGCTTCATTAGTGAATGCCTAGAATAACTGACGCTGCAATGCAGGTGCTATTAGCCAGCCTAGGACTAGGGACGCACCCGATGAAGACAAGTGTTGGCCCCGATGGGGTCAATTCTTGTCCTTGACATAAACAGTGTTTCATCATATACAGAGTAACTTACTAGAAACTTCACAACCTACTCGGTATAAATAAATGACGGGTCTATAACACTGCCAGATAAACGAAAGGTCCTCGTGTTCAATTCCCGGATATTTACATATGTGACAGATAAAACGTTTGTACTTTGTTCTTGGTCGGTAGTGATATTCAATTGTGTATGACGTCACCCGCTACTGGGGGTCCTGGTGCAAAGGTGTGATAGTAATAGGGTATTTTTTATTTAAAGAAAAAAGCATTTGTTTCAATAAAATAGCATAATATTTCGTCACATTAATGCCAAGCTTAGTCAGCATGCTTGGGGGAATAGCTACATTGCCTTTAAGAAACATAATAAAATTTTCAAGATGATAATGTCTGTAAGTGTTAAATAATACATTAGCGGTCTTTGTACTCTAGTAACAATACAAACAAGTAGGTATGTTTATCGCATTCACATATTTGACTTTTTTTTTCAATATTACTTGTGATGTATTCCTTAATAAGGAAACTCTTTACATAGTGCTTTGATTGCATGAGTAAATTGCGAATATTCTAGTTATTTCCGACATATAAAAACTTTTCATTACCTCAGGCAGATTTTTGAATAGCAAACCTCGTGTGTATCCCATATATAAAATTTGGCACTCAAATCACTTTAAATTTCAGAGTTGAATCTCTATAATGATAATGTAATGTACCTGATGAGGTCATTAATATCAAAAAACAGCCACAAGCTCAACATATTTTTAATAAGATTCGTAAAAAACATACATGCAATTTAATGCTTGTCAGAGAAAAGAGATATGTGTTGTTAAAAAGGGTCGCAGCAACAATGTGTGATATTTAAAAATTGTGTTATCGTTACGTTCTTAAACTAATGTTGTTATTGAAAGATTACATCTTATCGTCTACAGGAGGCGCAGATCTTAAACCACACTTTTGAATTGCCCGTCAGAGGGATTTTACGTTGTGAAGCCGCGTATTTCTGTGTGGCGTCTCTCAAATACTTTGCGCACCTTGCTACGTCTGATCTCGTGATATATCTGACTTATTAATATTATGCAAATAGTGTGCAATTTTATTGTTTTTGCTATCGTGAGATAAACATCCAATATATTGATAATGTACGGTAGTTTTGAACCGCGATTTTTTTGGAACCAGTACTATCAACAACATAAGATACGAGAATAATGAAATTAGAAACAAAATTAAATATAGAATATAATGTATTGTAGCATATATAATTATGAAATGAAATGAAATGAAATAATATTTTATTCGAAGTTAGTTTTTACAAACACTTCGAACTTGAAACTACGCCATCGCTTCAACAAATAAAGTATATATATTATAAAGAATGATCTAATCATATATAAATATTTACAAAAACAATACCTGAGTACCATTGTCAACCCAAATTGATTATGTATGTACCTATAGAATGGATATATTTAAATTATTTTACTCAAAATTAATATTCATGAACCAAAATGACACACCAATTCATCCGACACTCATGATGTTTATATACACTGTGCCTATATACAAATTTGAGACCCTCAATCTCATAATAAAATAATTAATTTATGCAGAGTTTGTAATCGGGGTTAAAATAAATGTTTTTTTATATGAACATACACACATTACATATATTTAAGATTTTCAAACTCGTTTAACCGAGACAACTAAACCGACACCTGTTGACGAACGCAGCAAAAACAAAACGTTAGGAAGCTACCATAGAGGCACATTAATCAAAACATAATTTTAACCTTAACTTAAAGGATATCATTACTAAATTGTACAAATACAAAATTCTGTCCGCGGCTATTCATTAAGCCGCGACACAAAAACTCCTATTTTCGTTTTAATGACACATGTAGAAATATTAGAAGCAGCTTTAACTTACATAAAAAGCAAGATATATAATAAACAAATTATAGCATACATTTCGAAAGCTCGCTTATAAGTTATAAATATTTTTACTGCTCCGTCTGATCGAAGCTAGCTCGTGATCGTATTTGGTGTAGTCACAGACGAACCGTGAGACCGCGACTCTTTCAATTACTTGTAGAATTCCAAGTAGATCTGCGAGATTCTAAAGTTAGTGCTGTATACAAACGGGACTGACGGCTGACTAAAAGAAACAAAGACGACGCCGCGTACTTGATACTATTCTTGATATTTCTGCACAATAATCCACTCTGTATCACATTGTACAGCGATTGAACAAACTGGCTTACAAAAGGAAATATAATGGAGATTGATAAACGTGTGTCTCATTCAAAGTATTATTCGTTTAAGTCGCATCGCCAAAGACAGAGCCCGCGACGCTCTTGGTATGTTCAATTTAGAACAAGAAGGCGCCTACAGGCTGCAACCGCGTTCCCTGATGTGTTGTAAACGTTCGGTGGATGTTTTGATGTATTTAAACACAATAGAATTCGTAAACAAAAAAAAAACGGATCAGTATTTGCGTTATAATTGTAGTTGTTAATAACAGCGGATTAGATTTGTCTATGAACTTTTTTCCCGTATATTAATTTTAAGATATTCTAAAACAAATTAAACTTTTGTTACTGTTTTTGCATTTGCATACCAATTTTAAAGTTACTAAATGTGCGGTAGGTAAGTTCCATGCAAACGTTTTACGCCCTTAAAATTTCAATTTTTTTAGTGTCACTAAAAAGATTACCGTACAAAAATCTCCGGTTTTAACAGTTACTAATTAATGTAGGGTATACGTTGATATATAAATAAGTCAAGTTTTATTTTCTGATATGTAGAACAGAAGAAGATACCGACAGATCCGTGAACACCGCTGTTCTATTAACTGAAAACCTTCAAAGGAGATCAAGTCAATATGTAAATCACCGCGTTATCGTATCATGTTGCACATACTTAATTAGCTAGATTGTTGGATCGCCGACCGGCCGACTTAACTTTAGTGTGGTCCCTTAAACCTGTCGCGTGAAGTCGATTCCTGCGATATCGAAAACATTTATAAGCCATGAATGCAACTGCGTTTACAATTGTAAATGCATTGAAATTAAAAATTACTTCGTGTTTCTCGTAACAATCTTGTTTCATTATTTGCATACCGACTTGGCATGTTAAAATTAGTTTCACATTGAAAGACAGTAAAATAATCAACGAAATGAAATTTAATAATTAAACTGTCTTTGAAAATAAATCAATCTATTCGGTTTGAGTAAATAGACCATTTGGTTACTGCGTCTTACTCGAAATAAATAAGAAACCAATTTGTTTACTTTTTGTTCTTTAATACTATTATTTCTGTAATATACAATTTTTATTATATTCAAGTAAAAGGTAAAAAACCGATCAATTTAGAAATGAACCCTGTCACACATTGGAATACTTAATTACTCTCTTATCACTGACATACGGTAAATGAGGTATAACTTTGAAGTTCAAAACCGATAATTGCTAGCGACCATAACTTGTTATGTACATATATGGGTGTTCGTACACAGCATCTAGTAATTACTTTTCAAACTGGAATCGGTTATATTATGGCCAATCTAAATCTGAAACTTATCTAATATAAAGAAGTAAGCCGTAACAGATGTCGATTTTATACGGAATTTGATGCTAATTGATCAATTATTAATTAATTGACTTTATAACTTGTAGAACCTACCCTAGAGTAACTCGCAGAATTAAATACGTCACATTAAAATCTATGCAAATAAATATTTTTAACCGAACTTATTCTCCACTGTGTTGTGGAATTTAAATATTAGCAAAATAGTTAAAACAAATTTCAACATCAGTCTTAAAAAACATCAGTCTTCCAAAGCTAAAATCTTAAAATCATCCAGTACCAATTTTGTCAGAAAAGCATAATTATTATGTTTTTGTATATTACTTATAGGCACATAAAAAATATAATAACTTCCTTCAAGAAAAGTTCCATTAGAGTATCAAAGTCATCGACTCCGTTGATAATTGCGGCTCCTCCCTATCTATTTCTTTCGAGACAAAGAGCCTGTTGGCGGTCTGTCGTCGGATATTTTTCGTCGGATTTCGTTTGCCTTCCACTTCCTCGATGAAAAGGATTCGCTGCATTCTAATGTCAGTGTCTTTTTGTTTCGTTAATGCCCTTGTCTCCCAAAGTGTACAGGTACCTCCGCGATGGAGATGTTTGTAGGAACATCGTAGAATATAATGTTTAATCTATATATATATATATATAAATGAATGTTTGTCTGTATGTCCTTTATAGAATCGTAAACTATGCATTTGATCATGTGATGATCTTTAGCAAAGTTGTTGTGCACGAGCCCACGAAGGTTTCTGAGTTGGTACGACCAGTTTTTGACAGATGGCGCCACTGTTTATTTTAGTTGGTGGCGTAGCAACGCCCGCAGGGTACAGCTGGTATATTATAATACCTTGAGGGACAAAGCCAATTCTAGCGACTGCTTTGTAGGGGATGAGAAAATGTATGTCGCATTACAGTTACATAATTCATATGATAGAATTTTAGTTAAACATACAACGACGCGGTTAACCTATTGTTAGCAACGAGGTATCTGAGGTTCTGTTTCCCACTGGTAATTTATGGCATTGCAGTGGATATTATCTGAGGTTAGTTATAGATAAGAAAAGTTGGAATAGCCGCTATCAACAAGTGAAATACAGTGCGTAGTTAACTAAAGATATTGACTATCTTTATTTATTTTTTTGGTCTTGTTTTTTGTATTTTCGCTGTCAACGTGTAGGGAATACAAAGATTACCGGTGAACCTTAATAAAAGGACGCTCTGTATAAGCTTGACATTAAGCGCTAAACGTAAAGTAAAACGAATATGGCCATATCTATCTTTTATTTTAATCCACACATCAGTTTTATTGTCAAATTAGAAAAACGATAAATACTTCTATATATATTATCCAGGACACACAAGCTGCTGCGGCGGCTCTTACGTCACTAGGGCACGTGTACACTGCCATCGGAGACTACCCCAATGCGCTGGCGAGCCACAAGCAGTGCGTGCAGCTGGTGAAGCAAATGGGGGACCGTCTGCAGGAGGCACGGGAGATTGGCAACGTGGGCGCCGTGTACCTCGCCATGGGCGAGTTCGACTCCGCCGTCGACTGCCACACACAGCACTTGAGATTGGCGAGACGGCTGGGAGATCAGGTAAATTGTAGTTTTATACATTGAATTTCAAAGTACCGTGGTAAATCTGTCAATTGTAGGCCTTTCATTTAAATTGAATCTTCCTCTTTTTACGGTGAACCCAGGTAAAAACGACATTCTCTAGCGAAATCATAACAAAAAAGTGACGAGCTAGTTGGTCCGGAGGTGCGCCTCTTATCTTCAGTAAATTTAAAGCAATCTTTGTTGTAGCTGATCGTCGTTTGACTTTTCAATTTTGAACGCGTGAGTTACGTTTGACGCAATCTTCATTAAAAATTATAACTATCTAAATAAATAAGTTTCAACAGCTAATACTAATATTAGGTTACATGTCCGTATATGTACCTACCACCTAAGAATTAAGTGATTTTAAATTTTGTAATATTGCTGCATACTGTTGTTTTATTCCGAATATGAAAAAGATGAATGACAGTGATCGATTAGTATTGCATGATGTTCTAAATTGAGTACCTACTAGATTGTTCTAAGAAAAATAATATGGCTAAATTAAATAAATATTAAAAATATTGAGTATTTCGACACTGTCACACATTAAAACACAAGACGTATTTAAATAAAATAAATCGACAAAATTGTTTATTCGTGTATTATGTTAAGCAAGCTGAGATTCAAAAGAGTAAACATTAAGGCGTTATTTCTGAATACCAAATAAACTAACTTAAGTTTAAGTACGTGCATAATTGTACGTTTATTCACATAGGTGAATTATAGCATCTCTGCTGGATACCTTATTGCTGCCGCTAATCGACCTCGCTCGGCTCGTTACTTTGAGTGAAAAAGTGAAAAAGCAAGTATAATTATCAACACAGGAGGCGTAGTAAACTAGTCTTAGGTGCGTTAAACTCTGCTTCACCATGTAAAGCGAGCAATATATGATTAAGTGCTATAGACATTTACACTCATGATCACATGTCAGAGTAAAAAAGAGTAAGTAGTGACGTTATACTTTGTCTCATCGTCAGTTGTTGTTTGGAGGTCTACACCAAGTGACGCATTGAACTGAGGAGTTTCTTTCGCCGTTTCTTCTCTTCATTGTTAAGGCACCTTTTCGAAACGGTGGTAGAAGCAAAAATGATTACATGATTTTGAATTTGAATTTGAACCAAAGCTCCAACTAAGTGCTTACTGTGTAATTGAAATATACTCTATATTAAATGTCACAGCATTACTTTAATTTACAATTTATTTGAACACAATATCATATTTAAGGTCGAAGAAGCGAGAGCCTATTCCAACCTGGGCTCGTCGTACCACTACCGAAGAAACTTCTCCCAAGCCATAGCTTATCACGAGAACGTTCTGAGAATCGCTCAGAACTTGGGCGATAGAGCCATCGAAGCCCGAGCCTACGCCGGACTGGGCCATGCCGCGCGGTGAGAATCTACCATTACAACCTCAAGTTTTATTCTTATAGTAATAACTAACATTAATTTTATTTTCGCATCCATTCTGTGCAATTTATTTCATAACTCCTGAATCAAGTTTGAAAAAAGTAGCAGAGTTTAAATTTTTATAAAATCTATATAGAGTATATTACTTCAAGTACTTCTAATAAGGTTGGTATTATTACGTTAATGTAATTAAAGGAAGTAATAGACTTTAATCTTTTGCCGTTAGGTGCGCTGGTGACTACGCACAAGCTAAGAAATGGCACGAACGACAATTGGACGTGGCTTTGACAGCAAGAGATAAGGTACGAGTAAGAGATAAGATGAATGACACGAGCTATAAGTAATAATAAATAAGAAACCTATACGCGCTCACTCGATTATATCATAATCCTTATAATTACACTTGCTGTTGATATAATTTAATGTAGGTATAAATAATTAGTGTTCATGATTGAGCACCCATATCCAATTTCAAATAGACAAACTACCAATTCTCTGTGGGACATTGCTAATGAAGTGATGAGACTTATTTAATTGAAACATTATACTCCAGTATAATCATTTACGCGTACATATATGACTACTCTTTCCTGACTTTCCGAAGGTTGACTGGCAGAGAATGCTTTTAGCATTAAATCCGCCTTGTAACTTTGTATGTATGGTGCAAAAGTTTAAATAAATAAATATGCCATATGATGACCCTTTTTTACGTTTGACTTTTAATCAGCTTTTAAAAAATGTGCAATTATTTATTTACTATCCTAACAGGTGGGCGAAGGGCGCGCTTGTTCAAACTTGGGCATCGTGTACCAGCTGCTCGGCGAGCATGACGCCGCGCTTAAACTGCACCAGGCACACCTGTCTATCGCCAGGCAATTGCAGGTAAACATCCTTCTACTACAGCAGCAGACAAAAGAAGCAGATTCCAAGTTACTCATTCTCAAAGGCCTTAGAGACAACCTGGAAAGTTGTGACATTTCGGTTATGACTATATGTTATGTCAGAATGCAAGCACGCATTTTGTGTGCAGGGTCTCTTAGAAAAGTTAAGTCAAATTGAGAATTTAAGAATATCGTATGCAATTTATACGCATCAAAAATCCATTAAGCTATATTAAAGTAATCAAGATCAGTTCTTGAAAGTTAAGGTCAGAAGGAAGTATATTTAAATTAAGGATATAAACTCCAATAATCTTTTTTTAATGACATGTAATCTTATACCCATCACCGTAAAGGATAAAGCCGGTATGGGCCGCGCGTACGGCAACATTGGCAACGCATACTCCGCCGCCGGATTCTACGAACAGGCCATCAAGTACCACAAGCAGGAGCTGACGATCTCCAAGGAGGTCCACGACAGGAGCTCGGAAGCTTCCACCCACGGCAACCTCGCTGTCGCCTACCAAGCGCTAGGGGCGCATGATATGGCCCTCTTTCACTATAGAGCACATTTAGGTAATCAATATCAATAATTAGGTCATATATTAAATTTATTGTCAATATTAAGATTTCAGGATAATTATCTCGCAACTAGACATAAACTAGATTATCCACCTTAACCTTTATAGCTCAAACGTTGCTTGTAACATGAACTTTATTGAAAACATTCAACATCTCATTCTCGTACGACCAATACTAACCATAGCATTACGAATCCTTCTACTCAATTAACAGAACGTGAGTGTCTGGTTTACAGCAAAATCTACATTAACCTAATTTACGTCAAAATAACAGGCATAGCCCGCGAACTTAAAGACGCGGCGGGCGAAGCGTGCGCGCTCCTCAATCTAGGCAACTGCCTGTCTTCCCGCGGGGAGTTCGCGCAGGCCGTGCCCTACTACGAGCAGCACTTGATGCTCTCGCAGGAGCTCGGTGACGTCACCGCCGAGGCCAAGGCGTGCCACTTTCTGGGCTACGCGCACTACTGTCTCGGCAACTATCGAGAAGCTGTCAGGTGATCTGGTTACACTCACCATTAGCCTTCTCGTCATTCATGAAATTTGTTATCAAATAAATGAATATCAATTACCGCCCGTATGAAAGATTACCACTTAAGAGCAGTTCCATCGATTTCACTGTTTTATTTTTTTTGCTGTTTTCATTAACGTTGGTACAAAATTTGTATGGCATTTTTTTTATGCTGCAGAATGGCTGTAAATTTGTATGGTATTTTTGTATGAAAATCGTAATAAAAAATATAAGTTCTGTCTAATGAATGATTCTGTTACACAAATTCCTTCTCGACAAACTGACTGATAGAGAAAGCACAGTTCAAATCTCTGAAGATAGAGACGTCATAAAATAAACATATCTAATGTTTTTTTTGCTAAGCTCACTTCTCATTCTGATCTCATGGTGAACACGATTCTCATATGAAAGCAATTTCATTATCAATACAACAGTTTTATTATAGAAAACTATTCTTATGAATTAAAGTTTAACGCAATTATCCTAATATGAATCTACTTACTCTATTCTAAATTTTACCAATCACTTTCAATTGTTGTATTAAAAAAAAATCTTATTCTTAATTCTTAATTCTTTGCTCATTGATAAATTTTTCAATTTTTGTTGTAATAAAGGAATTTAATATTCTCACAGATATTACGATCAAGACCTTTCTCTCGCGAAGGATTTACAAGACAAAATGAACATGGGCCGAGCTTACTGTAACCTGGGGCTCGCTCACCTGGCGCTGGGGAACCTGGAAACGGCACTCGAATGCCAGAAGTACTTCCTAGCGATTGCCCACATGACGCAGCACTTGCAGGGCAAGTTCCGGGCGCTGGGGAACATAGGAGACGTGCTGATCAAAATGGGAGACGTGGAAGAAGCCGTTAAGATGTATCAACGACAGCTTGGATTCGCGAGACAGGTGCTTCGATTTTCTTAACCCATTCATATTCCAGATCTTCACCTATTACTCCAGGGTCATCGCAATAGGTATTAATCCGTTGATTAATGATTTATTTACAATCAAATCCTGCTATTGTTACAGGCCCGAGATCGCTCACTGGAAGCAGCGGCGTGTGGCGCGCTAGGATTGGCCAGGAGGCTGCAGAGGAGACTAGACGCAGCTCTAGGACATCATACCCAGGTATAAATATTTGTAAAAAAGATATTATTTTAAAATATACTGACATTACATCAAAATGTTGGGTTTATCATTAGTATTGAATTATTTATGAAAAGTTAATGTGGGCGTACACTACAGATTTACCGAATAGCTTCACCAAGACGGGTTCTGAACGTCCGATTCACACTATTTTTTTTACTCTTTTTCAGAGGAATAGGGGATGTCTTGGCGTGTTACAGACAATTAAATAATTATTAATTAACTAATCTACAATGGATATTGTCGAACAGGAATTAACACTTCGTCAAGAGGCCGGCGACGCGGCGGGCGAAGCACGCGCGCACTCCCACCTGGGCGCCGTGCACATGGCGTTGGGACACTACTCGCACGCCGCTAGATGTTACCGGGTATGAAAACGACATTGTTTACAACACGTTAACGCCTCAATTCCTGTGACATATTTCACTTTTTAATGCTTTTAAGCAACGTGTGCCGAATTCATAATATTTAACTTCAAAACACTGGATATGAAGATTATGTACAGTAATTTGAGGAAATTTATAAAGATGAGCCGACAGCGTTAAAAAACTTCATCCTTTCAGGAACAACTGGAAAGAGCCCAGGAACTGCAAGACTGCGCGTTGGAAGCGCAGGCCTACGGTAATTTAGGCATCGCTAAACTCAACATGGGCCACTATGAAGATGCCATTGGATATTTGGAGCAGGTTTGATTTTAATTCTCTATTTGAACTGATTTTCCGTCACCTAACCGTAACTTTACCTGATTCCTCTATAACTTTAAGTTTATTTGCCTAATGGTAATTAATTATTTCAGTACTCAGTTATACTGAACCATTTCCCGTATTATTAAAAGTAGTGGATTATAAGAACGCAAGTACGACGAACTATTGTGCCTACACTTCAGTCTACCTTTATTGTTAATCGCTTCTTAAATACTAATAGAATAATGAAACAATCTCACATTACCGGCGCGATGTTACTCATACGCAGCAACTAGCGATCCTCGAGCGCGTGAACACGCCCACGTGCCAGCTGGAGAAGGCGCGCGCGCTGGGCTCGCTCGGGGACTGCTACGACGCGCTCGGCGACCCGGACGAGGCCACCAAGTACCACGAGCAGCACCTGGCCGCCGCGCTGCGGCTCGACAACGCCCGCGAGCAGGAGCGCGCCTACCGCGGGCTCGGTCTCAGCCACAAGTAAATGCACCGTTTGACATACAGACCACTCTTCTCACCAAATCGATGTCTACTTATGTATATTAAGTTGTGCCGTGCGCGTTAATTACACCATTAATACCATACACACAAAGCTGTTCTTAGTCGGTTTATTCGGAGCTTTGTAGAAATCTTCGATAACGTGATCCAGGTTTCTGGACACATTTGACTTGTGCGTCAACGTGAAGTATAATGGAATATTGAAACAGGACCATTCCGGTTGACTAGTCTTGGAAGACCCTGAATGTTACCCAGTCATGTAAGCTAAAGCTTTGTATTACAGGTGAATTATTAGTCTCGAGTCGTAATTGTTGAATGCGTGTGCGGTTATATCTGTCCACCTGTCGCTGCTGGACACGTCCATCGATCAGTAGACGCTACTGTTACGATTAAAGACTAATTCAATACGACATTGACAGGTCCGTGGGGAACCTCCAACAAGCCCTGGTGTGCCTGGAGAAGCGGCTGGTGGTGTCGCACGAGCTCGGTGTGGCGGAGGCCAAGGCGCAGGCGTACGGAGAACTCGGCGCGCTGCACATCGCGCTCAACAACCTCGAGCAAGCCGTCTCTTGCCTGGAGCACCAGAAAAACATCGCCAAGTGAGTAACACCACCCCTTGTGTTGTAAAGAACGGAGGCAATAACTGAAGCCTGCCTGACTAGCTACCACTCTCCTGCTTGAGTCAGCCGCCAAACGACTGGTCGTGTTCCGGCTGGGGGCTTGAGAGCCAGTATTTTCTTTGTTTCTTTTTCTTTCTCGGCCGGCAATGCATTAGTGATGCCTTTGGTGTTGCTGATGTCCATGGGCGACGGTGACCACTTACCCTCAGGTGGCTCTTGTGCTCGTTCGTCGGTAATAATATACAAAAAAAAAATCCAAATTATTAAGGTTTGAAAGTACACTTATGTACGTAATATTTTGAGAAAGAGACTTCTCGCTATATCTTTTACTTCTTAAAATTACAAAACAGGTTGCTACGTGGAACCGGCTGTGACGCTTATATCCATTGTATGGCGAACATGACACGATACGGCACTATACAGCTAGTGACCGGTTCTATTTCTTCAGTAGTTTTTATATTTACTATATAAACTTCGAATGGTACCACTCAAAACTTTCATAAGCTGAGAAGGTATCATGAAGAAACATTCATTGGAGTAGACGTTCAGACGGTGACCACTTGCCATTAAGTGGGTGAAGTGGGCTAAATGCGTTAAATATAAAAGCAGTATATAATGACGAGTGAACGTTCTCAGAGAGCTGAACAACCAGATAATGGAGTCTGAGGCGTGCCACTCGCTGGGCGTGGCGCAGCACGCGCTGGGCGACCACGCCGCCGCCGTGCGCCACCACCGCGCCGAGCTCGAACTGGCGCACCGGCTGGGACTCACGCACCTGCAGGTACTGCGTAATGTACACAGGTCACTTACAGAATGATCTTATATAATAACTCCTTCGAAAGGCGTTGCTACTGTTAGCAATATACATGGAAAGAGAAGACCTCATAACATCAGTCTGTTGCTAGTAATTTAAAAATATGATGATAAATAACATGTAAGTAAATAATTATATCACCCTGTGAATGCGGTCAGGCGCGCGCGTGCGGCGGGTTGGGCGCCGCGCACGCTGCGATGGGTGCGCACGCGGAGGCCGCGCGCTGGCACGAGTCCCGCTTGCGTCACGCCACAGCCGCAGGTAACAACAACCATACGTACACACGTACACACAGACACCAATTAGTTACCCTGATAAATAACACTCGTTATATTAAATCATTTTTAATCCTTGCATCTCCCAAATATTTCATTTTGGGATGATTAATGAAATCATATATGTACGGCAATTTATTCCCTGCAAGAAGTTTTACCTCGTTCGTTTAACTAAAGCAATATCAATACACAAGAATCACAAACTTTCTTTCATATATTTATATATCTACTTGCTTATTTCAATTTGTTTTTTTTTTGATTATATCGCTAACATTATTCGTAGTACGTCATAGACTCGCATGTAACAGTTTATTGTAGTTTTAAATCTACCAAAAGTTTTACACAATAAACTGAATTTAATGACACATTTCAAAAAAAAATTCTGGGTGTTAGTGTGCATTTAATATCCCTGTTGTACCTATGTTACTAAAGTAATAAATTCAGCGAATCTTGTACTTTTTGAATTATGAAATGATAGAAATTTTTATCCCTCGTTCCAATCCTCACGGCGCGGTTGAAAACACAATTAAATAACAAGTAAATAACGTTGTTGTAAATGTAAACATTCGTGAACAGGCGACACCCGCGGCCGCGCCCACGCGCTGGCCGACTTGGGCCGAGCACACCTCGCCATGGGCGCGTGCGGCAGCGCCGTCTCCTACTTGAGACAAGCGCTGGCGGCCACCGAAGGGCTGGCCGATGCAGACGAGGAGGTACTTTTTATCACTATTTAACTTTTTACGCGTATATAACAGCCGCATTAAAAAGATATTGTGTTGTAACACGTGACTTCTTCCACTGAAATAATAACCATTAATTTAAGAGGTCGTAGATGATGTGATTTGACCCCACTTGGCAAATGAAGGTGGGATGTTTCCCGATGCTTGCTTCTTGACCTACAACGCATCGCCGATACCTGTAATTTCTCTGATGCCATGGGTATCGGTAATCGTTTAGCGTCAAGTGGCTCGTCTGTACATTTCTCGACTATTGACATACAATCAACGATGATATTGGACGTCGTTTGATTACAACCGCAAGGCGCGAGTCCGTCACCGGCTGGGCTTCTCGCTGTGGGCGTCCGGCGAGCTGGAGGAGGCGCGCGAGCAGCTGCAGGCGGCGCTGACGGCGCTCGACGCGCACGAGCGGCCCCGCGACAGGCACGTCGCGGCGCTCTACACGTCCACACACCACGCGCTGCAGAGGGTACTTGTTGGTCGGTGCAACGAAGTTTACTTAATGTGTACTTAGTTTTCTTCTCAGTTATTTCAATGGCAATTAATAAGACTATTTCTTTTTTCATCTTCTTTCTCTGCCGACAACGTATTATTAACGCCTCTGGTGTTACTGATATCCATGGGCAATTGACCCACTTACCATCGGAAGGCTCATCTGCTCAGTTGTCGGCTATTCACATAAAATAACGGCTATTTAAAGTACTGATTGGTGTTTAAAACAAATTTTCTCGTTTCTTTTTTTTTCGTTTTTTGTTGTTCTTTTATGTTATTAACATTCATACTCGAACAGCACTATTGCCATGTAATATTAACTTAATAATTAAGTATGTATTCACAACATATTAGCCAGAAAATGGAGTGAGAATTAATGTTTATATGCTAAATGATTAAATATATTACGTATCGATACGTTCAGAGCTGGGCCGCCACCCCGAGGCGTTGGTGGTGGCGGAGCGCGGGCGGTGCCGCGCGCTAGACGCCGCCGACAAGCCCACCAGCCCGCTTAGCCAGGCCAACCTCGAGCTGCACACCGCGGTCACGCAGAGGTACCACCCACCGCTCACCACAAATCTCTGCCCATAATCAGATTACCTGCTACAGTTTTAGCGAAAACTAACACAGTCTCAGCTTGACATATTTTTCAATACAATTGTAGCTGAAATCAATATTGCTAATCGAAATCGTTTTTGTTATCTCGTAAAACGATAAATGATCATTTAACACATATTTAGTGGGCGAAGATAAGTTGAATCGATTACAACAATCGATTGTCATAACTAGGTAAATGTATATCAACATGTCTTTAATGGCAATAGCTGAAAAACCAGCAAACCATAATTATTATACATCTGATACACCAAACACATCAGCAACTTATTGTCGATCAGAAATTAAGCGTGGGATACCATTTATATACAATATTAATCTTGAAGTTAATTCATGAAGAGACGTAGAAATAAATTTATTATGTTATAACCAAAAATCTTACAGAAATTTAACCGAGGAGAACGGCAAGGAGCGTCCCGAGCAGTGGACGCCGTCGAACGTGGATCAAATTTTGGAGGTAGTTAACAAGCAGAAGGCGCCCGTGCTGTACTACAGCCTGGCCGCCGGGCGACTGTACGCGTGGCTACTGCAGCCTCACAAAGGTCAATTCATACTACGATAATTTAAACACACACACACAATCATAACAGATCAAATGTCCAAACCAAAATATTATTACTTCAAAATAGTAATAATAATAATGTATGTTTAGACACGTTTATATACTAATATGGATACGTATTTTTTATATATTCGCATTTGTATTAAATACTAACGTTATAAACTTGAATGTAATGAAGTAATCAATTACATTCAACTATAAACTAAATAATTATTATAGACTGATTTTTGCTGTAGGCATACTGAGGTTCCACCAGGTGTCCCTAGTCGACCAAGCTGAAGACGGCGATAACAGCTTGCCGGACATCAGTCCCGAAGATCTTCAGCCGAAGTACAGTAAGTCTTACCTTTATACAAATAAAGATATCGATCGATGCGCAATCGATAAGCAATTTTATCTGTAATCGTTTTTTAATATTATAGCTCCCGGAAAACTGGAGAGATGTATAAGCGAATGGTCCTCTTGGATTAAAACGGCCCAGGGACGGAACGAAACCGACGACCAATGGGAACCTGACGAGAGACCCAGCACAGGTTTAGCTCGAATGGTAAGCCGATTGCGACTGAATGTGAATCTCTACTTAAGCTGTTGAGAGACCTATATAACTCGACACCTGACCGGACGCACTCCTTCCAGGTGTCCCGCAATCATCTGCTGAACTCATCTAACTACTCGCTCAGCTCGCTGTTCAGCGTGGGCTCGGTGGGCGGCTCCGTGGCGGGATCGGTCGCTAGTTTACAAGGTTCCACGAGGTAAATACTGACACAGAACAAAACTTTCCAAGACAATACAAGTACAGTCATCACCATCATCATCTCAGCCGGACAACGCCCACTGCTGGGCATAGCCCTCCACCAACAACAAATACAGTGTCATATACAATTTTTTATTACCTATGCCGATATTCATATTACATGTTAACAGATGAAGTAATATTTTAGAGCTAACTAAAACTACTTTAGGTGCGGCCATTCTCCAGAAAATATCACCTTACCTGATGGTAGATTTATCTCAAACCGGATAACGCATTCTTACATTAAAAATATTCCAATTTTAGATGTAAATAGAACTTGCATAACAAAAACTATTATGTCCTACAACATGTGTAAAGTTAGTCAATCTGCATTTATGTAGGGTAGTGGATAATTCTCGTTGTTCGAAAAGTCTCAACACCAGCAATGAAAGTGACATTGCAACAAATTATAATGTTACCATAATATTCTTCAATGTATGTTAAATTACCACTGGTTACCTGAGTCCTCACTGTAAGGTACGTGTTGTTACCGATGTGTTTTGTGTGTGCGCGGCAGGACGAGCGCGCCGGCGGCCGCGCCCGCGCCGCGCAAGAAGCAGGCGCCGTGGCAGGGCCCACCGTGCCTCGGTGCGCTCTACCAGATGCTTCTGGCGCCCTTCGACGACCTGCTGCCAGGCTCCTGCAACAACACACACGGTACTGAATATCTATCTGGTTTTCATTTTACTAATCATATGCTACTTAGTAGTTTAAAATAATATATGTTTACCCGGGAGCGGCCGGTTCCTATAAACCTATAAGTGCTGTTTACCTACACCTAACTACAGTAGATGTAATAGCATTTTTGCGATTCAGGAAACAAATATATGAACAATTTCTACAATATTTTTTTGTATTGGACTGGTGGGAAATAAGTAGTACCTTTACAAGAATCAATCAATCTATTCAGATTTAAGGTGTAAGAAGAAAATTGTATGTTCCTACAAAAATGGGGGAAGCAAGAGTACACAGATAGGTCCCGATCTGTTAATACTAACTTTAGGATTGTTAATTTATTCACAAATGAAAGCTCGTAAATTTAAACGATCCTCCCGTTTAGTTCAATAAAGTCGGAAATGGTTCTTTTATCAACAATTACAATAATGTAAAACAAAAGTTGGTTACACGTTTACCGTTACGGTTACTGGGTTTACGATCCTAGGATCGGACTGCGTAGGACGCGTCAAATGTATATCAGTTGCGTGAACGAGCTGTGTTGTCAGGGTCACGCACGGGCACGGGCACGCGGCGCGGCTGCGGCGGGCGGCGGGAGGTGGTGGTGGTGGTGGAGGGCGCGCTGTTCGCGTGTCCGTGGGGCGCGCTACGCGGCGCCGGCGACACCGAGCCGCTATGCGAGCGGTACGCGTTGCTCGCGGCGCCCGCACTGCGCCCGCTGCGCCAAATGCGACACGGCCGTGCACGCGCGCACCACGAACACGGTATGTTGTGTATGACGTGACTAGCGCACGCGTGAATTTAATGCAGATTTAGTGATGGTTTGATGATTATTATAATACAAGTTGTAATTGAGTTTATTGTACTTTTAATGTGGTTTAATTACAAAAACGCTTCAACATTTTGTTGATTTATTGTCATTCATTTCATTTAAAATTAACACGCATTAAACGTGGTTTCATAAAATGACTAAATAAAAAATATCTGTAATCTCTTTTACTCTTGTTAAACAGAATAGTAAAACATGAAAACGTAAATAACTTTATTTTATTTTCGTAATAAAATGTAGGTTGTAATTGTTAATATGCATTTAAAATTGTATTAATAAATTGTGTCTTTCTGCCCACGACGCATTGCTTTTGGTGTTGCGATTGTTCGTACGCCGCGATCACCATTTAATATAAAGATGGGATTAAAAAAGGAAACGATATGCCTGCCTCCTAAACGGTGTGGTGTATCCATTATATTTACCGTTCGCAACAGGCGCAGCGGGTACCGCGGCGACGTCGAACACGAGCGCTGCCGAGGCAGGCATGCGCTGCGTGGTGGTCGGCGGCGCACGTGTCGGCGGCGCGCGCTGGGCGGCCGCGCACGCGCAGCTCAAGGAGGCCGAGCTCGTCGCGGACATGCTGCGCGTTACACCGCTGACTGACTACCAGGTAATGGGCAGTGGTGACTGTTGTGAAAGATGTTTGAATATTGAATGAAAGATCTTTGATTGTCAACGATATTTTATTACTGCCCACATACATGTACTAATAATAAAACTGTTACCGGCCCGAATCTGTACATCGCAGTTTTTTCGGAATTTCAATATATTTTCACTGTATAACCTAAATAGAGGCAATTTTATTATAATTATCGTGTCTGTACTTTATACCTTTACTTTATAATACTAAAAAGGTAATCCTTACTTGAATAATGTTCCCGAAGATCAGCAGTCTGCTGTTTTTTGGCGTGACTAAAAAATAAACCCTTTGAATATGATTGGAGATTCGATCCCAGTATTGGAATAGTTATTGGTTATAAAGACCCGTTATTCCTTATTTAATTTAGTAGTGGAATAACTGCCAAATGTTTAGTTACAAATTCTATTATTCTGATGCCTTGCATTATATGCAGACTTTGATATTAATCGAATTTAAATAACTACACTATAACTATTTATGTGTGTGCAGGCTTCCAAGGAAGCGGTCCTGTCGCAGTTGCCGCAAGCGGAGTGCATCCATTTCGCTACACATATCTGCTGGAAGACCCCGGCCATCGTGCTCAGTCCTGGCGAGGTGGTAAGGAGATAATCCTGTGGTTGTTTTTGCTTGGCATTTATTATATATTCAGGGACAAAAATTGGAAAAGTAAAAAAATATTTTATAAGTTTCTTTTTTATATTTAAATTGTGTTTGCACCAGTAGTACTCGCCTCATTGGACGTAAATTGTGATCTAAAACCGAAACAATGTTTGTTCCCCCCTAAGGTTGATTCTCAAGCAAAACGCCTCCTCAACACCAGCGTCGGTAGCGGCGCTGCAGACACGTCCACAGAAAACGAAGAAGAAAGTACGTATCAGATACAAATAAAACAAATTTGACGCACAGTATTATTTCGTTTTTGTATTCAATTTTTACTTTGTACAATAGACGCTGAACTGCCACAAAGCAACGAAGAGCTCCCGCCTGCGTCTGAATTCATGCTATCAGCGGCCGAGATTATGAATTTGAAAATCACCGCTCGACTGGTTTGTTCAATACGTCATACTTCTTTATACTCTGAACAACGCTTTCTTCGTAATCTCAGTCTTTGCACTATATTCTTAATTCTACCTTTAGCTCTTTTTTTACCTCTCTCCCTTTTCATTCGCCCACGCGCTGTTATTTACCATCGCTTTCTCCTCTATTCTTCTCATTTCAATCATTTTCATACCCTTATATATATGTGTTATAATTCAACTATTTCTTATGCCTAGGTGGTGATATCATGCGCCCCATCTAGCGCTGTCCTTCAAGATTCGGAAGATGCGGAGGCCGTAACAGTAGCTGGCGATGGAGTGTCTCGGCTCTGCCGCGCTCTGCTCACTGCGGGGGCTCAAGCTATACTGGTAACGCTCTGGCCTGCACCACAGGACACCGCTACGAAGATACTGTACCGAGCTCTTTACTCTGCCCTTCTGCAAGGAAGCAGGGTTGCCAAGTGAGTGTTTGTACACTAAAATTAGACTGAAATTACTTTGCCTTGTAATAGTTGGGAAACTTGTTGCTGACATTTTTATGTAAATAATTGGCAAAAGGCCACTTGGTCCATGGCTGCATATGCGAATACCTAAGACACCATCGAAACAGCCAAGAAGGAACTTGGGAATCCAGTTATTACTAGACCTCGGACAGTTCAACCACATTGCTAGTTTTATTTTTAAAAAGGTACCACCCTTGTTCTACAATCAACTATCATGCTAGCCAGGTAGGCGTAGAACCCCACCAAATTTCGCAAGGAGAATTCATATTAAACTATATGGCAAAAAAATAAGCTTTGGTACATTGAATTGCAAGGGCTCTCGGAGATGCAATGCAGACGGTGCGCCACACGAAGCACTTCTCACACCCGGCGCACTGGGCGGGGCTGGCGCTGCTGGGCGCCAACGTACGGCTCAGCAACAAGGTGGCGCTCATGGGTCAGGCGCTGTGCGACCTGCTTGCCGCACCCGACAAATGCCGGTAACTACAATATATTACAGGCACGCACGTGTGTGCGTACACATACAGACTTAAGCACAAGCTCAGATACTCAGATACAAACAAAGTCAGAGGGGGAGGAAGATGTCTCTGTGTTGTTCATCATAAAGTTGTTCTGATCTACATATTCATTTATTTTCCCCATTGTTACTTTTAATCTGTTAACATCACACTCATAATTACAAAAAGTAATTTGCGTCACGCACATGAATATGAGTGCAAGGTTTTCTCAACCAAAAACCAAAATCGGGATGACTTGAATATCTTGTACGTAAAGTAGCAAGCCATGCCATATATGTATTAAAAGAACAATAGATTTAATTGAGTATCTAAAGAGGGTCGCCGTACTCCACGTAAGTAGTCGATGATTCGAGATAATATATTGCAGAGATGCCCTTCGAGTCTGCCTGCACCTGGTGGAGAAGTCCCTGCAGAGGATAGTGCGTGGACAGAAGAACGCCATGTATACGACACAAAAGAGCATCGAGAACAAAGCTGGCAGCGCCAGCGGCTGGCGGGAGCTGCTCATGAGCGTCGGCTTCAGGTACACACCAACTAACCAAACTAATTTCAAACCAGTGGATACAGCAAACCGGAACAGATGTGTTTTACTTTTACCCAAAATTATTGATCAAGTATCAATAATTAATGATATTCGTCCGGAACAAATTTTATAATCCAAACAAATTTAACGAACTAACGCATCCTAGGAATTATCAATTACGAATGGTTCACCTGATGGGTGAGTGGACATCGCCGCCCATATACATCCGTAATACCAAAGGCGTTACTGAATCATCCGCGAATAAAGTGGAGATTACTATTTTTTAGTAACAGTATATGTACTATATTGGCGATTCCTATTAATATGGTGATTCATAAATTCTCTGTTATGTCCGTCCTAACATATTAACGTAGTAAGATAATGACGCCTTTCTCTTAACTCTGAAACCATTATACCAACTCTATATGTAATTAATGTAAATTGTTACAGATTTGAACCGGCTGCAAACGGAATCCCATCCAGCGTGTTCTTCCCTCAGAGCGATCCAGAGGAAAGATTGACGCAATGTTCGGCCAGTCTGCAGGCGTTGTTAGGTAATTATGTCATATTATATTTGACCAAAGTTGTCATTAGGGTCGCCGCAAGAACGTTTCACAATCTCTTTTATCGTAACCCGAAACAAACCCAGTAAGGTCAAATCCTTATTAAATCAAAGGAATTAATTGCCTTCAACTAGAATTCTAAGTTATGGATACCATTTTATTTTCGTGCGGTGGGTAGATTTAATACACTTTATAACCGTCAGGTTTTGTCGTAGTATTTCTTTTCTGAATCAAGCGTTTTGCATGTAATTCGGTATTAAAGAACCGAACATTCTGATGATAGATATTAAAAACTCCAGCAAATTTTTTATCCCAGAAAGAATCTCCTATTTCAAATGACATATGCACGCGGTGTATTTTGATACAAACAAACAATTCTCAAAAGCGTACATTTTCATCAGTGACCTACGCTGAAACTCGATGCTACTGTAGTCTAATTCCGTACAATCTTCATGATGGAGCGATCTCCGTATCGATTTATACCTATAGCCACGTTTCTATGCGAGATAAGTAGAGCACATGGAAATAATACGATTGAAACACACTAAACCCGCTCGCCCCGGCGCCGTCCGACAGGCCTGACCCCGACGACGCTGCAGGCGCTGTCCAAGCTGATCTCCAACGGGGACGTCGCCGACGATATCATCGGCGTCGTGCGCTCGGTCATCTCGCAGTTCTCGCTCAAGAACTGCGAGAGCGACACCATCGAAGTCGCCGTCAATGTTCGGTAAGAGTACGGCCTACCGCGTGCAGCGCTCGTCGACTAGCTCTCATAATTAACGGTACACTGTAGAATAGGGGTCCTCTCGACTGGAGAGATGGGTGATGCGAGTCCAGCCAACTTTTGTTGCTCACAGTCCATGGCGCCAGGTCGTTCCAGTTGCATGTCGCTTGAGTTTCATGACGGCCAGTTGTAACCGAGTGGTGAACGTACACGGTGGTACGGTCCACACCTGTCCGGTTAGGTATCGTCCTTATTGAAAACAACCGTGAAACGTTCCTTTTTAGTGATTTCTGTTTGATAATATGACAGAGCGACAGACAACAGACAATAATTCCAAATACGTATACATTACGTATGTTGATAACAAATTTCAGTAAAGTGAAACAATATTTCAGTTAATTTTTAATGTTAGCATAGAGGAGTACGTGAGGTAAGATCAATGACACGAATGACGATCCAACGGAATAGTCAGGATAAACTCAAGTTGAATTATGTTCGGTTAGTGTACGTGTGCGTAAGTGTGAATGAATAAATGAATGAATTCATTAATTAATTTTGTTCAAGCACAGGTACAATATGTTGTAACAATAATAAATCTAGATTGAAATGAACTAGGTGAAATGAGCGTACAAATATATCTTAAATTTTATAACAATAAAATCATACATTCCATTTGAGTAGCTTTTCTCAGTCAATTATAAATCCATTTTATTTATAAATAACATGTTAAAACCAAGTAATAAATAAAAAGTCAGTTATGTATTTGTAATATGTGGATTTGTGTGTGCGTGTGCGCGCGCGCAGGTTGTGGCGCGTAAACGGGTGTCACGAGCTACTGGCGTCACTGGGCTTCGACCTGGCGGAGGTGGGACAGGACGAGGTGACGCTGCGCAGCGGCAAGCCCGCCAACCGCCGCCACGTGCAGTTCGTGCTGCAGGCGCTGCTCGCGCTTTTCGGTAACACAGTTTGTTTGAATATCTGTGGAATGAACTTCACTTCAATCATCACGCTTATAGTTCTCCCGCTGCTGAGCTCAGGACTTCCCTCATCATGTGAGAGATAAAAGCAGTCCACCATGGTCCGAATTGACAAATTTGACTGACCTGAGAATTTTTAATAGTGTTCTCAAAAAAATGAAGTATCAGAAGAAAAAGTTTTTTTTTTTATATCTGCTATCTTCGGAAAATGTTTGATGTGTGGCCTTCATTTTGGCAACAACAAGCAATTTTAAAATGAACATTTAAATATGCTTACTGCAGAACCTAATAATTATTATTATTATCTTTTTAATAGATTTTAAGTTCCCTTTTTAAATAAAAAGTCATCATGATAAAAGTTACTTGAAACTTGTCCTCGCAGAGTGCCAAAACTAATCTTGAGCCGATTTATATCTAAGTAAATAGTACGTGTTTCTATTTTTCCTATGGGTATGAAAATGTATCTTTCTTCAAATCCTCTGTGTAAGGTTCATATACAAAGTATCATACGGTTGATTATAATGCTGATCATATACCCTCTTGTTATCAACAGACACCCAGGACGCACCGCGCAGTCTCAGCTTAGAGTCCAGCTCCAGTGTGGAATCACTGGCTTCCATCGACGACGGCGGCGAGTTGGAGCCTCATTCGGACGGTGAACCTCCGCCGAGACAACACAGACGTAAGTACTTAATTCACCGTTGGTAACGGATGTCTTTCAACATATTTCGTATTATTATTAACGATAATAATTTTATACAGAAGAAAGCGTCTCCTCAGTGCCACCTCCTCCTCTGCCGCTGGGATCTTGCGGCGGTGCATTCACGATGTACGTCCGAGGATCCACTTCCTCCACCGAAGTAGGGCGAGGGGAGCCCGACGGGAGAACTGCCCCACCGCCAGCACCTCCGCCACCGAGATACCGCGGAGAGAGCGACGCGGCATTCACCCCCTCGCCCC
>PDGT01000008.1:8050116-8082109 GCA_003671415.1 Megathymus violae
CGCTCCTCCACCCTCTACCGCACCGCAGAGAGATGTGTCCTTGGCTCTCGCCCACCAAACCAAGATCAGAACTTTATATACAAGACGTCCCCCGTCCACCGACGACTCCGACTGGGAGAGCTCCGGACACGACACGGTGCTGAGAAGACGGCCGGAGCACCCGCACACCAGATACTTGGACGCGTTCTACGACCTCGCGTCAGCGCAACCTCGCCGTACGGCCGATGAGGACAAGTCGGAAACCATCAACCAGCCGTCTACGTCCAAGCGAGTCCCGAGACCCAAAATGGGTACCAGCAGTCGAGACTCCATGGCCCAGGTGCGGCACATGAGTGGCGAGCTGACTCCCACCATATCCGAAGTCTATCACGAACGAAACATCGGGTTAGGTCTCGCACCTCCGCTAGCGGAACTGCTTTTAGCAGAGGAATCGAAAACTGAAATGAGAGCGGCGAGTTCCAGCGAGAATTTGCTGCTACAGAACCTTGAGAAATTGGGGTTGCTGGGCGACACCAGCGAAACGGACGAGCGGTGGTGCGGCAACAACGCGTCCCGGCCGTGGCTGTCGGCGCCGCCGCTGGAGACCGACGTCCAGGGTTCGGACCTCACGACGGCTGAGATTATAGAGCGGCAGACCAAGTTCAAGAAGGATGCGGAGCCGAAAAGGAAGGAGGAGAACGTATACGAATTGAAACCTAAAGAAGAGACCCCTGGCCCGAGCGGGATGGAGAAGCGCTCGGTCTCTCCTTTTTCGGAGCTGTCTCGACGGGACGAGGGTGACGGGAGGAGCATTGCCGACTCCCACTCGTCCTACAAGGCCCTGGTGCTGAATCCGAGGACACCGTATCTGCCCGAGGAGGGCGAGCCCAGTCTCAGCGCCAAGGTGGAGGGGGGGAAGACCCACCCCAGACCGCGCCGCCCCCCCGTGCCCAGGACGAGACCTACTTATACCACTCTCGATTTTCCACCGAGCAAACAGTTGTAATTTGATGACCACACTTTTTAAGTCGCATAACATAATAATATGCACGTATATTGGAATTAGATATTACAAAAATTGTAAAAAGCACATTACATAAGTAAAGGGCTATGAAATAATTTTAGAATCTAATGGTACACTGTAAAGTTTCATTTGACTTTCCAATTAACCAGCCATTGTTTAGTTCTAAACGAAATTCCTCTAATATTATTCAATCGTTTTATACTATATTCTTTCTCTTGTAATTATTGCTATTAGTAACCTGGTATTTATTCAACTTTCATTTACTTAAGAGAGATACAAAATAAGTAGTTACATAGATTATTAATATTTTCTTTATAAATGTAACTTTTTAATATAAGTAGGTATGTCTTGCCAATTGTATATTAATAAAACTACAAACTACACAAGTAACAACTATGTGAAATACAACAGTTAAAGAAACTCAACGTATGTCTTATTTCAAGTACGACAGTTACAGTGCGACTTTCAATCGTTACGTAATACTGAATACCTTTGCAACAACCTTGGAAATTTAATTTATATCACCTGTTAAAAATGAGTGCTCGACTACATTTAAAGTAATTTTTATTTGTCTAAGCGTACTGAAATTCCTGTACGTGACTCCGCCGAAGGTCATCTTTAATCATCGCAAAACTTGCGTATAAAATAATTCTTTACAATTATAAGTTCAAAATGTTTGTCTAGTAACATACAATTTATGGTATACTTTCCAATATTATTTATGTCAGAATAAAATAATTATATAATAACAATAAAATACTTTTTGTTGACAGCAATTACACAACAGCATTTATAATAATATATTGTGCGTAGTATATATTAATTTCCATTGCACTCACCCTGAACTCTCATCCCCGAAATCTGTTAGCGAGCTGGGAACCGGTGTCACCTCACGTTCAAAACAAAACAAGTTATTGTCTGTGGTACTAGAAGTAAAGCTGTTGGCGCCAATCCGCGTACATGAAAAAAAAATTAACAGTCTGTGCATGTTCAGAAGTAATTATAAAAACTATTAAAAAAGTTTTTTATACGTTTTCTATATTTGTTACGTTTTACTTTCCTATCTGTACTAAATAATGAGAATATCGTTTATTGGAATATTATTACAGTATAGGTAAAAAATGTTAAAAATGCAATAACCACAGACTACCTTTGCGGACTAGACTTTGCGGGCATATAATACTTATTTTAACATTAAATTAAAAACACTTTATGTAATTTATACATATTAAATTATTAAATAGTGACGTTATATTTTAGAAGTTCTTATAAAAACTATCGACACTTCGGAAAGTGTTTCAGTTAAGGAGAAGAAGCGCTGCAAGGATTGCCTTCTTCTCTCTTTTTAAATAACCCAAAATATTTTTTTTTTTGCATAGCAATACGTTGAACTATAAAACACAATACGTGCACTTAAACCATATATAAACAAATGACTGAATGATTAAAGCAATATACTATCTACACTTCATAACAAATCTTGTAAAAAGGTACAAGTAAATCAAGCCTTGAACACACAGCGATGCAGATATACTTATATATAAATGTACGCTATGTCCAATAAAAAGGTTTTAAGTATGCGGATGTCGCAGCGGAACAAAAAATATAGTCGTTGAATAAAATAAAAGAAATACGAGCCGTTGAACTTTACGGAACGCCTACGGATTCGATTCAACGTGAATATGAACAAGGACGCTGCAGACAGAGTTTATCGATATCTAGTAGCAGAATTTGTTTAAGTATTAAATCTTAAATTTCACAAATTTATTAATTTCATACATATAGGAAACTCCGTTACTTCTAAATACAACCTTGCCTCATTGTTCGTTTATTATAAAACGACACAAAAGGCAAAGGTCCGCAGCTTTATTGTCGGAAGTGATCATCGTATTGAAATAATGTTATTTTAAGACTATGCACTGAACAATTAAATAACATCTAGCGTATTGAGAAATTTATATAACATTTCTTCACCATAACACAAACTAATAAAAAATAAGCCGACGGACCTATATGTACCTCGATTGTAACGAGTATTTAAACGCGTAATATTATAAACACTTCAAACATAAAAGGAAGCAGTGACGCAATGAAAAATACCGCGAATTTAAGACAACCGTTCCTAATTTTATTATGAAGGTAATTGTTTAGTATTATGAAGGTAATTATTTCTTTATCTGATTCAAAATAGAATGTGCTACAACAAACAGCAAACATAGGCAATATACCTGTACAATGAAAAAGTTAAAAACCTTAGTGTTTATAGAGTAAAAAAATGTCTATAAGATAAAGAGAAAAAGATGGACTGCGTTTAAAAATTATATGTAGCCTAATGATATGTGAATAACGTGAATAATAGACTAGCCTGGACATTACATCTGACTTTACATCGGAGATTTACACAAAATGCGCTATAATCCGTTGTTAGTGAAATGAGCGTGAACTACATGAACACAATACATATAAAAAAATTCGCGGCTATGACATAATTTAAGAAGGTCACTATTGAAAAAAACAAACCTACCAACTGTAAGTTACGACAATGAACTGTTGTTTAAACAAACACGAATTCGGTATAATATATATACAGTTTGCTTCCTAATGAATATGATCAACGATGATATGAATGAACCCATTCGGAGGATCTAAAATGGGATAACCCATGCAAGTTGTGACTCATTAGGTTTCTCACACATATGATGTTAGCCTCCGGAACTTACCGTTAACATAGCTACATACCGATTCGAATGGCGATAAAACTAACACTTACACACTGACACTACAATAATGCGAGTAGAACACAAAAAATGCAGAACAGACAAAAGTACGCCATTCCCCTTCGTTTGGCAAGCAGGTTCATTACCAACTAATCTTCTGGTTCGTCTAAAGATAAAATGTACTCGTATGGTGATGTCAATTATTAATAGGTTTTTTTTAAGGTATCAGAACTCTCTTGGGCATGTTTTTTATGTAGACAGCCGACAAACGAGCAATGGGGCTTCCTGATGATCAATGTAACTCCTCCGTAATGTAAGCTCCGTAACGTTGGGGGTCAAAAACAAAGAGGGATGGGCTTTTAACTGGCTCCCCGAAAATGCAACCGATTCATGACATTGCTTCTACAAGAAAGTTGGTAATTAGCCAGACTGATAAAGAGCCCTTCCACCATCCACGACTCATTGAAATTAAACTAGATAGTACAGGGCCTAGTGACTTCTAACAGGAGGAACGTGACAACATTGCCCTATCGGTTGCTCAGCAGGATCTAAGTTTGGTTGACTTGGACTTACGGATTTATAGAGCTTATAACGTCCAAGGCACTGGTAGCCTAGTGGTTCAAAAGTCAATCTTCCACACGGGTGACTCGCGTTCGAACCCAGCGTGCACCTAATTCTAAATTAATTAATTAATTATTCTAATTTTTTTAAGTTATGTCTGGACTACAAATTAATTACCACTCACTTCGACGAATGATTACATTTTGATGAAACCTGTACAGCGTGACGGACTACGGACATAACCCCTCTCACTGAGAGAAAAGATCCAAGCCCAGCAGTGGGACAGTTATGGGTTGTAATGATGATTGCGAAAAAGGTTCCAAGAATTAAAGATATCCTACAAATCCTCCACCTAAGATAGTTATACATATAACCACATAATACTTATATAACTATTACGAATAAATAACTAAGAAATTAATTTAGTGAACATGTTTTCACATAGTTCTTTGCTATAGCGTTTATGGCAATGAGCCTTACATCACAATACGAAAAGTTAAAAAAAATTTGTTACTTGACTGAGTATAGTAAGTGGGTATTAGAAACAGTTGCAGGTCGGTTGAGAAATATGTGTAATAAGCGGAACAAAAAAAAAACGTCATGATTATGATAAAATATTTCAGCCAGGCACCGCTGCACCGTTAACATGCAAAAGAAGACATTTTACACTGAACTGAACTTTGGTAAAATTCAGTAATAAGACATTTATATATAATAAGTTACATGTTTAAGATATTAATAGTGACAGACTGAGTATAGTGCTTGATAGTGAAACTGAATGTGAAAATCCCGTTCGATGGACCTGTGAGGCAGACTTTTACATTAAAAGAACAGTTAGTTATTGATTGTAGACATACAAGATTAGAGACAAATTAATATTTTTATTAAGCTATATTATTATCGATACTAAGTACCCACTTAAATATATCTGTTAAATAACTGTTGGAAATAAACAAAATATTATCTAATAACATTAGTCAATAACATAAAAAGGATGGCATAAATTCGAGAAAATAAAACTGACTTTGACCAGGTTCTTACAACTTAATATTTTCATTCGGTAAATTCGTTCAGTGTTATCAAGATCTACAAATTATTTATAATATTAAAGACAACTAAGCAAGCTAAGAGTAACTAATTACAACCGTTGTAATTAATAACACTTACGCCGGATCTTGCAATCCGCCTAATGTATTAAGCATTATCGTAGGTATATTAATTTCTGATGACGTATTCTTATGACGAAAGATTAACACAAATTGAATGACTACAAGAGTGTTTGGACATGAGATTGATACATAACCAATAAGCAATAAACTTTCCCAGTAAATGTGAGCAGCACAATATCCTGTTTAAAAATTCCGCTTCTTTCTCCTTGACTACTCAAAGCTGGGATATGGTAAAATGAAATTGTACTTTCTTAAAATATTCATTAAAACTGCATAAAAAATTTAAATACGAATATCGTTCATGCTATATAAAAATATATAAACAGTACACTATAATTGGTATTTTGGGTGTGTGTCCCTACCCCCTTCCAACCACTGGATTCAAAAATACAAAGACGTGGCTAATGCTACAATGCTAGGAAGTAAACAAGGATTGGAAAATATTACAGACTTCATATACATCGTTCTACTGTGATACAAAGTTTTTAGCGGAGTGTGCGATTTAAACCAAACCTGTGATAATATTTTATAATCACTATTTGCGTGTTTTAAAGCGCAGTACTTTGGTGCGTGGTCCCAACTGTGGGCATGCTGGGTAGGACGGTTGGCAGTATGTAGGTAATTACTTATTTTCTTCCTTCTCGTGTAGAGTATCCTAGAGATCCTTGAAACCTTGGCGAGAGCCATCAACCCATATGGACTTGGGGTTATAATAACATATTATAGTTATAATCTATACATATATAAATGAATGTTTGTCTGTATGTCCTTTATAGAATCGTAAACTATGCATTTGATCATATGATGATCTTTAGCAAAGTTGTTGTGCATGAGCTCACGAAGGTTTCTGAGTTGGTACGACCAGTTTTCGACAGATGGCGCCACTGTTTATTGTAGTTGGTGGCATAGCAACGCGCGCAGGGTACAGCTAGTAATTTATAAACATCATGCTTGTATTGTATTGACCAACTTAACTGGTTTGATTGACAGTGCTCTAATTCAATCGGATTACAAATTTTTAAAGTAATTTTTCTATAGCGATATTTTTGGGAATATCGTGTTGACGGATGACGTCATTCTGATAGAGGAGGGTGGTGCATTGTTACAGAACAAACTTGATGACTGGTGGCACGCACTGAAGACGGTTGGCTGAAAATCGGCAGAACCAAAACTGTATATTTGTTTTGTGATTTCGGTGGTGTCTCTGGTGCTATCCCAATAACAATAAATAGATATGTAATACCAGTCTGCTCTGATTTCAAATACCTCGGTTCGTTACTTCAGCTTGATGAGAAGTAGATTGAGATATACAAAAGGCGAATCAACGTCGGATGGCAGAAGTGGAGACAAGTAACCAGCACTACAAGCGACCCGAGAATGCCGCTTAAAGTTAAAGGCAAGATTTACAAATCGATTATAAGACCAGTAAATACGGCTCGGAATGCTGGGCGGCTAAAATACGTCAGAAGGAACATCTCCAATCTGTCGAGAATTTGAATTTGAATTGAAATTGAATTGTCTGTTCGAATATTGAGATGGATTTGTGTAGTGACATGAGTGGATAAGGTCAAGAATTAGTATATATGGGGTAGTGTAAAAGTAGCACCTATAATAGATAAAGTAAGAAGTAGAAGGTTGGAATGGTTTGGGATGAGAAGGGGTGAAGACGCATGTGACCAAAAAAGCGATGAATATGAATATGGATGGGTACAAAGCGAGAGGAAGGAACATAAGTGATATGAATGAGATGGATGTGATCATAAGTATGACAGGAAAGCGCTATGAATGGAAGAAAAGACATTGCGCCGACACCAGATTATGGCTAAGGTAAGGCAGATGATGATGATCTGCTGTATTGCTGCTATCCGTAATGCTGGACACAGCCACCTTTATGTTGCGCCTCTCTAAACACACGTTATAACTTCGATTACGTACGTACAAGAAACCATTCTTCAATTTAATATTGATTTATGACTGTTAGATATAAACGAAATAGAACTACCTTCGACGTGCCTAGATCAAAATTCGTTTCTGAACAATTTAAGTATATATTTTCGGATTGAACTGCTAAACTTGTCTTGTAGCTTGTCATTTAGTAACCTATTCCCGTCATACATCATATTATGTACAAGTTGGCACGGGCTTCGTCATGAATAAGAACTATTGTTAAAACAGGTTTTATCAAGATACGGGATCTATATTTTGTTTCAGTGTCAACTATTATAACGGGTTTCTGTATGATACTATTTAAAACAATTGTTTATAACATTAGCTACGTTTGAAATCGTAAAACTTTATAATTACCATTTGATAGTGTTTGTGGATGGAATGAAGTCACAATATCGTGAAACTTGAATATCTATGACGTAATTACATACACCTGCAACTTCGTTAACATAGATGTTTCAAAAGAAGCAAAGTTTATAAATATTCGTCATGACAATTCATTATTTTTTTTTGTTTAAGAAACAAACGTTTATAATTGAGTAGGTATAAGTATGTTTGCTCGAATTCTATATGGCAAAAGTGAGTGAAATCGTAAACCACGATTAATTTGTAAATTTCTTAAAAAAATTATTCCAATATAGGAAACAATTTGTAGAGTTCTTAAATTACAAATGGATGTGTTATTCGTACCTACTAAACGGAGAGTTATAATTCAGCAAGTACATATATATGTTACATAATTCTGATTTTCAGATTTCATTTTATATAATATATTGTAGTTAGAAGGCTCGAGCGTATGCGTTGATAAGGTGAAGTAAAGTATGAAATGATAAAAATTGTGCGATCAAGATAATATTAATTTTGTAACTAAGTTGTAAATTGGTGGTTTCCTAGTCAGACATTCAGCCGAGTACTTATCACCCTGTTATAAGTAAACTATTAAAATTCCATTTAAATATACTGATTTTGTCACAAAAATACTGTAATCTAAATCTATATTTCGAAGAATTTTTTTTAAATACGTATTACGTCACTAATTATGTTTCAATATACATTAAGAGACAAATTTTTTTATTCACTTGTATTGTTTTTACAATAAGGTTCAAAAGTTGATACGTGATTTGCCTATTGGATTTTTTGAGTGACGTGTTAAAGTAAAGCTTGTACGAAAGAATATTATGGTATAGATGAATATGTTAATTAGTTTTATTAGTTAACATTTACCGTATTTCATCATTGTATCATTGCCGTATTTTGTTTTAAAAAATGTACTGAGAAGATTCTTTCACCATTTCTTCTGTTGTTAAAGCACCTTTTCGAAACGGCAGTAGAACTAAAAACCTATGTACATAAGTGTATTACAAAAAACCTGAATGATTAAATTTTAAATATGAATTTGACTACAAACAAGCAGACGGCCACGTAAGTGAGAACGGTAAGTGGTCACCGTCGCTTGATGACATCCGTAACACCATTTACCCACCGCATAACTTTGGACGCACTTGGAAGCTCTTACGAATAGAAGCTTAGGTTCCGCTTATTATGCAAAACGCCTTAATCTCAAAATTTGATAAGTAATTATTCACACATCCATCAGAACTATGTACAAAGGAATTACACGACAAGAATTTGTCTGGTTCTAGGTACAAATAAAAATATCAATGTTTTTTTTACGAAACTGTAAAACTTAAGTAATATATCTGCGACCCAGTTTCGAGGCAGTGTGTAACGCCTTTTACACGCGTCCAAATATTTCTGACCGCTTTGTGTTATTTCGGCACGATATAGCTGTCTTTATGACTATTGTATTCAAATTGTCTCGTGTACTTCCTTATTTGGCAGCGGTACAAGGGTTACAACTATTATATTATTATTTTGACATAGATATTGAATAATTATAAATAATCGAATCTAAAATCAAAACTGATAAAACAGATGATCGATTTCCTTTTTGATGACATTAATTATACTTTAACAATCTATTACGGCGTAACATGTTAATGTCGATTCTAATCTATCTTTAATATACATATATTTACAAGATCAGTGATATCTATAACGACAAATGAACAATGTTGCGTCTGTTATTGATCGTGGGACTTTTGAATAGCTTGACCGATTGAGGTACAGTTCTCACAAAATATTTGTTTTGTTTTTTTTTTAATTCTGCTCGATTTACCTATTTGTTTAAACATCATGCAAAACTACTGAGTCATTTTTGATGCAAGTAGTACTTTAACTATTTATATTATATATATTTTATATTTCTACAGTAAAAAAAAACAGTGTTTTAAGCACTTTGCTGTAACGATTCCCGCGATTTTTTTTAACATAACATTTACGATTACGATTTTAAATTTGGTTTAACCGAAAAATTATACTTACAAAGATTATAGCCTTAGGAGACTCAGATCCATCTCGTGTAACAATTTTTTAGAGCTAACTTTAAAAGGGGTAAAATTTAGCTTTGAGATGACCAGAGCCCCTCAAACGGCAGTAACTGCATAAAAATGTGTGGACTACTGGAAGTACACTTATCACCCACACGGACATCCAGAAGATCTTAGGCATTAGTTCAGTGAACGTTGATACCACCCTATTGCAACATCTTGGAGTGAGAATCTTTGCTATTGCCGGAACCCCCGATTGCTCTACGAAAGTAAAAAATAGTCTCGTGTTGAATGGTGCCGTAAAACGCGTCCACGTTTTGAAAACGAAGCCCGAAGACTTGTTTTAAAAATCAATACTGGTGCGGAAACATGTATTCATCGATATGAAGGAAAATAAAAGGCAAACATCAGTATGGGTCTTCTCAGAAGGACAGTTACCGACAAATTACAAAGATCTCGCAGCGTTGGCAAGGAAGTGATGGCTAGTTTTTTGTCGCAATTTGGACATATGTCAATGTGAATGTTGTGAAATTGTAGGTCGATTAACTTGGAATGCTATACTACAGTAGTACTTCCCAAAGATTTTCAAACTATGCCAGAGAAAAAACCAAAAGCCGGACTTCAGAAATCACACTCCACATACGTCCGGTAAAATAAGGGCGTGCAAAAGACTAGAACAGTTTGCCTCGTCAGTGTTCGCCTACTTATATTGTTTGAGTCTAAACGAAGAGTAAATAAATATAATTAAATAAATTATAAATTGGTGCATTGAACATCTTAGACTTCATCACGACTTACTATAAAGTGGTATTGTTGTCAAGCATTAACTTATTTTATGTAAAAAAATCCTATCTCATCCACCTACACCCCTCATTGAACTCCCTGTGATTTCATATTGTTCCCAATAGTGAAATAAAAACTAAAAGGAAAGTTTCCTCGAGCGTCGAAGAAGCTATCTCTCCCTACGTAGTACCGATACCTAAAATCTCCAGTCAAGATAGCAAAAATGTTTTAAAAGTTGGTTTATACGGATAGAACTTTACGGATTATTTTCAAAATATATAAAATAAATAGTATCTACTAATATGGAGAAATACTGTTTCTTTATCTCAAAATAATTGCGTGTCCTACGGAACAACACTGAAATTGCGACATGATAATAACAATAACACCATTGCACACAATACAATTACCAAATAAATTGTTTCAGAACAGTTCACTCAATTCAATGCCATCTAGTACGATATTCATATTTTCTTTTTCCATGGCTATAATACCTCTTTTGCATCTATTTTATTAATAGTTATTCAATAATTACTTTTACAAGACTACCGTACAGATCAAGGATAAATATCTTACCTTAAAAATATATCAGCTAACACGACATTATAATACACCAACGCCATACATTTTCCAAGCCATATTTTAATTACGGTATTTCGTGAAATTATTCTTTATATAGTGATCCTACAAGCGAGCGAAGATGTCATCCAATAGTATATAATTAAGTCGCTCATGGAAACCCGTAACGCTAAAGGCATCACCGATTCGTTGTTGGCGAACATCTTATCTTATCTCTTGTGTCTCTAATTTAGAAACAAATTTGTTTACATATTGGACTAACCATATTCTTAATAATGATGTTTTTTCCTAAATGAATTCTTAATTTCGGTAAATTGATTATAAACTGAATATAGATAGATATTGTCGATACAGTTATTTATGTGTGTATATATTTTACTTCCAACACGCGTTCTTCGCTTGAGGGCAAGATGAAATATGTAATACTAAGTTATGTACGGTGATGTATGGCTTCTTATTTTTATTATTATTAATATAACATTGTCGGCACCTTGCAAAGTATTTATACATACTGCTGGAGCTTGCTTAACTACGCTACTTGAATGGATATAAATGAATAGGTTAGAGACATTGCACAAGTGTAGGTTTTTTTTTTATACACACCCCTTATTACACCCCTTCCTAACTTAATTCAGGTTCAACAATATATTATATTTCCATCATAATATATTTTCTATATTATACATATACACTTGATATGTCATATGATAGTAATGTACCTTTAAAATGGTAAAATACTTTTTCATGGTTCCGGAGTTTACTCTCCGCTTATACTAAATAATTTGCACTCTCTCTTGATAATATTAATACAGATTTCTTGCAATTTGTTATTACGCTTGAAATAGGGATTGTAATAGCCCATTTTCACAAATATTGCAACTCAAAGAGAGTTAGGGGTTCTTCTGTAGTCACAAACAGGAAACAGAATTGTTCCACTGCTGGGTTCGGGGATGAAAGAAAGAAAGGGATTCAAGGGTCCAACTCAGCTAAGTTTAGATTGGCGGACCTCACACACTTTTAAGAGCATTATAAAAAGATCTCATGTATCGCAGTTTACCTAACGATGTTTTCAAAGTCACTCCCTATAAGTTGCATTAAGTCTCGTCCGTTCCCTTTTGTAACAAACAACAATATTATTAATAGTTTTAATTATTAATATAATTAATATCCTGAAATACAGCTATATGTCATTATATCATGGCCAATGGTGAAGGATAAACACATATTTATATCAGATATCAAATCTTCCTCAGTGTTTAAATACGGATACATCCGTATCTGATCCTCTTAAACTTACTCATAAGAATATATGTGTAAAAGAAGACAGAACGAACGGTCCATGTAAAATGTATAAATAAAATCAGAAATATTTAAGAGTATAGCAGCGAGTAGACATGAAAGATTTGTTAAAAGTATTAATTGATATTAATCTCATTATATCTTATCTAAATGATACGCACTTTATCTTCCATTACTTGAGATCGCGGACTCTGTTTCGAAATTTATAAATACGTATACTTTTTGTTATTAATCGCAGATATACTCGTATGGCTATCTTGATATTTCAGTTGGAAAGCCACATTCATACCTTAGTTTGGTTGCGCATCTTTTTATATCTGCGCATACTTTTATACATATATATGTAGGTACCTGGAGTAGTACATCGCCTTTGATGTCAGAAGAAAAGTCTATATCATCTAGATATTACGTCATCGCCGCAGGGTTGTCAAAGGATACAAAATAATATTATAGGGAAATAAATAGTCATAGTTCGAGTGGTGTGCATAATTCTTCAATAAGCTTAGAATAAAAATTATCCTGGATCGCTGTTAGAGATTCGGGAACGCGTCTCATTTCACGCGTCCCTCTCTACTCGTATTCAGTTGTCTAAACTGTCTCCGTTCAGCCACTGGCCGTTAATTGGTACACTGGCCGACTCTTAAGCTGCATTGGCTTGGTGATGATAATGCTTCAAACGTTCAAAATAACTGTTCAAACGTTCAAAATAACTGTTCAAACGTTCAAAATAACTGTTCAAACGTTCAAAATAACTGTTCAAACGTTTAAAAATTGTACCATTAAATAAATAAAATAGTTCTAAAGCAAGCCTGCTTAATTTTATTGCAAGTAATCTTCCAGCTTATAAAATAACATCTAATCTATACCTATTCTATACTAATAAATAAAATTGGAGTGTCTGTTTGTAATATTAAACTAACCGCTTTTTTCTACATGCATATGAATGTATATACGGTACATATACCAAAATAACATATTTTACAATTTTTGTCTATCTGTCTGCCTGTTTATTCCGGCTTATCTCTGAAACGACTGGACCGATTTTGACAGAACTTTCACTGGCAGGTAGCTGATGTAATAAGGAGTAACTTAAGTTACTTTTATTTATACTAAATAAGTTTATTGTTAAATTCCACGCGGACGAAGTCGCGGGCACAGGTAGTAAATTATAAATGGACTTTCAGAAGTCAATAACGCTTGAACATGAGTTTAATATTAAGCCGGTGTATAGCCATAATTGCGTTCTGTAACTGTGAGTAGGAAAAAATAAAATTCCTCCGGAGTTTCTTGCCGCTTCTTCTTCCGGGACCACTCACGATGGGGATATGTTGAAGCGATGGCGTAGTTTGACGTTCGAAAAGTGTTTGTGAAAACCAACTTCGAATAAATATTATTCCATTTAAGGCCAATGGGTTCAGCTCTATCTTTGATCACTTTGATCAACTAACCTAGTCAGTACATAACTCTACTAAACCCTTTAAACGGGAACTGATATGAGATTCCTTATAAGGAACACAATATCAGAATTATACATTGCTAATGGTAATATCTCGATCGTCTACGGAGGCCACATTAGTTAAGACACATAACCTATATTATATGTATATGTATAAAAGATGTTAACAAATTTTTTAAATCCGTTGATTACAACTTTTCAATAGTGATATATAAAAATTACCAGTTAAGTTTATTGAAATGTTCACGGGATAGTAATAAAAAAATTTCATCTCGTTTCGGTGGATAGTTGACACAGTGATAGATATAGGTGAACAATGTACTTTACATGTCACAAAAGCAACATAGATACACTAGACTTTATCACACGGTTTGGGCACTTCGAAGCAAAAAACTGCTCAGGTTCTCAAGGAACATCGCGTGGAGAAGTGTTCTGTACCGTGAATGTATCCTGAGTTTTATTCTATAAACAAGTATTCTTTGCATTTGCTTGAAGGTTTTTTTTTTATTTTAAAACACACACTATCGAATAGGCAGTCAATATTATAGTAATGAGAGTTTTTACTACTTATCACTTGATTCTTGCTTATAACCCTAAATATGTACTGTGTACAATGTCAACAAGTGCTCTTAACTATTCTTGTCTTCGTATCTACATGCGATCTGCGAATAAATCATTATAACAGTACAATATTACTGCCATATTTTATATAAATTAAGGACAGGTATTCGTTTTGACTTTTGTCAAAGTATTATGTTTTTTTAATCTTCACCTATGTCGTAATAAACCTACGGTATCCCAGGTATGTCATCTTTACAACCGATAAATAATAGTTAACATTTATAAATTAGAAAGTCATATAATAATGAAGTTAGCTCGAAAATGTATATTAGTAACTACTTGTTGTTAATATAAAATAAGTTTATCTAAAAGGGTTATTAAATATATGTTTTAAAAATTAAAAAATAAAGATTGTAATTATCTGACAGAAAATAAACGGAAGGAAAAGTAATATAGTTTAAATCGAAAAGTTTTTTTTATTCATATTAATAGCCGACAAACGAGCAGACTTATAGTTATATTATAATTTAACAGAACCTATAAGTTAAAGTCTAACTTTTTAAAGAACTTTAACAGAAACTATAAATAGTTTATTGGTGCAAAAAAAAATTCGAAACAATTTTTCATCTAACTCAGGTACCTTCGCACAGTCTCCTTGAACCCTGGTAGCACATCTACCGGTGATAAAAATTGTATCCTATTACTTGTATTTACTCAAGTTTAATCAAAGTGCTATCTAGGACGTCCCTCGTTTGAAGTTCTAAATGCGCGGGAGGTACTCGTATCAACCCCCGGAGTCCCGTACCGGCTCATAACAGTGAATAATTCCGAAAATCATTTAGTAGTGTACAATTTGGCATTGATCCTACTTTAATTTTGTAAAGAAATGGACACCAGGCAGCACGTAGAAGTGAATATTCCCTAAGCTTTTCGATCGTTTAACTTTGGTATTTTTTCAAAAGCACTTTTCCTTGCGTAACAGCCATTAAAATGCGACCACCTCACTTCTCAAAGATATCCCTGCTTTCTGCTTGCTAGTCCTAGTATTTATATGGCCAAGAAATGCTTGCTGCTGTCTCAATAGACCATTTATGTGCATACTCTCTGTAGTACAGGAACATGTAAGTACGCGTTTTAAAACTGCTTATTACAGTCCCGTTCGGTTCTTCTCATACTATTTGCCGGGTAATAGCTATAAAAAGCACGCTGACCAATTGAAACACGTCACATAACTAAAAGAAAATTATGGAGAACTGTCAGCTTTCTGGTACACGTGTATCTTTCAAATTAAAATATTACAAGTATGTCTATACAGGATGAGAACGCGAGGCCCCCGTGCTGAACAGTGATGGTCTGTCACGGTTTTATCACTGATTTAGGTAAGTATTTACTTACTTAAGTATACATCACGAATATTTTCGTTTGATTCCGGTCATAAAACAATTTATATATTTAATGTATTTCACATTGTACATTTATAGTCTATAACGTCACTCATTAGTTTGAAGTGTTGTATCATAATAATTTTAGTTTTATTAACAAGTTTCGTTAATTTTGTAAATATATGGCACACTGATATCTAATATAATGTGATAATGTATGTATATATCCTACATTTGACGCAACGCTTTCTTAGTCAGCCGTTCCCAAAGTACAGGAATGCTTATGCTCGAACAGATATAGATAAACAATTTTATTCGTTACCAATTAACGAAATTCTGGCTTTTTTTTGTAAAATATTTGTATTACAGAACAAGAAAAACATGTGACTATGTAATGTGTATTATAAATAGAAGCAGAGCTTATCGCTAAATAGCGATTCATTCCAAATGTTCTGTATCTGTTTTATAGGTATTAAGGTATTTTTATTTCGATCGTTATGTAATAAACAGATTATTTTCCAACTATATGGATCTCGGAACATTCAACGTTGGGAATAACTACTAAATTATGCTCGTTTAGAAGCGCATGACGAATCCAGAGCACGATATTGCACAGAAGCCTTATAAAGCGCTTTTATTGCATCCTACAAATGGTGTTATGTGTGATAGCGGTACCTGCAATAGTTTTAATAGTGTATATTTCAGAAGACATCGAGCATTCCTTGTAGACAGATTTATTAGATGACTCTAAAATTGTTCGCCTTATGAGACTCGATAGGAATAAACAACAAATTGATATTGTTATGATATCCTTTGACGGCTTTTTGATATAAAATAGTTGCTTATTAGGGTAGTGGATTTGAATTTATTGGTGAAATAAAATGCATTAAATTGATTTTATTCTTTAAGCAGAAAGTACTTTTTCATTATATGGAAGTTACAAGTAGGCCAGCTGCGACCAGATCGTTAGTTATAATTGCTACCATGAATAATTTATTATGACTTGAATCGTTGAGGACATTGTAAAGAAAAGTTCTCCATAGTGTTCGCTACAGCGTGTGAAGTCTGTTAATCAGTTTCTGTCCTGCAAGGAGACTATACTTGACTGCTACTTGCTGTTCTTATTCTGAGCGAAGACCTAGGCCCGACAGTGACACAATTATTTATTTGTTATCCTACATTGTAAAACCTTTATAAAAGGAATACAATGGACGAATTTAAAGCCTAAAAACATTATATACAAATCAATCCTTAGCGTTGGTGACACGTGGAAGTTATTACAAAGTATTAGTATAGTAAGTATTAGTAGTAATATGCATATTCATATATTTGATTCATTAATATATATTTTGATTTGTAATGCATTGTGACCCATAGCTTCTGTGGCCTTATAATATTAAAGTATTTTATACTGTGTGTCGTACTTGAGACCTCCTATATGTAATATTAGTTCTATATTAAATTATACGTATATGTATATTAAAAATATAAATTTATTTTAAATTTAATTTATGTATTAATAGTATTTAAGCTCTAAAATAGCCATTTCATGCAAAAATTTTGTACAGAAAACTTTTTGATTAAAAACCTCCTTCATGCATTACGTGGTGTTTATATGCAGGAGGAAAATAAAAAGCACTAGTGCAGAAAAGAATAACTTGCCGCTCGCTAAACACATCGAAAAGTCTACTTTTTGAGTAAATGTATTTAAAAATATATTACCCTTATCAAATCGAATATTAAATGTTTACGTTTCACATAAGTACCTATATAAACAAGCAGATACAACTCAAACTTAGCAAGTACTCCTACGAACATTAGTGTTTATTTCGGAAGGACGGGCAAATTGTAACTTCATAAATATAATTTGGTAGGGATCGACTATGCGTAAAGTTCTGTTTTAAAACAAATTACATACACTCGTTATTCAAGGTGCGAAATACATAGAGCTGTCATTAGATATTGTATAAATAGAGAGATTATCGCTTTACAACATATAAAACAAGAATACTTCGTCGAAGTAACACTCTTATTTTGATATTTTATGAGGACAAATCCTGAAAATTATGCTTATCAAAACTGTAAAAAATTTAGAGCTTCTATTGATTAAAGACAAAAAAATAACATTTGTTTATAGAATGTAACATGACATGTACTACGTATTATTGTGTACTATATAGTTGAAATATAAAAAAATATGGTTGAGTTTACATAAATATATTATTTAAAGTCATCAGCTACTAAACGCAACAGTTCCAAGAAAATGCAATATTTCAAACTTTATGCCCATTCAAAATACTCGTGCCGTGGTAGTATTCTAAAAATGTGTGACCAAACTAGATTGCGAATATCTAATACACAAACCGCAAGACCAGACTGTGACACGACATCCGATAATTGTAAGAAGGTCAGAGCTACAATGTGAACTAAATATCTATTAAACGTAAACATACATACGAATACATACATACTTAAGAATTGTGAAGACAGCGTCTACTACGATCAATACCAGTTTCAGGACAATTTCCAACTTACTGTCCGATTACAGGAAACATTAAAATAAATATTGTTAGAATAAGGTACCTACATCGATATTATGCGTAATAGAACTGCTTAGCAATCTCAACTTTCAAATCCTATTCAGTCCTTGCTTGGTTATAAAAAATATTAATATTAATAAAATATTATTAAAATAATCATCAATAATATTACTGGTAAATAATGATAAATATTGTTATTGACCGTAGAATACTTCCCCCAATCTCATGCTGGCAACACAAGGTGTCGTAAGAGGCAAAAGAAGCCAGCTTGCTTGGTGGTAGGGCTTCGCGTGTGGATTATATTATCAGTATTATTATCAAGTCATTAATATTATTACTGGTAGTATTACCTTTCCGTACAGCCTGCCTGGCTAGCTACCACCCTCCCGCTTGAGTCAGCCGCCAAACGACTCGTTGTGTTCCGGCCGGCGGCTTGAGAGCCATTACTTTCTTTCTTCTCATTTCCTGGCCGAAAACAGATCGGCCATACCTTTGGCCTTGCTGATGTCCATGAGCGCCAGTGACCACTCGCCATCGGGTGGCTCGTCTATTCGTTTGTCGACTATTTAAAAAAACCTTCCTCTTCATGTTTATTACTTAAAATTTAATTTTAAATTTAAATGTTTGCGAAATTTCAATCAATTGAAAAATAATAATCGGGCCTTCAGCGTTAGGTGGCCTACACGCTCTTTTGTTAGGTAACATAAAAAAATTCAATTTGAAGTTGTTTAAAGATGTAGGCTGCTATTGTCATTTAACACCAACTGTATTCGAGTTTACTTCACCAGTTCTAATAATAAAATGAAGTATTGTAATCAATGTCACAATCTGCGGTTGTTTTCTACTGTAGAGCATCAATTTGTTAGCCGCGTGCGCAGCGGCGGGCGCGGGCTGCGAGCTCGCCGCGCATAGTGACACGTTGCCTTTCACACTTGACTCTTTTTAGAAGGTGTTCGACATTCCACGACTCTTGGCGACCAAGTTCAAGTAGCACAGCCCGCAGTACAGCAACTGTCACACCGTCACGTAATATACGAACTGTTCATACGTAATTGCAAAGATAGATTATTAGGTATGTACTAGGGATGTTATGGATATGAAATTTCGGATCCGGATATATGGATAATATTTAACCGGTTTCGGTTACGGTTACGGATATGAAATTATTTCGGATTATCCGATTGTTTCGGATAGTTTTGGTTACGGATGTTTGATGATTTACGACTTGGAAAAAAATTATGTATTTACAAGGTAACCGATTGATTTTATTTCTAGTTTTTATTTAATCACAATTGTATGTATTGTAATCATAGAAAAAAACAATAGCCTTAAAAATTAAATAATAGAAACTAATCTAAAATGAGAACGACGCGGCTAGTGTCAGCTAGCTCGGCCGGCGAAAATCTGTCACAATGTATTTTATTTAGACTCTGCCACTATTCGAAATTATCCGAAACTGTTTTATCGGATTCGATTACGGTTTCGAATATATTTTTATTTCAGATATCCAATAGTTTCGGTAACGGATACGGAATTCCATAACATCCCAGCTCTAAACCTATAGTTTCTTATCGGCATCGAATAAGACATTAATTTAGAGTAATACATAGATAACAGTACATTTCTTTCACTAATCGTCCTTCATTTCTCGTCCTTAATTTGTAAGTCAATTCTGAAGAACAATGTTATTAAAGGTTACCGTATTTATCTTTAGTTATTTATAAATAAAAGTATTTTAAAATTATCGTACCAAATAAATAAAAAATAAATACATTTCTACATAAATATTTCAACCAAAGTCAAGACCACAGATAATTAATGTTGATGCCGAGTAAAAGTAAATAAACGTATGCGTTGCATTTCGTAATTTATTCATGGGTTGCATATTTGCATATTATTCTCCGCCGACCTAAAGAACGAGATGTTAAAACCGATCTTGATCTCTATCACGACATTCAATCGAAACTGTAATCCGTTGATTTTTCCATATTTAAAATAAAATGTCTAAGTATTAATACATTGGTTCACATTGTCACATCTAACGCTCTGGTACACCTACAGGCACGGTAAGTAGATAGGCGTCAGAAATTTATTGAAAGATTGCAGGCATGAAGTATGAGGTAACCAGAGGAAAAACTTTCATGGGACTTCTTATTTAACTATTATTTTTACAGGATTATTGACATCACCATGACCAAACTCCATGACTGTCCCACAGATAGGTTCGAGTCTCCTCTCATATAGTGAAGGGTTAGCTGCAAAATGACTAACTGGAGTTTAAAAGTGTATATAAGCTAACTTCGCAGTAGCTATGCGTTAAAGTTTTTTAACGTAAAACAGAATTCTTTAAAGAGACATAGAGTAATTGTCCTTACGGTGATTTATTGGTTGAGGAGTTGATGACCAACTCGCGTGTCGAAAATTTTAATGACTTTTAAAATTACATTTACACAGCGTTTTTCAATTACTTGTAATACTTTGCGGAACGACCACTCACTCCTCACTAGACTACGTTCCAAGCCTGAAAACAAACCTGTTTGCCTTTTTAATAATCATAGACAATCTAAATAATCACTGAGGTTTTGCTGACCAAGAAGAAAACGGGAACCCGTGATGCCTTGGTGGTCTAAAGATTTACTTTACGTACTTAACAACTGTATACAATATGTAACCCATATGAATCTAGATACGGTATAAACTGATCATAAATATGACGATTAATAAGGATTACAAAAAATATTATAATACTCCACGCTAAATATTTTAATAAACATGTAATATTTATTATTATACAGGTATTATAATCCAGACAGGGTGGCCTATCCACTGATTTTTGGGTTCGAATATCGAACAATATATATTTATGGATATTAATTTTTGTTTAATGGTGTTATCAGAACTTAACTCGCTTTAAAATTAGAGCTCCTACCCTAAGTAAACAGGTTTTTATAAGTTAGTGCGTTTAATTTAATCTTAGATTTTATGTCTAATGTCAAACATTAACTTATTCTACGTAAAAAAAGAAGTGGTTGAATTAAGTTGTAATAGATTCAAGTAAATGGTATATGGTCTGTGGCCCTGTGCCGATATTATTGCCATAGCTTCTTGAAATCAGACTCCAAATGTGCATTATCAACGATTGCAAACTGTTTTGAAAAACTCGCCAATAACCAACCAATACGGATCAAATGTTGTAACCTATTGCTGCTTACATCAATTGTGACCAGACCTTACTCCAACTCATTTCAATTTGTTCGGAACTCTGACAATCCTTTTTTAAACATTCAATACCGAACTTTTTTGACAGAGTTATTAATAAACATCCCACAAAATCACGTAAATATTTTTTTTTTAAATGGTGCGCATATCGATTGAATAATTATATTATTTCTGAAAAAACTTAAATTAACTTAACTTACTCATACCAGTAACATAATCTTTAAAACGATACTTTATATAACTGCATGTATCATTTATTATATTATTTTGGCCTGTTATAAACATAAAAACTTTAATTATTTAATTAGTTAACATAAATAAAAAAAAAACTAATCCTTAATAGGCAAATTCTTTATAATACAACACGTCATTCCTAAACCACGAGCGACATAAACTTTGCCCAATAAAAAATGTCAAAAACGGCCTTGACCAGTGAAGGAACAGAATCAATAAAGGAGTGGCGAAGTTTGTATATACATTTTTATTTTCCAGAGTCTCCCAGCACAGCTGTAACCGCAGCAAGAACGGACAAGATGCCCTTGTGACCGGTCACGGCAAAGCTCGACCGGTCACACTCTTAATGAGATTCAATTGCTTTTTATCGCACCACTAGCTCTCGCTCACGACTCCGGCCGCAACCGGACCCCGAAAGTAAAAGTGAATTTAAATAAAAAGTGACAAAAAATATAAATTAATAACCAATGAGCACTGAAGGAATTTATATAATGAGACTGGATTATGTCGCACAAAGTCATTTAGTTGTTATGAAAAGTTGCGAATTGCATCAAGCTTGCACACGGTGAAATGGGGTTTATTATACGAGTTTGTTCACTAAGCTTTGGCACGCTCGACGAAAAGATTATCCTCGTAATGTCTTGTGAGTCTGGCTGGAAAGTCACCGTTTCTTTTATTATAATTAACCACATTTAATAGTATTTAATCGTGAGATTTTTTTTTCATAAGCAATATTTGGACGTGGATTCAAGAATCAATTATACACACTCATTTACCCTCTATCAATCATAATAATCAGTTTTTAATTCAATACAATTATAAAGCACACTTTCACAGGCTGGGTTGTAAATATTCTGGCTGAGTCAGTCCACCTTTGAAGTCACCAGTTCAGTTCAACCTTTCACTTGCTACAACAATGATGTAACCATTACATAGATTTATAGTCAATAAGAACAGCAAAATTCCCAACCATCAAAGCTTGACATGACACATTCATTACAATAATTCTCGGTATCTACGACTCGAATAAATAAACGAATGCCGTTTTAATTTGTATACTTGGTAAGTCATATTGATAGATCCTTATATTCAACTGAATATTGAATGTACCCAAAATACTAGAATGAATATTAATATAATGTAATCTTTCAGAACCATATATCTATTAACAGACATGAAAGAGTATTGAAGAAGTCATGAAATGAAAAAATGAATAATTTGTTATATGTTCACGCATAACTCATTTATGCGACGAAACCAGTTTAGGAGACATTGATCTCTCTTAAGAACTGTCCGAATAAAATGGAATTCTCTTTACCTCCCAATTTTGAAGTATATAGAGCTATCCAGTTCAAATTCAATTTCAGTTCAGGCCATGCTATCCTGCTCGTGCTGCACCCTATTGAACAACAAGTGGCGGCTGATCCCTCCATGCGAAAGTCACTGGGATCTATACCATTCAATTTAACCCCAACGGTACTCGTACACGGTGATAGGGTTGTTTAGATGCCTGACTATCAACCACCCTCCTTATTGAAAACACCCGTGGAATGCTTTTAAACTTGCTCCCTCCCGCTTGCTTATTGGTCAGCAAGTACCGACGGTCTCGGATTATGATTAAAAAATAATTTAGAGCTGAGTCATGGGCGCAGAAAGGGACGTAGACATTCGTCTTGCAAGTGGTACCTTATTTAATGGTCGATCTTGTACCATGATAATTAATACTTTTAAATATAGTTCCGTCAAAATTAAAACATTTTAGCTCTTGGAATTGCAAGAGTAACTTGGTGTAATTACACCGGATCAAGTACGAAACATAATTTGCTACAGTACCTACTAAATTTTCAAGATTACCATGTCCTGCAGCTTAAGATTATGGTTATTATAAAACTTAGCCACAGAATCTATTTACATTTTACATTCCCAGTCATTGTCGCTGGAGTTAAGTCTAAGCTAAATGTTACATTAGGTAGTACAGAACAAACTAAATGCCTAGAATTGGAAGCAGAGATCCAATTTGATAAGTGAGTCAAGCCTTACTTTAAATTTTCATTTGACATTTGTACACTTGGCTGGGTGTGTCGAACATGTTTATTTAAGTTTGGTGTTGAGCGCGTTTGTTCGACAAGACGCAATCCAGTTGGAAGTTTCTCTGGGAAGATAAATTCACGGCTCGGTAAACTACTAGGTACTCAATTTAAGGGTTGCTTGAAATTTGAATAATGTTCTTGATCCACTAAATGATTTCATATTTCATTACGAATCCATACCTGTTCGGGACACACAAAACACCGAATATCAGTTTGTGTGTTCTCTATCACACCTAATTTTCTAAGAATGTATCTAGTCTGTTTAGAAGACAGAAAAGTTTTAATTTGGTACATACGATAATATAGAGATAGATGAACCAAAGGCGATCGTATGCATTATCTAAACGAATTCTGGTCATGGGCGTTAACTTTGAGGAGGAAATTAGCAAAGCAAAAAAACTAAAGATCCGTCATATTACATACTAAATAAAGGCCCGATTTTAATAGACAAAAATATTTTTTTCCAATTATTTAATTCTTAATTTAAAATCTCTCCCTTCTCTTATGAAATGAAATGAAATAATATTTTATTCGAAGTTGGTTTTTAAAAACACTTTTCTAACGTCAAACAACGCCATCGCTTCAACAAATCCCTACCGTGAGTGGTCCCGGAAGAAGAATCGGCAAGAAACTCCCGAGGAGTTTTAATTTCCTACTCACAGTTACAAAACACACTTAAACTAGCTTAATATTAAGCTCATGTCCAAGCAGTCTTATCCTGAAAGTAATCATCAACTTTGTAATAACCTTTCCGCATGAGAATACCTTGGACGTCAGTTTTAAATTTACAATATGGCATTTCCGTCAATTGTAATAAAATTTTATTATAAATATTTAATACATTAAGAAATCCTTAAAATTTATAACAAATAATAAGTCTTCAATAATTAACGTTAATCAATAATTTAAATAAATTAAGAAATATGTCCTCAATTTTTTACACTTAGGTACAAGTATTCACTAAGTCCGACTGTGAAACGATTTGCGTGTATGTATGTATGTCTCACCAAAATCCTATTACTTCAATGATACATATGCTAGACATAGAGGCAAAAGTTGAATTTCGCACGGCCAATAGTCCAAATTTGGATCTGAAATAGAAAAAAGGCATAAATCGAAAAATTTGTTGTCACTGACTTTGCTCATAATTTATTTAAAAGTGTAGAAAGCCTGCCTGAGCTGATCTAATTGTGATAGAAAACTTGGCTCCAGCTGATTATTGCAAGTGCATTTAATTGATTTATTTTATTGTGGTATTTATTATCATCCTTATGAGTATCATTTATTATACCGAATGTATCGAGAAAATAATTTCAAATGTTAATATGTCATAAGATACATGTATCTACCTGTATATGTATGTACCTTTCTCCAAATGTCCAATTAAGACCTCTTAGGCAAATGAATGAATAGTTTGAAAATTCCCTATAGAAGAATTAAATTTACAAGCGGATCAAGACTAAAGCATTTGAACGCCACTGAGTTCTGATATAATACGAGAACTATTGGTTCATACTCACTTTGTAGTTGTAGGTTATGTAAAACAAACAAATAGTATTGAACTGGGGCAATCGGAATAAAAGATTGAAAACTTAGTAGAGTGTTAAGTCTAAACTACTTTCAATCCGGTAAATAATAATATTAATATTCGCAGCGCCGATAAATTATTTGAAGTCTTGGTAAGAGCGCGCGAACATATAATTTTTGCGAACAATTTTATACAATTCCAGAGCAAATTGTCATGACATCTGTAATGACGCACGTATAAGTATAATAGTTAGGACAATTTCTCAATAAAAAGATAAATAAACACACAAGAACGTGAATAAATTCGAAACAACGCGAGATAAGAGAATTCATTTAAAAACATTACACATCGGTAATTTACATGAAAAAAAAATTGTAAAACAATGCTCCTGACAAATTCTTACCCAGAAAATGTCTAGACGTATTACCGAAGAGCTGCTAGCGAGAGCGAAATGTGCATCAGATTGCAATAAATTTCTAACCTTCTGTTAAAAAGCTCCATTGTATATTTTCGAATTTTATCAATAAATATGCTTCATCCATACATGAGATGGTGTCATTATTATACACTTAAAACAATAGAAATCTGCCCATAATCCTAACTTCTGACCTTTTTTTTATAGTCTTTAAAGCTTAACAAATCCAGTTTCTATTCCAGTGATAACATAATGGTTCGAACGTTCGAATTCAGTTATTCATAGTTATCGCTCATAACTTGAGATGCTTTCTCAAAAATTAATTAACACTTATTTCTGAAAGTTCTACAAAATATTTGTTAGTGTTCGAAGTCTATTAATCCACAATTGGCCAGCGTGGTAAGATTCGAACTCAGCAGTGGGATTGTCATGAGTTTTTGGTAATTAGTCTTATCTATTTTCTAATTAAATCACGAAGAAACATACAAAAAACTATGTAAATAAATAAATAAAATTACATAAAATAAAAATGCATCTTTAGTTAACCGTACTTTGTATAAATTTGAAGCTGATCGACATTATATTTCAAGATCTACTGGCAAAGTTCGTTCACAGCGCAAGGCAAAATGCTAAACTCTTCGTTATAGTGAGTTCTTTCTTATTTTTTTTGTGTACTTCGAATCCGAATGGCGACTATATCGCAACATGGGTAGCACTGAAAACCAGCCACATCTGCTGAACCGCGCTCAAGCATTTAATAATAAATGACTTCATCGAATTTTATATCAGTTTGTAGATATTGTATCTTGGCTGTTGCTATACGCTGATTGCCTTACTGTGGCTACTACCCAAAGGTCGTAATTTCCTTTCGCATAACACAGTTTACTTTTAAATAAAATGGGGTTTACGATCAATCAATGTCGAAATAAGTCGCCCAATGGGCATTATCAGACGGCGGGTTTGAAGTTTGTCGAAAACGAAATTAAATATGACGCGCGACCTTAGTTTGGTCGTTTAGTGTTTGTCGCATGCGGGATTTTTGCTTCCATTTCAAGGCGAATATTGATTAAAATATAAACGGTACATACTGTACCGTGTAAATACATACTGTAATTGTAGCATAGATGAAGTAAGCGAGTAAGTATAGATAAAGTAAGAAGTAGAAGGTTGGAATGGTTTGGGCATGTGATGAGAAGGTCTGAAGACGATTTGACCAAAAAAGCGATGGTTATGAATGTGGATGGATACAAAGTGAAAGGAAGAAATAAGAAAAAATGGATGAAACTATTAGGAGCGATATGAGTCAGGTAAAAGTGGACATAAGTATGACAGGAAAACGCGATGAATGGAAGGACAAGATGTATGATGAAATACATGATATAAATACATAAAAATATTTAATTAAACATATTTACATTTAATTAAACAGTGTTCAAGACAAATCACTCTTGACTGTTTCAACTATGTTAGTAGTAGTAGGTATTTTAGATTTATATTCATTGGAGAAGTTATCAGAATTAATATTTATTACTTTATACTATTAATAATTACTACATTTCAATAATAAATTATAGGTTATATCAACGCTAACTCACAATCTGTACATATAACAAGTAGAAAACGGATTATCAATTCCGTGAACGACTCTTAGCCTCTTGCGCTGTTTACGTCACCGTAACCACTTGCATAAACAGTCAAAAAAAGTCCCGACAACAATACGGCTAGAATAATATACACAAGCTATAGAAACTATTGCAGAAACCATTAAACACGCCTACGATCGTGCGATTTCAAAAAGCAAAAAATAATCTAAAAGGCTAACTGGAAGATCATTAAAATTATTACCAATCTGCACAATAAGACAACATGTGCCTCTATCTATATATCTATTTAATATAACTTCAGATCCCGTACAATCTGTGAACTTAGTCAATGAGTATTTTAGCAAGATTGAACAAGAACTTGCATCAAAATTTTCTAGTAAATCTAATAATGTCACCTTCTACATATAATGAATAAATTGAGAGCATAATTCTAGGATTTAAAAACTGCTATGGGTTGGGACAACATTTCCTCGTCACTTCTCAAAGCTGCTCACCATGTATTAGTGCCAATAATAGCAGTAATAATCTCTGTTTTTCCTCAGGGGCTTTCCCCGGGGTATTTGTCCATCCAATGTAGTACTTGTTCATTATAGATATAAGTCTGGATGTAAAGACAGTGTCAATAACTTTAGGCCTATATCGATATTGTCAACATTATCTAAAGTGAAAGATATTTTTAAATAGTGAATTAATAAAATATTTGAACGCTTACTCTATCATCTCTGATAATCAGTTTGATTTTCGTTGTGGTAAATCTACTGATCACGCCGTTTTAGAACTTCCAAATAGTATCGTTAATAATTTCAATTCTGAGCTTAAAACTATTGGCATATTTATGGACCTTGCAAAAGCATTTGACACTGTCTCTATTCCCATCTTATTAAAAAGAACTAGAACTTATTGGTGTACGAGGGCATGTTCTTAAAATTTTCGTAAGGTACACTAATATAGCTTAACATATGCGTAACGCAAACGACGTGCGAAAATTTATAATTACACCGGTCAAAAGCTCTCCATAACGTGTTGTGTACCCCAGAGAAGTGTGCTAACACTTGTCTTATTCTTGTATATATCAAGGACGTGTGTAGCCTAGCTATTACAAATTGTAGTATTGTCACCTACACGGATGACAGAGCTCTCCTAATACAGGCTAGCTCCTGGGTAGATGCTCGAAGTTATGATGAAGCTGCAATGAAGGCTGAAATAGTTTGGCTAGACGCTCACTGACTCTTAATTTAAATAAAACCGTCTATACCACCTTTATTAATACATCAGTTTTTCCGAAGATATCTTTTTCTATCATAGCACATCGTTGTAATGCAAATATGAATAATAAGGCTTGTTTTTGCACCAGATTGTCGCGCAATCAAAGTATTAATTACCGACGAGTACACTTGGATTATCTAATGACTGGAAAGATCAAATAGAAGCCACTGTCGCTCGAACAAGGAAACTTATTTTTGTAGATGCCGGGGACAGCTGCTGACCAGCGAACTATGAAGATGGTTATTTATCTTTAGCACAGTCAGTTTTATCGTGCTGTGTAGCAGCATAGGGGGGCGGGGTTCTAGAAATACTGGATTGTTTCGTTGCATACAAAATTGCTAACGTTTTAACGGTCAGAGAGTTTTTTTAAACGTTTACACACTCATATATATCCCCGCACTAAGATACCCTGTATTGCGGGTGGCATGGACATACACAAATATGACATCACAAATACCCACGAACCTAGACAAACATTTATCTGTCACATAAATGTCTGCCTGGCCTGGAATCGAACCCGGGACGCCTTGCTCGGCATGCAGGGTCACTACCAACTGGGCTATGCTTTGTCATTCATTGAGAGAACTAACAATGGTCGTCGAGCTGGACAAATCTGTCAGTTAAAACATTAACATATTGCATTAGTTGAACGTCATTCTCAATTCCTAGCAGCAAAAATGTATAATAAACTAAATAAAATCTTGAACATATATCCACAAACATATAGGGAATGTAAAGTAAAAATATGTAATTACTTACAAAATGTTACTTACGATGAAACTGAAAAAATTCGTACTAGATACTAGGGACAATACAAACTCACACACACAAACATAATTATACAATTTGTGATAGTTATTATATTAATAGTTAAACCGTTGTATTAGTTATTTAAGATTATATTCACTTAACTTAACCTAATTTTAAGTCTCGTTACGGGATGGACGTAAACTGCTTCGACACAGTTTTCACTATTGCAATTGTTTACTTATTATGTCACTACTGTTATTTGTTTTTTGTGATCAATAAATCTTTTGATCTCCTTGATGCATTAATCATTTTATTTCATCGTGATCATTATCATTAATCGTTGTCATCGTTTTATCATTAATCGTTTAAGTTGTATACATTATTTTGCACCCAATATTAGTTATTTTGCACACAATTTTAAATCATTCTGTTTAAATAACAAATATAATTACAAATACGATAACTAATTCTAAGTAACAGCAGCTGGACAGAAATAACAAACAATATAGCTAACAAATCAAATTAAACAACCTTCTTACTGAGGTAACGATCTGATAATAATTCAGATCATAATAAATAATTGAACGTTTGATAAATGAGAGTAAAAACGATTTATGTTACAACTTTTTACGATAGGTACATAAATATATTTTTGTGTGTTGTTATTACGTGGGATTAGTAGAAGAGTTTTGCTGTTCTTACTGACGAATATTAGATATGTGGAATGTTTTACACGATTTGAACAGTTTTACAGCAAGTATACCTTACAGATTTAGGCGCAATTTTGTAAACTTTTTACTGAGTTATCAGTAAAGTATAAACCTATTCTTGTACAGGATTCTTGCAAACAGGTCTTACACAGCGTGAATGACTTGCTGGACTTATAATCATTTTCTCATTGGCCTGTTTGAAATAGGATTTTAATAAGTTTAAATTTTAACGAGAACTTAACAGAGGCTATTACAAACAACATTAATGCAATATATACTTAATATAAATATGACACGAACTGAAGTTAGATTAACTGTTCATTAAATAATTCCTTGTGTATGATTAATAAATCAAAGATAACCAATATAAATTCAACTTCGTTGGAACATATACAAGCAATGAGCATAAAGTTCGAACGTAATAATTACATACATAATTTATTACAATATAAAAATTAATTTGTGTGCGTACAAAGCGAGTTGCGTTTTGAACAACTTTTTAATTTAAGAGTATACGGATACACTTGCTATTTGATAAATCCCCACTTAGCTTTTCGTCATTTCCAATGTGTTAGAATGTTTTGTCACTTTGCACAACAAGCACAGGAATTAAGGAAACTGTTAAATTACGATAATGTCAGTCATCTACAATAATTTATCGGAGAACTTAATAATTGACATTTGACTAGCGTTCAATCCGGAACGAATTAAAATACGTGCAACAAGGAAGGAACAAGGAAACACACATTCCGACACCTTTTTCTGATTCCTCGAATAAGTAACTATATAGTTTATGACTGTTCTACAATGGGATAAGAATTTCGTAAAGGTCACGGGGTAATGTTTTATTCGTGCACACATCGAAACAGCAATATGCGGAGACACAACGAATTATTCAAATACATATAAATTACTTAAGTGACACAACGAATTATTGAAATAAATATAATCTAAGTAACAAAATTTACTTGCACAGTTTTAATACAAACCTTAACATTCACAACATCATTATATAATATTTTATAATAATACAATGTTATTATAATTATTGCAGATATTATTATAATATATTTGATTATCCCAACTCTCTGTCATGCTGGTTTTATCACTTCACGAAAAAAAAAAGATAATTAATTTATTTTATTTCTTATTTAATTACTAACGCACACACATAAATATAAAAGGAAAAATGACAAAAGTTACAATAAGCAAATTTGTATACGTATAAAACTTTCAAAAATTAAAAGCACGCGCTCGATTCGAACTCAAAACCTCCAAGTGATAGACCGGCGTTCAAAGCCCTACGCTACCATTGGTGCTAATTTCAATTATTTTTACAATAAAACATCGCAAGGACGACATTGAATCAAAGTCGTTTATCGTCCTTTTATGTCACTGCCTCAGTAGAAACTCGTACAGTACCGATTAATGTCAGAGCACTTCGACTGTATTCGCATTTGAACAAAATCAGACTTGATTCACGGTAAAACTAAAAAACATCAATTTCAGCTTACTCGTAATATCAAGATGTTGGTATATACTATATCGTATTATATTCTCGACGCTTTTCAGTTGTTATGTTGCAGAATCAATAATAAGTAGGTTTGTGCTTAACTCCTGGTCGTCAGTTCGACGGTGATGCCATTGGCGTTATGGACGTCCATGGGCAACGGTGGCCATTTATCATCAAGACAGTAGGAGGAGTGCTCGTTTGTCAAACTAGTTACACAATATATATATATATATATGTATATATATATATATATATATATATATATATATATGTTTGT
>PDGT01000008.1:8082115-8147591 GCA_003671415.1 Megathymus violae
TATTCTTGTATGTCTAAAATATGTCTGAAGAATCACTGCGTTCTGATTAAACGTATTTGTACTGACGTCCAAACTTCTACTTCAGGTTATTATCGTTCAATGCAATCAATTAAAACTAATAAATGGAATTACCTATGAGATAAGGATGTCATTTATTGGAAACTACCGGATATCGGAAATAAAAATAGAATCCGATAAGAAAGATTGGAATCATTTCGGATAGGAGCAGTCTAAGACAGGTTACGACAGGTTTTCGCTGTTTGAGCTGATATACTTACCTATTACTTTATTATATTCCTTTTTAGATTTTTTTTCCATGATTATAACACTAAATAATATCTAGAAATAATGACTTCCTTTTACTGTTACCTTTGATTGTTACCTTGTGAATACATTATATATTTTTAAAAGTTCTTAAATCATTTAATATCCGTAACCGAATTTCGGTTCCGATATCTGAATCCGAAACAATCGGATAATCCGAAATAATTTCCTATCCGTAATCGTAACCAAAACCGGTAAAGTATTTTTCATATCCAGATCCGAAATTTCATATCCATAACATGCCTCGTATAAACATAGACAACCATACTACGTGTATCCATTCATTTCTGTTATAGTACAGCGTAGGATAAATACAGCGAAAACTAAATAAATGAATAAGATTACATGTCTCCTTCGAAACATACTTAACTATCGAAAATATATTTTCCGAGAACCACAAGCGCAGAAATGATGATTCGTTCATGAAAAGTTTGACTTCGTAGTTCATATTGCTCGTCCCAATTACATTAAATACGTACAGTCAGCACTAAGATTGTTTAAAACAAAACATAAATAAAACTTTAACAAATAACAATTGCGTGAACAGAGGCTGTAAGTTATAGCCTATAACTCAAAGTTGTCTAAAGTTGACTCCGACAACAGAGAGCAAATATTACTGCTGAAGAAATGGTTATTATTTAAATTGTTATATAGCCTACTTTGTTACTCGAAGGTAGGCTGGCTTTATGAATAGCGCTAATTACAATAAGTTGTTGTAGCTTTTATTATTAATTTTCAAGCATGGAAGTGTAACTATTGTGTAGTGGTTTATGGCTGTAATCGTGTGTCTGTTATATACAACTTCCTTACTAGAATATTGTGCTGTAAACATTTTAAAATTACATACATGTTTAACTTTACGTACTTTAGGTAAATTGCACTTATAATTTATGTCTATATTTATAACCCTTATACGTCTTAATGTATTTTTTTATATTTCAAAATAAAATGACAAAGTTATGTAACTTACTAATGCAATTAAACTATATAAAAATATATTTGTATATGTCAACGTTTTTATGTGGCATAATTATGTGTGCCTTTATAATTATAGATGTTCCCACTATGTTTAAAAATTTTATATTTGCATAACAGTTGCGTATTCATTATTTAAGTCTTTCAGTCAATAAATGCAATATTGTGAAAATTCTTTGCAAGTACGCTATTTCGAAATGAAGATCGTTCGCACAAACTTGAATAATAAAGCAAAGTAATATCAATCGAATATTTCCTTTTCTATATATTCCACGAAAAACCTGTTGTTTCAATAATATTTTTAAATAAATAATCAATTTTGTTTGACACACTTAGTTGGAACTAGGCTCCGATTTGTCTATAGCTACGTAACTATTATTATAAAGAATATTTGCATAATGCATACAGGTAAGCGTTATTTTATTTCTTTAACATGTCTTTGATTCTTTTATTACACCAAATAGTGCAATTATCCATGTAAATAACATTTTCATAAGAACTGCAAGCTGATAATTTACAATGTTGACTGTACACTGTATTAAACCAGTTGAAACCTCGTTTAATATGTCGGTCGTAATACATATTTAGCTTGAGCCTTTCATAAAAATGGCACGATGCCGTCTTTACGAGACAGGCGATTACCGGTCATCCTTCACAACTGTAATATAGGGCCGCCGATAAAATTTGCAATCCGTTCCGCTGCATGTCTTGATAGGTAATTGCAAGAATGGTTTTGGATTTCGGTATGGAGTATGCAGTCACAAGATAAATGTACAATGCAGGCGCCATGTTGCGCAATCGTAAGTGCCGCTGACGCGCCCCACCCACACTTCCGAATTGTGCAGATAATTCGTGTCTTGACCGATAACAATGGTTTCGGTTGCAAAGTTGGAGAGCGGTTTAACGGGCGGGTTCGCTTCATGTTGCTCTTGACTGGCGAAGCCTTGATGACGTCGGTCGTATTCCTCAGAGCTGTTCACGACTACTTGCAAAATTTAACAAAGAAACTAATAAGGTTGCCAAGTTGCTCGATCTTATCCATGAATTATTGAATCCAGCTGAAATATCGATTTTTCCGATTATTTTTTGTCAGACAATCAGAGGCCCTTCTGCTCGTTTGTCGGCTATTTACATAAAAGGTGTACCCGCTATTAATTAGTGCACTAGCTCATGGGTCACACTTGAACTCCATTAAAATTGATCAACAACTCAACCGAACGGTATCGTTTTTTTTTTGTTTCATCTGAGGACTGAAAAAGTTAACTTTGTGTTCATATGTCCCGGTATCAACACCGATTCGGTGATAATGAAAATATAAAAAATGCTCAGGAAATACAAACAAGCATTTAACAAAAGTAGAGTTCCAAGATAAGTACACAAGCAAAATATAACAAAGTCAGTTTAAATGTTTACCATATTTCATTTCAACACGATTTCACGAAATGCTTGCGCCACACCGCACAGCAGGACGCTAATATAATAATAAAGTACTATATTATGTTTAACTAACAATTTAATTTTATTTATTCACTTCTGTAATAAACTTCGTAGTTGTTCGATTGATCCGTTGAACTGATGCAGATCATGATGGTTTATAATACAATAATAAAATGTACAGTTTCCATACAAACGTTTCCATAAATTTATTTCGATTAAAGTAATGGACCGACATATAACACAATGCGGTATCAGCAAGCTGAAGAAAATAGCCGATTGCACAGTCGCACTTACATACATAAACTAGGTACTTCTGAAGTTTGACTTTTAAATACGGTGTCAATCTTTCAAAATCTCACTATGTAAGTAAGTCACTAAGTAGTTAAATAAAATTTATTTGACAAAACGTGTAATAATAATAATAATGCGACCGCTGCTGGCCATGAAACTTATTCTATTTAAGTGTAGACAAGCTATTTACCTTATGACCTTATACAACCTTCCCACTGTCATGAGTAGCTACATTTCACTTCATAATTAATCAAGCAAATTGTTCTATTACTTAAAGAGTCAGGTAATATTATTTGGTTATTGAAGTACATATGTACGTAGGTCGAAATAAAGTAAGTCGACGTGAACTTAAAGTGGAATCGTAATCCCACAATAGCAAGAGAAGTACGTAGATGCCGGGAGGTTTTATTTTGTAAAAACGACGACACACAGCTCGTTCGCTTCCTTAAACTGATCGAATATCTTATGTTGATTTGCGAAATAACGAAAAGAGGTTTGCTATTTTAAAAAATATTAATATTATTAAAGTAACTTGTAAAGGGTTACTACGATCATTGGGTATCAAACACAATATCACAATTATTTATTTATTTAATTGTACCTCTATGATATAAACTGTATTTTCAACGACTACAGTCTATCCAATCCTAACAATACTTACTTATAGATGTTGATACTATTAAATGCTGGCTATCTACTTACTACATATCCATAAAAAATACCTACTTTATAATCCGTGCGTGCATCCGATAACTTACTTGTCAGGTAATTGTATCCTTAAACCACAAGTGAAAGATAGATGATAAAATAAAATTCGAAGTCCCAAATTGACGTGTAATTCTTTAATAATTATAACTTCAATCAACTCGTGCCAAAAAAAACCATTTCCTGCAATGCGCCGTTAATGGATTGTAAACAAATATTTGCAATACTTTTTTATAAGTCACATAAAACAATATAATTATTACAAGTAATTCAACTGTTAAGTTGTTGTTAAGCATAAAACTTCGGGACGTTTTACTACTGGCGTAAGTAAAGCACAATTCCGTCTAAAACTATTTGTAGTATAATAGGAAAGTGAATCAGATTGCAGTTCATCTGGTATTAGACAACCACTAATATCTATTGTACATTGAATTCCACTTGAAATCAAGCTGAAGTTATGTAATATTCCGAAGAGATGTAACCTACAAAGGAAAGCAACTGAATCTTAAAACAACTATATAGCTTCTGGCAGTATTAGTAAGTACGAAGGTGTAGCTTCTGGCAGTATTAGTAAGTACGAAGGTGTAGCTTCTGGCAGTATTAGTAAGTACAAAGGTGTAGCTTCTGGCAGTATTAGTAAGTACGAAGGTGTAGCTTCTGGCAGTATTAGTAAACATGAAGGTGGTCCCGCCTCGAGCCAAAATTACGAAGGTTTTATCTACCAAAACAATACGCGACCTTTAGATCTTTTATTATAAAACAAATAGTTCACCAGGCTCATAAATCATATCATCTTACATTTAAAAAGAATTGTCCGACGTCAAATCAATACATGATAAAGGAAATAAATACCAACATCAGATTTTTAGTAACGAAAGCCATGTTCTCGTGACAACAGCGGCGCGACCGTGTAGTGCTCGGACGTAATGAGCATCTTATCGACAATTAATTGATTTATGTACTGGCCTCTGCTCTCACCTTGAACAAGTCGAGGAGCATTAATGTTTGTATACATCGTTTCATCTCACAATATATCCATTCCGAAATCGGATAAACGAGCATTTTGGCGAATTATGTCTACAATCGTAATGTATCTGTCACAATTTAATCATCGGGGGTTTTCGCTAAATTGGTTGGTAGTGAGGAATAATTTTCGGGCATACGGTCGGTACGAGTATGTGTAATAGTTCAATTAATGATAATATTGACATTGAATTCCGACGGATTATATCGATATTAAATGATCGGCCGACTTAGCTAATGCGAGCACGGTAGGTAATCGGATGAGTGACTGACGGCCAGTAATATAATTTTTTGGGCACTTACGTCATTCAAGGGTCACGTTGAGCCTGTGGTTTGTTAATTATGGTTTAAGATGTTATTTCTCAAAAGAATTACAAATTCACTTACAGAGAAACAATACTTACAGTTTAAAAATATATAAAAGCCGTCAAGCGTAGCTTGGAACGAAAACAACAAAAAAAAAACTTTTTAGTAAGAAATATTGTTAAACCACTTAATGTAACTTCAGTAAACGGAATTTTTTTTTACTTTAATTCAGAAGTACACAACATTTATGGGTACATTGAAATATAGACGGTAGAAAATTTCATATCAGAGGGTAGTTAGAGAATAATAAATTAAACGCATTGCGAACAACATGACTAAGGTTGCGGTCAAAATACAGCGGGCTACGAATCTTGAGCGGAAAGTTATGTGTTTTATCTGGCAGCGGTAAGTTATGTTATTATCTTATTATTATATAATTAACAGTTATTAAGCCATGTCAGATATCTTCAGGTGGCTTAAGAACTTTCGACACTCATAATTATTATTAAAGTCTCGACCTATTCTCTAAACCTTATTTCATCAGTGTTCTAAACTCGACTGCTAATATGTCAAAGTCAATATTGAGAAGATTTACTCACAGGCCCACCACTATATTGTAGCGCATATCAGGGCAACTTGCCGAGATCCAAATTTAGTTATTTCATAATTTTAAAGGCAAACTGATGATCGTAAGCTCTACTTTTTAAAGCATGCAAACAGTTATAGACTGTTTCGCGTGTCCTCATAACGACAGAGGAAGACAAAAAAAAATCAGAGGTAGACATGAGGACTGACGACAGAAGTGAAAACTTAAAACTGTACTTTGAAGTTTCAAACTGATGGTAATACTGAATATTCAAATTTCATAATTTTTTAATTAAAATTATTAACAGTAATGTGATTTTCATCATCAAATTAAATAACAACAAAACTAATCTTGATATAGTAAATATTAAAAATTCTTTTAAATAAATGCTTAGTTTTTGAATTTTTTAATCATTTATTTTTGTAGATATATTAACTATATATATATTAACTAACATATTCGGTAGGTATACACTGTTTTACTGCACAATGAGCTGATAATTAAACAATAATTCTATTAAAACACAATTTAGAGAACAATGCGTTGTATACACACATTTATATAACTTAAACATTAGCATGTTGCTTACGCGAACCCATAAGATTTTCCCTACCAAAAATCGTTTAAAGCGCCTATAGAAGGTTTCACTTCAAAAGTGATAATCTCTTTTAAATATAATGACACTAACAGAACGATTTAGAAATGCAGATTCCCTATTTACCCCGCCATTCTTATTTAACCCCCTTTTACCTGTACCTTAAACATTAGCACTAAACACTACCAACGCACCTATAGAAGTTTTCACTTAAAAAAATGGCAAACGATTACTTGGACAATCACAATCTAAAAGCATAACCTGTGGGTAAACAATGACCATTTCATGATTTCCCACCATCGAGAAGTAAATGAAATAAATGTTTAATAAAGTAACTGAGGTTCGTAAACATTAAGGGATTTAAAATGGTTGATGAACGGAGAGGAAAACAGTCATACTGCTGCCAGACATAAAAACGAAAAAAGAAATTGATTCTGTCTGAATTAAAGAGACATTCCGAAGTTCCAAATTGAATCCAATTCTTGCAATCTGAAGAATTTAACTCATTCCATTTGATTTCATTATAGAAAACAATGTCATAATGCCGGTACAATAACAATAAATAAGTTACTTTTTAATATAAAATGTATCTTTGTTTTATACCGAAATTGTTGTCTGTAATAACTTCAAACTTCACAATTTTATTGAAATGATATTAAACTATAGGTATTGTTACACTGATAAGTACGTATTATTCCGGACTCAGATTCACAACATTACAATGTCAAGTTATCACCACGGGACTACATTGATGTTGGCTTCAATTATCTTTTATTTTACGTATTGCTAAGTTAACAAGAACATGCTGTGATTAACATTTGTGTCGCTGGTAGGCACTGCTCTATTTCATATTTATCAATGTTATCATCACAACCATTAAATATTTGTAACGTATTATTAATTGATACTTGCAATATAATACATACATACAATATTTTTTTGGCTCTGTTAACATACATAATATTTATAACCTATCCGAGTTATTGTGTGTTATCCCTTATATATGTGTTTGATGTACATATATTATTATTTAGATACACGCTAAGTTAATTTCACTGTATGATTTTTCTACTTTTTGGACCTACTGAATGAAATTTTCGATTTGGCATAAGTCGAGCCCTTGTACAAAATTTTCATACATAATTTGTTACTTGCAATTTTATAGTGTGTACAAAATGAATAAATAAATAAATGAATTTATTACAAAACCAAGGTATTCTGTTTAACTCGCCTCCTTGTGCGTATTGTGTCAAAAACATAATAAATATCTTAAGCCATCATTAATCGCCGAAGCCGCGTCGACAATATTGGCACATGGTTATCGATTATCCACTCTTTATCTTGCGATAAACATTAATATAGATATGAATTTAAATATAGAACCTGTGTAATGTATTTTACGGGTGAGGTCGATATAATCTGTAATGAGATTTTCAAGTTGTATCGCGAGTTCTGGGCGAGGTGTTCTGGGCGAGGTTTGAGTCTGGAAGCGAGTTGATCGATTGATACTCGTGGCAGAGACAGCCACACACCTCGAATACTTTACTAGAATTATTATTGCCGTAACAGAAAATGTAAACAATTAATCTTTCGTGACATTTTATACAACATAAAGTACAATCTACAAAGTTACAGATATTAAGCAGAGTGAAGAATACTAATGTACTCAACAGTATTCAACCAGATAATAGATATATACAAATGCCCTCGCTTCGCTTCGGAAAAACTATGCTTAAAAATAGCATCTGCATTATTCTGGGTTTTTGTCGTTCTCTGGCTTACAAATTACAATATTAATTTATAAGTTTTTTATTACGGAGTGTAATGAAACAAAGTTTAAGTATTAAGTGACGCTTACTGCAATACATTAGTGAAAACCAGAACGAAATCGGTTAAGGCGTTTCTGAGATTAGTGGAAACAAACGCACAGACAAACAGACAAAAATTCTAATAACGATTGTTTCGTATTCTATTGCGTTAATAAAGGTCCACATTAAAGTTTTTTCTCATATATCGTTTATGTACAGAAAGCGATCAGTTAGAATTTTATTATTAGTATAGATAAATACTGCAGTAGGTATATAATGGGAGCAGCCATTCAAAAGCCATATTACAGTTACTTTAATTATTTATAATTCATTAAAAATAATTACATTTTATAATGGATTATAACATATATAAAAGAAATTTATCTTTAAATAGGTTCAAAATGTCACTATTTCTGTTTGTATGTATCCGAACGTGTTAAATAAAGCCGCAGACATTAGCTAATCAAGTAAGACAATAACTTCAACCTACTAACGGCTTATGTCAAGGCACGGGTCGTTTATTGTGATTGAGAAGATGTAAAGCATTTCACCACTTCAGTGAGGAGTGAGGGTGGATAACCTAAACGCCAGAATTTTTTATGCCACCCAAAAACCTCCGACATTAACGACTGCTATCTAACGATACAAACCGAAGCTGATATCTTAATTTTACCACCAGCTACCGACCACAGTTGCAGAACTTTGTCGATCACTTATAATCGATATAAGGCGTCGAGCTATGATCACTAATAAAAAATATATATGATCACATTTCGCAGCTTCTAAAGTACAAATACTTCACTGAAACTTGTTGAACAAGATATCGATTCCCTGCCATTTTACATTTGATTTGCAACTTAAATGTAAACGCTACAGAAACACACGATTCACTACAAGTGTACTGATCAATTATTAACGATCTATTATGTACAGACCCTCAGCTGGATTATTTATAGCCAATTAATTATTATGTGTAACAAATATGTAGCCACTATTAAAAAAAAACAGTGAAACACATTTTTTTATTCTAAGAATGATTTTTATAGCTTGTATGTAACATGTTCAGTCTACATGCTTACATGAAATTAATCAACGTTGTTTACAGCACTTACTAGAAATACTTGGATACAAATATTATTTACTAATATACAAACTGTCCGCCAACGGCTAATAATAAAAAAAAATCTAATAGCTAGTAATATAGTACTACTATATAAGTCTGTTGAGATTTTAGTAGTAGTATATCTCGATATAACTCAAAAACGGCTTGACCGAACTTAATGAAAATTTGTATGTAGTAACAACACGTGGTTACGCAAATGATAAGCTATATAAAATCTATGTACCTATATAAATCTGTAATATCTCTGTCTGTATATTCCATTTTGTTTTTTCAAATTTCATGATAAAATTTTTTGTCTGTCTGTCTGTATGTCCCGTTGTAACTCTAAAACGGTGTGACCGATCTTCATAAAAATTGGTATGTAGTGAGAACACGAGATTGTGCACATGATAGGCTATATAAAATATCAGTAAACTAATGTCAATCGAGGCGAGAAATATAAAATTTTTAATAATCAGGTAGATATAATTAATAGTCCCTCCCGAACGAAGTCGGAAGGGGCCTCTAGTTTATTATAAGTTCACCAACAGTTGATACAATCTAGAACTTTTAAAAATAAACGGACATCCAGGTTCACGAACAATGATTGCACTAATAGGTAAATATAAAAATGGTAACGCAATTACAAACTATATGTGTAAATATTGGTTTTATGGTTTTACGCTTAGAACAAATATTTTATTACATTTTTCTTAAATTTACCGAAAAGCCGAATTTAAAGAAAGCGAGTTTTTACACAGAACATTTACCAATGGAGCCAAAATTTCGTTCAATAGACGGACGAAAAGATAAGTTACTTAATACCTGTTAAGTTAGCTCGGTAAGGGAATTTGTCCTTTTGCCAATCACTCAAAATCATGTAGAGCTATGTTATGAAATTTCGATCGAAGTAGTGACTTTTGAACACTTGATCATTTCGCTGGTAAACTGCTAATTTCATAAGCTACCGTGTTTAAAATGAAAATCAAAAGACAAAAAAGAGTCTCTCGTGATGAGCACATGAGGCTTTATTGTGATAAAACACCAGCAAGTTCATTATCAACTTATTCTTACCCGTCGGAGGGTTGTCAAGGATAAACCTTTCTATACTAGGTATAATTCTTATGTATCCCAGTGGCTCCCAGTAACCGGTCGTAGGTCCTTCAGCTTTAAAAATGTTCTTTTTGTAAAATCTCACATCTCTCCGTTTGCGATATTGTTAATAGCGTGACAATTAGACTGTCCATAGTACCGTATTGAGAGCAATTCAAAAAAATTAGTCATAATTAGGTATATATTTTAAATTTCTAGACATTTGTATAAGGCATAAAATAATGAGAAATAAACCAGTAGTGACTGTTAAATGTGAATTAAATTGACAGTAATATTCGTTTTATCTGATCTAGCTTACAGTAGCAAGACTCCCATTGAGAAGCTACGAGCGGCGCTCGCAATCCGTCTGCCATTCTTCAAGTCGTGCTTTAACGTCGGCTTTGAATGACATTATCAGATTTAAGTAATGCATAAACACCTTAATTCCTTTGTTCCGATCGATTATCTGTAGATAACTGTCCTGGAGTCTTTCCATTCAATTTCACTACAGCTATTACATGCCAGATTAATTAATTAACAATAAAATATGCTTATATGTTTAATCCATACTAATATTATAAAGAGGAAACCTTTGTATGTTTGTAACGAATAAACTCAATAACTACTGAACCTATTTCAAAAATTCTTCCACCATTAAAATGCTACATTATCCCTGAGTAACATAGGCTATATTTATTACTAGAAAAAATAAGGGATCCTTGTTAAAACTTCAGTAACGTGAACCAAAGTGTGAACAAATTTGCTTAAAAATTTCTTTCATCGCATACGTTGCGGAAACTATTGATGACGGAACAAGAAAATGTTCTACAATATTAGAGAACATATCAATATCTACAAATAACTTCGCGATACTATATATCCAATTATTGTAGTTATGTCAATATAACCATTTTAAAAGCTGACCAAATCAAACCATGATAACCGTACCTTCGTATTAATCCTTATCCAAATAAATTATTTTATATTCAAAATTATTTCAATACCTATAGATAACTTTTTTGAATTACTCAAATCGGACATTCCGTTCAGAAAATTTTACGAATTTAGGAAAATAAACACAGCCGCCTCCGCCGCGCAATGACCAGTGTGGCCCCACGCAAAGCAGCCGTAGCGTAGGCCGGCGGACAAGGCGACGAGCGAGGCGGGCCGAAGTGCGGGGCGGACACATCTATAAACTACGTAGTCGCGCGGTCGGCTCCTTACACAGCCGATATATGCAACATTGAATATGTGCTTTATAAAGCTGAAATTATAAATATATCTCAAAATGTTTAAAAATAGAAGTACACCCGTGCGAAGCCGGGGCGGGCCGCTAGTATTTCATAATTTTATTACGTAACTTATAGACTTGAAATAATAATTGAATGGAATAATTTTTTGCTACGCTTTTACAAACAATTTGAGCAAGACCAACTACGTCGTGCAAGAAAAAGCCACAAAAAAACTCCCATAGAAAATATTTTCTACTTACGATTACACAGAACACTTACAAACATTTCATATCCTAGCATTATTGTCGTTGAAAAAACATTTAATATATGCTTTAGTCATAAGGATGCTTTTGACACGACTTTAAAATTTATAATGTACCAGTTACATAGTAACTGTTTAACAATTTTACTGTTTACTGTTTAACAAAACTAAAAATAAATAGAAAAAGTAAAAATAAATAGAGTAAAGACTTCTATTTGCATTAAATCTTACTCTCTTTTTTCCTTTTTCCTGTCGCGGGTCTACTGTAATTTTTGTTTAAAATATTCAGAGACCCCTCGTCTATTGGAATCAATTTTTTTAACCTATATCATATCGGCATGTAAACAGTAAAAATAAAACATAAACAGTATTAATATCGCAACCAGAAAAAACTAAACCAAATTAGTTGTCTATGTCGACTAATCATAATATCCGACTAACGTTAATGAATTAACGTTCACAAGAGATTGAGATACAGTTTACACAATTACAATTAACTAAATAAACTTCAAGTTTGACATCATTTTAAACTAAATCTGTGCATTATTAGGTGATGTCACTGAACTGTACGCGATACGAACAGCACGTACCAGAATGTCAGTGCTAAAATAACCTGAAAAATAACGTAATACATAAATTAACCCGTCTTCTTGTAATGTGGGAGTCTTCAAGAAGAGAGTGAATAGGCTCTTATAGGTTAGTGCGTTTACCATCTTAGACTCCATCACCACATACCATCACATGGGATTGTTGTCAAGCATTAACTTATTCTATCTAAAAAAAATATCACGATGTCGACTGTTACTTACATATTCATTAACAAACGCTTATAATCGCTATCTCTTCAATTTATATTAATATACTGAAACACGTCCAATGTATGATTACTTTAAAATAAGAATGACATCGAAGAACAGAATATCAAATTAAGGGCATACCTATGCAAATCAAGGAAAACATTATTACAGCTATTTTCCTGGTACTTTCGTCAATATTTCAATAAAAATTTAAACACATTGCTTTACACAAAATTGCACAGACATCGATCGACGTAATCTGTGTTCTGAAAATTAAATGTAACATTTATGCACATAGTTATTTTGAACTGGTTTCTAAATATCGTCGCAATCAAACAGATAAGCTCGCATACGACCTTACAACCTAGGTCACTAAATGAAACTGATGTTAAACTAGAGTTCTACTAATACTAACACTAAAACATACAAATCATACGTTAAAATAAACCCAAAACAGTGCCATTGAGATATCTACCTATGATATTCGCCTATTATCAATGGCATGTCCCAATACTTTCACGTGCGAGCTACGGCCTGCGCACCCCCTCTGCGCACGCGCCGAAGTATATAAGCGCGATCCCGCCCTCATTTCAAACAGACGCAAGTTGCACTTCAACATAGCGAGTCCTGGAGGATACTAGTCTTCCAGTAGCGCTATAAATCGTTTAATTTTATATATTTTTTTATAAATCTTTTCTTCTTTTACCTTCTGTGCTTTATCACTAATCACAAAATGAAATTCTTGGTGAGTACTCTTCTATCACTAGCTTTTTCCACTTTAAGTTGCTGATGGATTCGATGAACGTAAGACCAAGGAGTTCCGATTATTTTTGTTCTGATAATCAAATTAATTAAGTGTCGTAGATCGGCTAATAAAATGTACCGATATAGATTTATGACTGGTGCGCCGGCAAAGTAGTGGTTTAACGTTACGATAAGTTAATTTATAGTTGTTAATCTGACATGGAGAACCAGTTGTACTGCACTTTGTTTTCAAACAGCACGTTGCACCGCCGACGCGCCGCTGGTTACCTGACCTCCACAGTGTATACCGCACGCAGTACTAACAAGCACTCGTACATAAGCCTAATTTTCTAACTGATTAATTTTCCAAAATGTACTGCTGATTTTGACTAAAATTACTGCAATACAATAGCGCATTTTTCTCTTTTCGTCTAAAATTGCAGCACCTAAGTAACGTTAAATACAGATAAATATTTTTGCTTATGAATTAACAAGTGCGTAATACCAATTCCAATAATTGCAACAAGGCACGCTAGGAAGGCGGTGCTGTGTCGAAAATGAAAAAATCGAAGGTATTAGTTGCGGTAGACGCACGCGACTTGCTTACGGACACCGGGTCATTGTCATTGCGATCGCTCCAACTGTTCGCTCTACTTACCGCCTTACGTGTGAAATTCACTGAATTAACTCTATGCTAAATTTGCGTCACGCATATTTAAAGTTTTAATTAATCATTGTAGAACTTGGACTGCTTTTTGGTAATAATATACTTTACGCTTGTGATTTAGTAACGTTTTGTTCTATTTGCTATCGGATATTGTGTACAATTGCTCAACATCGGATACAATATTTAAGTTTGGTTAAAATTTTAACTGGAATATAATAACTGTAATAAAAATAAATTCTACTTAATGTAACTTATAGACATTAAATGAAATGCGCCCTTTACAGAGTAATTCTATAATATCTATTACTATAAATAAAGTAAGCATCGTTTGAATAATATTAATTGTTATTGTTCGACTTAGTATCTTATTCTTACGGCGAGGGGAAACGAATCAGAGCAAAAAATTGCCGCTTCGATTTCATACGCGTGTCAATGTCACTGAAAGTTAACCGATTGCTAGATAAAGACTGCAATAATAATTAATCACCTCGACTGCTAACTTATATAATATATTCCTATTTAATTTCTTTTTTTAAATCGCATGTGTTTGATGAAAGAAACCTGTATACTTGTGTAAATTTTTCAAATCAAAACACATATCTGCGATTTGTTTAACTGTAAACATTTAAATGGCTTATTGCGATTTGAAGAAAAAATCACAAATAATTATATATATTTATATATGGCAAGTATAAAGATCCCAATGCTCTGTTATCGCCTCAAAATATATTGCGACGCTTCACTCACAGACGTGTTTCACTTCACTGCGCCATTTTATCAAACTTTAACATCGTCTCTACGGCATTTTGATGTCATAACAACGTCGAATCTTTATATCACATCTTGTCACGCTCCACAACACACTTGTGTAACGGCCACCACGGTATTTTATCAACTCTGATTACATTCGCAGTAAATGATATTCAAATATATTCGGCTACGTTACATAGCGTGTATTAGGTGTCTTATAATGATGTAGGTCTTGTTGAAGTAATTAGACGAGTTATTTTAACAGTAATAGTAAAAAAATGTAACTCGTATTATCTTTATTAAAAAAAATATATTTGGACTTAACTGAATGAAACTAATCATTGGTAATACTTAGTTAAATTGCTCGTCCAACCAGACGCACCCGTGCTACGACCGCGTAGCATCTCTACGCAACTTATATAATTACTGGAATTATAAGTTTGAAAGGTGATTCAGATCAGATATCACCTTATAGATATGCTGCACTCAGTATAGAGTTTAGTCCGTGTTATATAATCATTTATATTCGTAATTTTCAATTAACGTTCTTGATATTGCTCCATAAAAAGAAGCAACATAATGAAATACACTAGTAATTCCTTTTGCTACATAATCTCGTAAAAACTGACCATGTAATAGCCCGAAGCCTATGAATAATGGAAATCAAGTTATTGCCCTTTTTTACCTAATTGGCTCGTATCTCATTACGCTTTACTTGTCAATTTTGTGGAGCCGCGACCAAGTCGTTAATGTCAAGAACAAAAAACCATTACCACCGCATTAAACGTCACGACCATTTTCTAAAGCCGTTGCAGTTTAGCCGTGACCACGATTAGTGAAACAGTATAGACATATCGCCACTCAATTCACATGTCATCGGTACCCTTATCATGAAACATCACAAATTTAGTAAAATTTCACATAACATTTATAAATGATACATATTTAAAGTTATATCAAAAACAATCACATCATTTGCGTAGAAATACTGGCCTCTCTATATTCATTAAAAGAAACATTATATTAGAATATTTACATTGAAATATTGATAACATGACCACTATATTTAAACAGTTTAAAAAAAGGATGAATAAAAATATCAAAGCTTTTAAATTATTTATTGGTAAAATATGATAACATTATTTATGATATTTTCGACCGCGATAAAATGCTACTCAGTCTTTAAGATCAACCATAAAGATATTTTTCGATTAAGAAATGTCATTGTCGCAAATGGAACTCGTGATAATATCATCAGTGCAAACTCGACACCCACATAATAACACCAAGTATAGAAGTAAGGTAAACGCACAAAGCTATCATTTATTAAATCCTCTCGCCCGCTTATATGCTCCATTTATGCCCGCAATGTCAACTAGACCGGTGATCTACCGCTTCACAATCACCTAGAAATTATTATTCATTTCATTGTTGCCTCAAAGGTGCGTCGCAAAAGGTTGTCAGTAAATACAGAACTTATCTGCGATGCAAAGCATACAAAATTAAGCGCTGACTTGTGAGCGATGGACTCCGGATTATCGATGTCGCACTATTGTAATAGGCCAGACAAATTGGTTGTTAGAACAATAAAATCAAAGACGGTGTCAGTAAATCGAAAATTCTCCATCATGAATGAATGTTCATGTTAAATTCAGCGACGGAAACAGATATGTTATTAATAGATACATTATTCACGTCCCTTTCTAATTAAACATATCTTCTTGATTTTAATAAAAAGGCCAAGGAAATTATCTTCGATAGTAATTTAATAAATCCATTTAATCTCCAAGAACTTTCAGCTGATACCAAATAATAAAAGATGTATAATTTTTGCACTGGTAAAGGAGTTAACGCTTCAAACATAATAAGTTGCCGTAACACCCCTTAAGGCTCAGCCAGCACCGAGGCACACCTACCGGATCACGTCCACGTCTCGCTCGCCTCGCCACTCACTACTTTTTGCCTGCATTCCATCGCTGTTCGATTTAGAAGGGCAAACCTACGCACCGCCCTGCACTTATCGATATCCCAATTATCTAGACCTAATTGTACCGCCCACCACTATAGACAAATTAGTTCGGACAACGAATCGAACAAAAACCGTAATTTTTACGGTAATTTACAAAATAATGCACCGTTTAAAAGCTAGCTTCGACAAAAACAGTTAAAATGTTTGTCCAGTTTTTGTTGTTGTAACAACAACTTTATATGCTATTTTAACTCGGTACCTTACCGTGCTCCAAAGGAAATTCATGTCACTCTAAATGCCCGTCATATAGTTCGCCAGCCATTGGGTAACAATGTATCAGTACATACATATCGACTTAAAATTACTGGACAAGTCAATTAAAGGGAAATTAAAAACGGTGTGCAAATGTCAATTTGACATGCGAGGGTAACCAGTCGTTGTGTGTGACTGTGGGCAGGTCCGGAAGGCCGGCTTCCTGCTCCGCGGCCTTCAATCACTCTTCAGACCTTGATACCATTCACTTAATGCGCTTACTTACTTTTAATGGAACTAGCTATGATTGGTGTACCAAACTTTCGCGTCTTACTTTAATACGAATCAAATAAATACATAAACATTCACACTTAATTTCCCTTGGATGATAAATTAAAAAGACTGTCGTGAAATTTTATTGCTTCACCAAAATTATATTTTTCCTTGTAAACGATATTTGAGATCCGGTGCGACATGCACTGTGCATTAATATTGCCATTGCAGCCACGACCGATGTAAACAAGGGCAAGTTACATAAATATTCTCACAAGCGATCCGTCGAATTTATCATAAATTTTGCAATATTGCGAACTAGTACAGAATGTCGTTTTATTTATATCTCCGGCCTTCGTATTAACCCATAAACCAACAGGACGAGAGTCAATTAAAAAAAGACGACGAAAAGTATTTATAAAGAGTTGTACAATACATCAATATATCAAAATAAAATCTATCACAAAGCTGAAACTATAACTTCTTCCAATTTCACGATCAGATTTAAAAAGCAATAGCTACAGAATTATTAGCGACATTAAATATAATACAACCATATAAATATAAGTCACTAGAGTATCGAGTCGAGCCTCAACCGACCATAAGCCATGACATCATTACGTGATTCTGAACTCGGGTTGGCCGCAAATTCCATACTTATGCACTCATCTCATTAAGTTTTCATCAGTTTTATTACGCTCTGAATACCGTTCGGATGCAACGACTGCTAAACCTTCGATGGCATTCGAAAATCAATAGCTACTTAGCATTTGATCGATATCGTTATGTGTATCAAGGCCCCTTTTGTGGTCACTGCTTCAATATTTAGTTTTATTGGAATGCGGCGCGAAGCATGCGGTTTCTTCTTATTTTACACTTGTTGAATTTTTAAATAATTCATTATAATAGAGGTAATTAAACATTAAATTATGTTACTTATAGTTTTTTTTTTTATTTGATAAAATCACTTCCTCACACCAATACCGAGAGCAAACGTAAATTTATTAGTGTTATAAAGTCTTTCGCCTTTGTTTAATCTGAACCCGGAATTACGTTCGGCAAGCAGAATTCTCCAATCCTTTTACCTTTAACATTGGATGAATTTTAATATTGATCAAATTAGGACAAAGGAATTAGGTTTTATCATAAGCAGTATATTTGATAAACGCTTTTGATTTCAGATGTAAAATTTTAGGCGGTTGTCTTTAAAACAATACAAACTTTACTTTTGTACGAATACAATTTTAAAAAAATTCGCCTTACTCATATTACTTAACCATCAAATTACAATACAAGACTTGCCGATGGACTTTCATATGGTGAAACTAATAATTTTAATATAATTTTGCATTTATGTACTTAGGCAATTCTTATTCCCGTACATAAATTTAAATACAAATTGAAACCCCAAAACACAATTACTTTGGCGGTACTTACGACAACTACGAAAGATTTATAACGGAGATAAATGACAGAAACAATCATAAATCCAAAATTATTCCCAAGGCGATCTATGTTTGTGTCCAATTGTCGTGATTTAATACGACGCAGATAAACGGCTCACAGGGCAGACACCTGATCAGAAGGAGGGCGCCTTATCGCAGGGAAATACAATTACTAAAATATAAAACGATAGACCCTAGATATAGGTAATAAGACTGCCGTGAACCAGAACGCAATCAGCAATTAGGGACAGCGGTAGAGATACTTTTGAATATTACGAGTATCTTAATAATGAACGGAATAACGAGTTCCATGTTCTAAAGCTCGAGGTCGACTACAATACAATAGTGGCCGGTTGTACTGACAATATTACGCATTAAATATTGAATGCAAACGAACAAAATACACTTTTTACTTATAATACTGTTTGTTTACAGGTGGTCGTATCTTGCTTAGCGCTCGCGTGTGGAGCTCAGGCCTCCGGCTGGGTTGGCCCACCGGCCAACATCGCGCTGTCTCAAGACGGTCGCAACATCCTCGACACCCCCGAGGTAGCGCAGGCGCGCGCAGCTCACCTCTCTGCCCTCCAACAGGCGGCTCAAAACAACCCCAATCCCCACGACGACGGCTCTTACAACCCTCAGTGGGACAATGAGGAATACTGGCAGCGCGCAGAGCAGCCTAGATGGAACGGTGCCCCTGCCCAACAATGGAACGCACCCGCTCACAACCAATGGAACACTCCCGCTCACAACCAGTGGAACGCGGCCCCCGCGGCACCTGCATGGAACGCCGCCGGCCCCGCTCCCGCGCCCGTCGCCGAAACTCCCGAAGTAGCGCAGGCTCGCGCCGCTCACCTCGCCGCTCTCTCCGCCGCCAAGTCCGCTGCCCCCGCGCAGCAATGGAACGACGGCTCCCACAACCAATGGAACGGTGCCTCTCAGAACCAATGGAACGCCCCCGCCCACAACCAGTGGAACGGCGCTCCCTCATGGCAAGGCAACCACCAGGCTGCTGAAGTCAGGCTGGCCCACGACGGCAGCGGCATCCTAGATACCCCCGAGGTCGCCGCCGCACGCGCCGCCCACCTCGCCGCTCACGCGCAAGCCGGCCACGGCGCCCCCGCTCCCCAGAACCACTGGTGAAACTCTTCTCCCCTTCCACCTCGGACACACTAGACTCTTAGTCCACTTAGTTCTTCTTAGCCCACTGTCGGGCTCCGGTCGCGAGTGCTGTCTTAGTTCACAACCCGACGATCGCCCTCTTCCACCTTTCTTCGATCTCCTCCTCATTTAGAAAATTTTCAAAGTGCAAGTGCGTCAGCCTGTCTTCTCCTCGCGGCTTTTTGTTACTTTTATATAGAAATTTCTATTATACGGACATTTTGTACATAATAAATAATTATATGTATGCGTAATAAACAAAATATATGAAATGGAAAACGATTTAACTACCTCGTTTTATTACAATCGTTAATCAATTGACAAGTACTGATTCCATTAAAATACGTCTTATAACATGTTGTCTCCACACAAACTTCTACCAGCGGCAAAACGCCGTTTCTACTGTGACTTCTTAACAATTAATACTGACACCAACGTTACACACAACCCAAATCCTAAACCTACATTAGTTCCATATTTCACTACTTAGTCACAAAATATAAGACACGAGTAAAAAAAATAATAGGTATAAACATATAAACCCAACCGACTACGTTGTTACCTGTGATGACAGTCCCGGGTCTCGTGATTCATCCAAATTCACTAAATCATGAATTACAAAAATGACTATAAAATGATACTCTATATAGCCTTTGTCAAACCAAATAAACTGCCTAAATGTATGATTTTGATAGCATGTATTTGAAACTGCAGTAAGGACTTATTAGTTATATTTCATAGTACGGGTCGCACTGAAATATCAGGCAGGTGTGGCATCCCCGCGCCAATGTTTGAATTCGAACATTTTCTGTGTCCATTGGGAGTGCATTATCGATGACAATTTTAACTTGATTCTTATCAGTAAAGGAGATATTTCACAAATATAAGAAACCTATGCGGCGCCATGTACAAACTGTAGAAAGTAGATCATATTAATCGAAAGCATTCCTTAGAATCAAAATTCCAGATTTCATATTGGTCAAGTGAAACATTGAAACGTTATGATCGGATGCATAAGATAGTTATTGATATAATAATATTTTGGCTATATTGGGACGGCTTAGAACAGAACTAGGCAGATCAGCCTGCTTAGTGGTAATGCTTCGCATAAGGATCGTGTTGTTATTAATCATTAATATTATTATTGGTATTTATCTTTCCATGAAGCCTGCCTCGCTACCTACCACCCTCCTGCTTGAGACAGGCGCCAAACGACTCGTCGAGTTCCAACTGGGGACTTGAGAGCCAGTACGTTGTTTCTTACTTTCTTCTTATTTCCTGGCCGACGCATCAGTGATACTTTTGGTCTTACTAATTAACATAGGCCAAGGTGAACACTTACTATCAGGTGGCTCGTCTGTTCGTTTGTCAGCTATTAACATTAAATAAGAATGTACCAAAAGTAAAATCGAATTATTATGTATCAGAAGGATATTTTCAAAGTTTTCAAAGGACACAGATAATTAATCACAGACAAAGTATTTAATATTAATATTAATATTTATTATCTGTGAATCACTTTTTTTTTCTTAATTAACTAACAAAAACCCGCCCAAAATAATACATCTCATTTACGTTACTACACTTTAATTGTATATGATTGTCACAGTTATTATTATTATTTTTTATTGTCATTCATGTATGTACAGCTACTCTGAGACAGGATAAATATTTTTTTTCTTTCTTTTAACTATGTACAAATGCGAAGTACCTCACTTACTCGTAGTACCTACTGACGGCAAGCGTATTTACTAGGTATTAAAAATAAACGTTAAAATGAACATAAAAATGAACTCCGAAACGAGTAAATAAAACGCAATCAAAGCAATAGGTCTTTCGTGCAGCAAACATTAATTTAGTTAGTTCTAGTGAAATTGAAACGTAAACAAAAACTAAAATTATAGAACGGGCATATTAGACTTATAAGCAATCTTTGAACATACAATAGCAACTAATACAATCCTCAGAATTAATTAAATAGCTCGTAATAGGAATTGCCTGACCAAGATTGGAATCTGGAAGCCGTCGCTCATGATGCAGGGTTACGTGGACAATTAGGGTATAGAGTCGTCTCTCTAAGCATTAGTTAAAAATATTTTAATACATTTTTAAAATACCTAATACTCGTACCTTATACCTACAAAAAATACATAAGTATTTTTAATATCGATAATGAATCGCCGAACAACACGTTCGTGACTAAATAATAATGGAAGATCATGTAGGTGCCTCCTATCACGTAACAACTTAGTATCCAATTACCGCCCTGATATACTCGTACTAATGTGGTAACATAATCGATAAACAAAATTGACTTTGCAATTGAACAACTTTAATTACTTCATGGAGTTATATACGAACATACAGTACAGTAACAGTAAATTGTTGTTGTATTTTCTACTTATATAAAAAGAAATACTTATCAATAACCGCATGATACTTTGCATTTGTTTAATTAGAGGTAACACGACATAAGGACACTTCTTTAAACAAACATGCAAATTCAAGTATGAACCAAAATCAACATTCATACCATAGGTCTGTACTATAATTGAGGCTTTTGTAAGGTGTTATTACAGACATTGCTTGACATAAAGTCCAGATTTGCAAGTTAATGAACCACGTTTATCAGATCTACGAAATACAAAGACCTTTAAAGATAAAATACTAATTTGTACCCTTAGAAAAGTAATTACTTTAAACTGGTTTAAGCGTATAAAAGTAAATCAAAACAGTAGTTACATAGTTATAATAATAAAGGTCTCACAATAAATTATAACTAAGTAACTGGGCTAATAATTACTTGGATAAGATCAAACGACGAACGGCTGGAAATGGGTAATTTTGCCATCGAAAGCAAGCGTTGGAGGCGACACAAGGACGATCTATCACTCGATCGCAGCAATCAACCAATTATGCAGCAAACATTGACAATATGAAATTAGGTTACGATCAACTAATTTATTGCTTCCCTCGGGCCAACATTTTAAAGTTCTTTTGCCTTCAATCGAACTCACAAGCTCACGTCGACCAAAACAGTTCGTAAACGTCTCCTAAATATGTATCATGGAACCAAAGAAAGATACTCAGGACCAGAAGCATACAAAAAGGTTTCATAATTTTATACATACCGGAATGTATGTATGTATGTTTCATAGACAATATTTATAAATCGATATTTTACCGTTTTGTTTAAGCGAAACTATTGGATATCTCAGGAAAACTTAAAGCCCACGCCATGGTATAAATGGGACGTGACCAATCCGAAAAATAGAACCAAAAGCGAGGTAAGATATGGCAAAAGTTGATAATAGTTTTTTACCAAACGCAAAATGTCCCAAATATCACGCCTCAGAATCATGGTATTATTATTTGGTGACTTATTACCTTATTTACCATAACCCATTACCTTACCCAATTTTCCGCTTAAAATGTGATCCAGGGATTTATTTATTCCTAAAAAAATACAAAGGTTTAAATGATGTAACTTAACGTTGTATGCTTTGTAGTGTTCGCTGCATGTAAATATGATTTATACCGTATGTTAACAAAACATCAATAGCTAAATTGTGTGTGTGTGTGCAGGAAAGACCACCTCGCTACCTCCCAGGATACGAATCATTTAACAAAGAATTCAGGGAGTATTTGACCACATCCACCTTGCACGGTCTTCGCTATGTAGGCGAAAGAAAATTAACGTGGTTTGAAAGGTAACTTCATTATTTTATAGTATATATAACTTTACGGATCTACATATTATGTAACCGTATCGTATCATAAGAATTGTACTGTCACCGAATGGTTTAAGAAATTTCAGGTTTAAAGATCATTGGTAGGTTATTTTCAAGGTTTTGGTATTTTTTATAATTCCTATTGATGTTTAACTACTATATTCCTATTGATAATTTTAATTTAATTTTAATTTAGATAATTTTAGATAATATTATGTACGTTAAAAATACTGAAAATTTATTTTAGGAAACGTAGTGTTCACAATATATATATATATGTTAATACTAGGAATAAGCCTAAATTGATTGTTCCAAATTTCAGACTAAGCAAAACTGGTGGCTCTTTCATGGGGAGATGTGTAAATATTTATAATAAATTATATTACACTTGACAGAAATGCCATATTGTAAATTTAAAGCTTACGTCAAAGGCGTTCTTATGCGGAAAGGTTATTACAAACTTGATGATTACTTTCAGAATAAGACCGCTTGGACTTGAGTTTAATATTATGCCAGATTATGGCCGTAAGTGCCTCCTTTAACTGTGAGTAGGAAAAAAAAACTCCTCGAGAGTTTCTTGTCGCGTCTTCTTCCGGGACCACTCACGATAGGGATTTGTTGAAGCGATGGCGTAGTTTGACGTTCGAAAAGTGGTTGTAAAAACGAACTTCGAATAAATATTATTTCATTTGTACATGTCTGGACAATAAAAAAGTATCCTAATAGTGTCCTCAAACAAAAAACAAGACCAATAGTCTTTATTAAAACGAAATCTGATCAAATGATAAGTTTCAAAATAGCGCGTGTCTTTTATTTGGCGTTAGAAACAGCCTAAATTCAGTCCCAGACGAAGTTGCTTGAGGCAAATCAAGGCAAATTATATTGAGCTATCATTACTACTCTCCGATTTAGGGGGATCAAAGCTTCAAACTTCATAGACAATCTTTTAGGGCAACATTTCTGTAGGTAATATTAAGGTTGTTGATCATTCATTTCAAAATCTATAATGTTCCTCAATTCTTTGCAGATTCTTCTGGCTAGTAGCATTTATTAGCTCGTTTATTTGCGCTGGTTTATTTATTTTGAACGTATACGCAAAATGGCGGTCGTCTCCTATGATAGTAAGCATAAACCCTGAGAACATGCCTCTCACAGACTTGCCTTTTCCCGCAATTACCATCTGTAACACCAATCAAGCCAAGAAAAGTATCGCAGAACAATACAGAAATTTAGGGTAAGTATTGTGAACAAATTTCACCTTCCATTTGCAACCCATCCTAAGATTTAGATCACAACATATGCTGCCTCTTATATAAAATATTTGAATTATCTAAACTAAAATCCATAGCAAAGTACATTTAACATCTTTATTATTATTCTAAAATGTTTTTTTCTGTAGATCCTCGGTAGATAAAAAGCTGCTGGAGAGTTTATGTTCGAATCAAGCGGACGTAGACCTCTTTGAAAACGATATAGCTGAAAGCGCTGACTGGGATCATACACGTTCATTTCTTATTAACGTAAGTATACCGAAACGTTCATATAGCGTCATTATTTACACATTTTTATTTTAAAAACCTGATGAATACTAGTAAAATAATAGTAACATCTGTAACACCAAATACAAACCGACGGGTTACCGGTTTGGCAGGAGAAATGTTGCTTTGTGACTGGCTTCCCAGTGATGGAAACATGTTAAAAATATTTTACATTTGACTCTAGAAGGAGGGTGGTAAACATTTAGTCTAGAGAGATATAAAACCCTACCACCATTCACACATTGCTGAAGTCTAGCGACCGCCAATAAGTGGCACTTCGCGCCGTTCTCTTATTATTCAGCAGGATTCACCAATGGGAAGTTCAGCCCCTTATCCCCACCATAAGTACCCCTTAGATTCCAGTATGTAGTTATTGTGATAGGATAGACACACCAGCACTTATGTCGAAACAACCAATCAAATATAAAGCTAACACGTACAAGTACCTCCACAAGTACTGAGGATACTACCTCGTGACCAAACCTCGGTGAATTAAATTTAATTTTCTACCACCAGCGCGCAAAGCATATATATCTATTTCTAGAAGCCCTAAAATAAGAAATACTATATACAAATTGTAGGTAACTCAACCATGCAACGAGATGTTGGCAAGATGTATTTGGGACTCGGTACATAAAAATTGCCAAGATCTCTTCAACGCTCAACTTACGGACGAAGGTCTCTGCTGCACCTTTAATGCTGTACATAGAGACAAGTTATTCCGCAATCCGTAAGTACAAGAATTGCTCATAATCGACTGAATGCATACGGCTAGTGTCCAAGTTTTCGTAAGTGCTTTCGTTTTTAATAAAGTAATATGTAATATTAGACGCTATGCAGCATATTATAATAAAGTACGTTTGGTCACACACACACAGTTAAGTACATTATTCACTACTGACGCAAAAGTACAAAACACAAGGAATATATGTAACCGCTTTATTCGCTGCTTTACCCTATTAGTCTGATATAGGTAACAATAAGGTCTATATGTTATCTGCAAAACAAAATTATTAGTAAATAATTTTAAATATCGTATTTTATTTTCTCCAGGAAAGACCTGATTGACCTTAATTTGACCTTTCCATCTCCCGCTGTGGACTGGACAGCCGAACAGGGCTACCCAGCCGATGCTCCCCTAGACGGATTTCCTTGGAAACCCAAAGGTAACTTACCTGATAGCCTGTTATCCATAGTACACTAAAGTAAACTGTGTCATTATTGATAAAATATTTTATCGAGAAATTTAATTTCATGCATCAGGCATAGGTACTGATCATGGTTTAACCCTCGTACTGGATGTCAACATTGCGGAATACTACTGCGCCTCTACAAAAAGCACCGGTTTTAAGGTACATTAATATAAGGTTATGTGTGATTTTTTCACTACTCAGTTTCCTCAATTGGGGCGTTACATTGCACTGGGAAAAACAAATAAGGTTTTATATTGAAATAGCCCTAGAATATTCATTTACCTTAAAGAAAATGAGAAAAATAATTTAAGCTTTTTAATTGCATATAATGTAAAGCCAATAATCAATACTGCGACGAAGATGACATGAACTGTTCGGGACTCTGTACATTAAATACAAACTATTAACATCTACACATTCTTTTATTGGACAGGTATTTCAATAAAAGCCGTTATTCTGTTCAGTCTGTGTCAAGTTCAAGGGCACACTATTTTCACCTGTGAAGCTTATTTTCTGCTTTTGGACATACATAATCACCAAAGATGCATAGATTCATGTGTTTAGTCTTCATTTCATAATAAACTATATTTCACTTACTTCAACGATGCTTAAGACCCTTGAGGTTGGTTACGTTCAAAGCAAACCTAGTTTCAGTTGTAAATGATCGCCTGTAACTTCTGGCGCGGTCGATGTTTGGATGGATGTCCTTTACTAGCAAAAAGTATGCAGCGTTGTCGTATATTGGAAGGCACTTTCGTCGTCGGCCCTAGTTGTTATAATAAGACAAGTCTTAAAATCGGCCGCTATCATCCAATAAATAACAAAATATACTACTCATATTCAGATCCTTCTACACAACCCTACGGAAACGCCGAAGATTGCAAAGCTCGGCGGGATCTACGGACCTGGCATCGAAGCGCGAGCAGCCATCGATCCGAAGATCCTGGACGCCCAGCCTGCGCTCCGAAACATCGACAAGAAAAAACGACTTTGTCTCTTCTCTAATGAAGTAGAATTGGTGTACTATAGGTATATTGTTATAAAATTATAACAAGGAGGCCTCTTAAAGATTTTTCGGGTGCGATGTAGAGAGATTAACGTTTTTTTTTTTAATATTATTTTTGTCCTAATGAAACACAAATATTATTGCACAGATGGATTTTAACGTTTCTTCATTTTTCGAATATATTAATGAACATAAAAACTGCTATCAGCTTAAAAAACCACCACCACGACGACCCCATAGCCCAGTCGGTAGTGACCCTGCCCTACTAAGCGAAGGGCCCCGGGTTCGATTCCCGGCCGGTGCAGGCATTTATGTGGCTGATAAATGTTTGTTCTCGGATAATGGGTGTATGTAATTCACATTTGTTTATGTCCATGCCACCCGCAACACAGGGAATCCTAGTGCGGGGGTGTGAGTGTGTGGTATCTCACTCAATCGGCAGCGCTTGAAACAGGTTTACAATTTTTTAAGAGGGCCATCCCGCGCAACTTCTTAAAATATAAACATGATTTAGAAATTATGATATTCGTTATATTTGACTACAGGACATATACACTGAAAAATTGTCAAATGGAATGCGAGGCTCGAATGATGTTGGACCTCTGCAAATGCATCCTGTACTACATGCCAAGTGAGTTTATTAAATGTGAATGTGAAAAAACTATTGAATAACTTCATAAAAATTTTACATTATTAACAGTTAAGTAAGAATAAGTATAACTACACGTTTCAGAAAATAAAACAATGCGTATATGTGGCAAAGCAGATGCCAAATGTTACAATAACATGAGAAAATATACACCCCAAGGTAAGAAATACTGATGGTCGGTACTAAAGACGCAACTTATTTAACTAGATTTATTCACGACACACAAGATAATTAGTAATTTGTTAAGCACAATAAAGTATTCCTTGAACTATATATATTCACTCTGCAATACGACTAAAAAAAATTATGAGCTAGATATAATACCTAATTGCTATATTTAAAATGACTCCAATCAATAATTATAAGTTAAAACATCTTAAACAATATCAATAGATGATAGTCAAGTCTATGTATTAAGTTTGAGGTATTTATTTTACGCCCAACTAAAGATAAAGTTTTCCGAAAAATAATCTATATACATAAAACACTAACAGATTACACTTCACTTTGAAAATACAATTATTCAAGTAAAACAATCGAGAAGCGCCGGAATGATTTTAATTCGTAGTTATTTAACGTTAATGTGTTACACGACGCAAATTCTTTTACTAAATAGAAGTAACATTAACGCCGAATGATATACGAAGTGCATATCAAAAATTACCAAACATGACACTCAAAGGGCTACTACTTCACCGTGACATCGCGCCTTTTAGACCTTAAATAAAAATCAGCCAAAGGGACGTTTTAAATCGCGTCGAGCAGGCTACGAAAAGGATGAAGGGGATGACATGGAAAAATTGTTTCAAAAATCTATTTCGAGCATACGTCAATATGAAACTTTATCCGATAATATTATAAAATGTTAATTTAAGGTCCACTAATAAGAGTCCGTTTTAATTTGTCACTACATGTTGTGCTTTATTATTACTTAATGTAATGCAGGACTCGCACACGTCTGTGTCGAGTGCCTGCCCGCGTGTACGGAGATATCGTACGTGGAACGGCTTAGCACAGCTCCCCTCAACAAGGCGCTTTCCGGACAATATACGCAGTACCTCACCAACAAGACTCTTGATTACTTCGTGTAAGGATTCCTCTACATTCTACGCTAAATACTAATAGAGCTTCTGAACCTTATGAAGGTATCCCTTTACTATATTATGTCTTATCGAGTGTCAAGTAATCGAGTCAAGACAAGTAGTAGTACTACCTCAGTGTCAAGTAGGAGCTTCCTAGGAGGTACTAATTACCATCTAGGTGAGTAAATCTGTTTTTTAATGCATTCCGCAATCCTTGTACTTTGTGTATTTTGTATGTTTAGTTAATCTGGTTTGGAATAAAACAACACGATTTATTATCACAAAAAAATAATTTTCATTCATTTTAGTTTAAAACCAATAAATATTCAATATTAAATTAATATTGCAGAAACAACATGTTGGTTATACATTTCTACTTCGAGGATAACGCATTTCTGAGATACACGAAAGGAGAAATATTTGGCCTTACTGAATTTCTGTGTAAGTTGCGAATTATTATTAATATCATTGATTACATTCACGACGAAATGACATTCACTAAGATCATAGTGGTCTCTCATCCAGTTACACTTTGTTTGAAGTGAGAGCAGACGAACCACATGATCAGCGTCGCTTGTGGACATCAACAATACCAGAGTAGCCAGTGCAACGCCTGACTTGACAGTTGCTCAATGTAAATTTCAATTCAGTTTACGTTGAAAGACAAAGGCAAAAAAATTCGCCAAGCAATCGCTCTTAGTGGAAGAAACTGACAATTGTCTTCTTTCAGGCATAAATTATTTATTTATATAGAATCAATAATATGTCACTTAGCGAACACCGGAGGTTTACTCGGCCTCTGCATGGGATTCAGTGTAATGAGCGCCGTCGAACTGTTCTACTACTTGACTCTACGAGCCCTGTGTTCCTGGAGACGGAGACGATCGACGCGACCTTTCCTCGAGTAAATGTGAGTAGTAATATTCAAATTTTAGAGATGGCCCGAATGAGAAGTGCACCTTAGGAATAACTTCCGCCAAAGACGGAAATTTTGTTACCAGCTGTTACCGAGGCCCAAAGTTGCTTAAATCAGTCGACTTGCAATCGACAAAAGTCGTCTGGCGCAATTAGCCATCATATTCGTATTACAAATATCAAATGCCCACTCATCTCTATAACATAAATACACTGGACATACTTACTACTATGATTTAATGTTTGTATCTAATCAATCATCAATTAACAACTCACGTGTTGCTCACATACTATTAAAGATGTGCTGCTCACATAGTGTTAGAGAGCTCAGAAATATCCGTCCTATACAGATAAAAATAGTTTTAAAATCCCACAGCCATGCATCTAATGGACCCAAAAAATCGAACAGCTGGTAAAGCAGAGCATATTTTATTTTATTTAAACAAAGTAATTAATAAATTAGTAATCATTTTTAGCAGCAGCAAAACTGTGGCAGAAAGAATCTCTGCCATATTGAATCTTAGATAGATTCTATTCCTAGGTAGAAATACAGCTCAACATAGTCCCAGTATCTTTATATGATTCTGCTGGTTACTTCAGCGTCCCTTCACTGGTCCAACAAGACATGTTGATAAAATCTACAATAATTATATTTATTATATACAAACACAATTTTGTTGGATTTAAGTTCACGATTGCTGCCTGGGCGGGACCTGCGACGGAGGCGCGGCCGGCGCGGGCGGTGCGGGCACGTCCGGTGGCTGCAGCGTGCGCGTGCGTCGCCGTGTGTAATGCTGCCATAGAAGGATGGCTTGATCGTCCATAAACTTACACACCTGAAAAATTATGTTAAAATTAATGTATTATATATAATATTAAAAATATATACTATAATTTCGAATTCAAGCTTAACAAACTTTGAAACAACTACTGAATTTTTTATTGCCATTATAAAGTCAAGGGCAAAGAAGTTTATATTGTGAAAGAACAAAACAATACACACTTGTGCCGAAACACACTCTCTTCTGAATGCCTCATGTTGCAACAGTTCTAGAAAATGTAAGCACATTGGGTATTTGAGGTATCGGGCATACTTTGGCTCTCTCCAATATTGCAGATATTTTAAATAATTCACAAATGTCTGTTCTTTAAGGTAGCCTCGTTGTGCTAAAACTGAAAAATCCAAATCACTTTTGAATTAAATAAGTTAAACTAAAACACACAATATTAGTATAAATAGGTGATCAGAAGTGAATTTATTTGATACTAGTACGTGTTATTTCCTCCACCTTTCATCACCAGCAGCACTATCTAACATTAATCAATGTCAAGCAATAGTTGTTTAAAAGCTATATTGATGATAGCTTGATGAAATGGTTATAATGGTACACCTAATACCCTGTTCATCACCCCCTGACTATTAGATGTACTTCAGAAAACAAATTTGCCTTTCAACACAAAAATAAACCTATCAGCTGCCTCCTGTCATTAAAAAAATGACTAAAATATGATAATGAGCCAATGTGATATATCAATGTATAAAATGGTGAGTTTAATGTATTTTCTACCCTGCCCTATTGTTATGTAAAATATCTTACAAATGACTTAATAGAAAAGATATGGAGATTTAAAAATATTTAAATTTGAATATTATGTCAATATATCATACTTACAATGAATATAATTAGGATTGGCTAGGCATTGCACAAATTCAAGTTCCACTTGAAACCTTATCCTACTCTGCTCATCGGTTTCTGTTATTACTGAAATTAACAAACATATACATTAAGCAATAACAAAACCCCTATACTCTGTGTATACTGATATCACAACCAATAATAACCAACCCTCCGATGGGCTTGCGCAAAGCCAAAGCTCACGATAGTGAGCAAGTACCGATTGCCTGTTTTCAAACGCTGAGAATATTATGAAGAATGAAACAAGAAATAACCCTCACACATAGAAGTTAAATAGTATTTAAAACAAGAAATAAAGGTTTAAAACAAATTAAACGCCCTTAATTTGCAAGTAAATTGGAACAACTGGCGACTACATAATATAACCAATGTTATTAAAGGTATCTGTCTTCCATAGTATGTTTCGATTGTACAAACACAAACTGGACATTACCTACCTTTGCCAACCATCATCTTGAATATTTTGATAACACTACTGGGTACTACAACACTTCATGAAATAAATATTATCATAACTTGGTAAACCTATAAACACACTACACAGACTAGACAAGATACCTTAAAAATCCACAGATGTATTTAGTGATCAAAGAATAAAATTGGGTTTTTGTATGCATACTATATATATCAAGTATTACACAGACTAGCTACAGATTCTATAAGATAATCTAAAACAAAGTACAAAAAATAATATAACCAATGCTTTTACAATTATAGTTTTATGTAATAGTACTTGCTCGATCATAGAATACTATGACGAAAAGTATACTTTATGGGCAGACCATTCGGCATTCACTGAATCATCACTGACTTGAGCAATTAACAATTAGTCTGTGTTCAAATTCTCATTGTGATATGGTTTTTGTGCTGTTCTCTTTACTATAAAGTAATAGTTAATTTCCTGTAATTAAATTATTCAGGTGCTTGAAATATTAAGATCAAGATTTTTTATAAATAAGTAGTGTATATACGTGGCGTAACTTGGAATTAAAAAAGTGTCCAATTAACCAAGTTAGGTGTATAATTATGTCAGGACACAGATATATAAATTCGAAAACATTGTTTGAGGAAGAAGATGTCGATGACGATACTTTTGTTAATAGCTTCAGGTCAAGAATACCTCCACCTAAACCCACACCAGCAGCTAGTTACGGTGGTCATATTGGAGAACTAGAGAGACAAAGACAAGCCATGTTACAAAAACAAAAAGAGATTGAACAAAGAACCTTGGACTCTTCCTCGAGAAGCATAGGGTTGCTGCGCGAGTCTGAGCAAATTGGTATCGCTACAGCGGAAGAATTAGTTCGCCAACGTGAACAACTCGAAAGTACGAACAGAAGACTCGATGAAATAAACACAAATCTGAACTACAGTCAAAAACATTTAAATGGCATTAAATCTGTGTTTTACGGAATCAAAAACTATATTTCCGGCAAATCTGATCAAACACCTCCTCGTAGTGTCGCCTCTCCAGACAATCGTAGCATGAAACCTGGCACAAACAGTGGTTTGGAAGAATGCATTAGTAATTCACCTTCATTTAGCGCTGAAGACCGTTATTATAGCCATCCGTCGACCCGTTTGCGTGGCCTTGATGTACCTACAACAGCAGAACCAATTTCAGATAGCCAAAGGGTGAATGATATATTGGATGCAAACTTGGGTGAAATGGTGCAACATATCTCGAGGTTAAAAGGCTTAGGTACTGCACTCGGAGAGGAAATCGATGCACAGAATAAGCTTTTAGACACATTACAGGATAAAGTAGAAGTGGCAGACATTAAGATTGGGAAACAGAATAAACAAATGAATAAAATCTTGGGTAAATGAAAGTTTACCAGCATTCTCTTGTTCCATACTTGTACAGTTATAGATTTAAATTATAGTAAACGTTGGATTTTTTTGTACATCTGTATATTCTTACAGAACTTCAACATCTATTAAGAATAACTTAGTCTTAATGATTATCTTTGTTGTACATATTTTGTCAAGAAATCAAAATCAAATTGCTTAATCATTAGATATAAATGTGCATAATCCAACATATTTTTTGTTATAATAATGTTCTCAAATTTGGACTCCCTGAATGCAATATGAAGTGCAATTAAAATAGAAAGGGCCATTTTTATATCTTAATTATACAATGTTAGTAGATTTTAAGCAATTTATTTGAGTTACTAATTCTGCTGAACCAGTTTGTTATCCATGTATGTACATTCAAATTGTACAGGGAAAATTTTATCTGTAATTACATGTGCACCATTCATTGCTTATCAGTAGAATATGCCCTGTATAATTTTTTTTGTATTTTATGTATGTTAATAAAGATTTATCAACCTGTTGTATGATTATTTTAATCCCTCAAAAACAAATAGAATCAAGTATTATTCAATGCCCTTTATATAATTTATTTATGAATTCTATATAATTTATTTATCCTCCAGAATTCTTAATTTAAGTTATGAGAACACAAACAAATTTTTTCAATCAAGTTTTTATTATTATCACAAGTATACTTAATCAAAGAAAACATTATCGACTACAGTTTCCAAGATCATGTTATCATCTACATCATGTAACTTCATATGTTTCTGTAATACTCTCTTGTTAAGTAACTTTTTGTTACAAATATTACAGGAGACATCTTTTGTGATGTGGGATTCCCTGTGGATTTTTAATCCAGATGCAGTGGCAAACCCTTTAGAACAAAGATCACACTTATGAGGCCTATCCATTGTATGTGAATGTGCAATATGAATAGACAAGGAATGTTTGGTTGAAAAATGTCTATCACAGTCTTGGTAATTGCAAGCAAACGGTTTTGGCCTTTCCTGACCAAAGTGAACCAAACTATGAACTCTCAAGTAGGAAGCTCTAGTATATGTCTTAGGGCAATGTGGACAAGCAAACTCTTTCTGTGGGTTGTGACTTTTCACATGCATCATCAGGGTTGATTTGGCTGTAAAGCTTTTACCACATGTCACACACATAAATAGCTTTCTATTACTTGAATGAGCAACACGGAAGTGCTCTTTAAGTGACTGCCTTGATTTATATGTTTTATTACAAAATCCACACTTAAACTGAGCAATATCTTTGTGTGAAATTAAATGCTGTCTTAAGCCGTTAGAGTTGTGAAAACTCTTGCCACATTTGTAGCACAAGAACTTCCGAAAATTACTGTGTTTGGCCATATGATATCGAAGTCCATATATTCTTGTAAATGACTTAGTACATAAAGTACATGGATATCTCTTCTCTCCTTCTTTTCGAGGTGGGTGTTCTGTTGCTGTTATCTCAGTCACTGGTGGCAGAGGAGTAAGTTCTTTGTTTGTTGACAAGCTAGAATCGAAATCCAATACAGATTGGGTACTAAAGAGAGGGACATCGTACTCATGGTCCTGGTATACTACATTTATGTTAATCGAATCTATGTCAGATCTTTGTAAATTGTTAGATGATGATTGAACAGCAAATATCTGAGCCAATGTGGCATTAGCTTTCAAACAGTTTAACTTAAAGCTGTATGCCGTTAGTGCTGTGGTTGCGCATGTTGCACATATTCCAGTTGGCCAGTTTTCTTCGTCATTATTCTGTAACAATTAAACTATGTAAACAATATTTTGATAAAAACAGCAAATATACACAATACGTATTGTATATGAAAGTATAACCTTACCTCGAAGCAGTTTAGAAAGATCAAGATATCTATAAGCTTGACCTTACTCATTTCATGTTCGATTAGATCCTGTATATTCATGAACATTGACAAATCTGACTCGACAAGGCATGTGCGACATATATTTTTTGTCAACGGAAAAATAGAATGGGTAAAGTCCATTTTAGGCTTTATACAATTACTTTCTACACGATGAACTCCATTACATTGTGCTTCATTTCGATATCGATTTGACATAGTTATCCATTTTTGCTTTACCCATGTAGAAAAATGTCAATCATTTTCAGCTTTCCTTTGCCATTTCAATTTTTATCAGATAGGTACAATAACAGATTTGTTTCGTTGTTTGTCTCTATAACCAATCTCGTAAAACCTTATAAAATTGTCGCCATTGAATATAGTGATGATCTATGATTTAATTATTCTCATTCGACAATATTGATTCGGGGTATAGAAAAGTACTCTGTGGGTCGATGCCCACAGACTAGTTAGAGATACATCGCACTTGCTATCTTTTAAGCGTCAACTGAACTTGCGCCAAACCGGATTTAAAATATTATAAAATACACAATTCGTGTATAGTATGATCGGTATATGGCAAGAATTGTCAAAGTAGTCGTCACAGAGTACATTAGTAGTCGTTATTGACCCTTAGGAGTCGAAATCGGTATCTCATTTTCGACATAAACGAAAACTGATTTTGGTGGTCGATGAGGTTTAAAAATCAACCCCTATTAATTATCACAAGTTTCTATTTGAATTTATACTTTCTAAATACTGTATAAGTTGTGTTACGTATTTTTTTAAAGCTTTTATGTTCGACATAAACAAAAATAGACTTAGGGGGTCTATTAGATCTAAAAATCGACCCTGATTTGATTAGCAAAATTCTTATTTTAAGCTTTCAAATTACTGTATAAATTGTGTTACGTGTGTTTGTTAAGCTTTTGGAAGTTAGTGGATGATGGTGGATTTTTAAAGTATAGCTATAGAGATCTGAATCCTGAGGTATCTAACTCAAAATACTTTGGGAATCTATGGTCTAGGGCATGATGTACATAATTTTATGGTTTTATATTATATAGTCTGTGGTTTGGTATATTTTTCAAGTTTCCCTTTTTAAGTTCCTTATGGTTCCATATTTCTTTGACGTGTGTCGTGTAATTGTGGAGTTGTGAAATGTTCGTAGGCAAAATAAATTGTCGAAGTTCATGAAAATAACATTAGTTTCATGAAGCAATTGTTAAATATAATAAACAGTAAAACCCAAATTTGGATCAGAATCACAAGGTATACTGAGAAAATTGCACCTCACCATTAGTTGAGTTCTAACCTCAACATTGATGATGTTAACACATTTAACGATTTTAAGTGTGAATTTCTGAAATTTCTCGCTATTAAAAATTGTTGCAGCGGAGCAGGTAGTAAGTTTGAAACATGAGTCGATTCTTTGCCACGGGCACGGACTCCGAGTCCGAGAGCTCAAGTGAAGAGGAGCAAGTAGTGCGGGCTCCAGCCCCCGTTTACACGGTTAGTCATCTTCTGTGCTTCATAATACTGTACGTGTACTTGCATTCTTGTCAAGCATTAACTTATTTTGTGTAAAAAAAAATGCAAAGTATTTGTGACAATAATTTCTGTTAAGTTTGTAGAAATTGATGATTTTAGGTTGCAACAAGCAATAAACCGAACTAGAGGCGCTAAATATCACTTTAAGTCTATAGGTTTGAGTTTAACACAGCAGACAATCTTGAAACTTTTTAAAACCTAAACCTCAACAACCAATAAATAATTATCTATCATATAATATGTATATGTCATAACAACATTTTTGACTGTTAGTACTTGAAGGACAATGTAAGGATTTGTTAATTGATTTCACAATACTATCATTACATATTTGTACTTTAATAAAAGGATTGCACAACATAAATAAACAAAACAACAAAATCACTCAATACCTTAGGTTACTTATTTGACATTAAAGATAAAGCCAAAGCTTGCTAAAGTGTATCAAAGATTCCTATTATTATTAAATTAAGTAATTGCTGGATAATTAGTAATTCAAAGTGTTAAATAATTTTTTAATAAAGTTATCCAAAACATTGCTTTGACATTTTTATAAAATGAATTGTATAAGCATAAGCTAGTAAGTTTTTTTTACATAAAGTTAGTTAATCTTTGAAAACAATCCCACCTGATGGTATGAGATGTAAGATTCTATGATGTTGAATGCATTGACTTCTAAAAGCCTATTCACTCTTGTGTTTAAGACTCGTACATCATACATAATGGGAAATACCGACAAGGCCATGCTATTCTACTCCTTTGCAATGTGCATGACAAATGATGCCATTTTTTTTATAAAATGAAACTAGGTGTTGATTGAACTTAAAAAAATTCAGGATCAAATCCTATAATAATCCATTTGCATTTTAATATGGGAAAATAACTTCCCTATATTTTTTTTATTGACAGTTCAGTGATGATGAGGAAGAAACAAGGCGCGTTGTGCGCTCTATGAAAGAGAAGAGATATGAGGAATTGGAACGGATAATCCATTCTCTACGGAACCATCGCAAGATAAAGGATTTTTCATCGGCTTTGGCCTCATTTGAAGAACTTCAGAAGGCCTACACCAGAGCTGCTCCTGTAGTTCAAAAGGAAGAAAATGGAGTTGCTCCAAGGTTCTTTATCAAAGCCTTGACAGAGTTAGATGATTGGGTTGTGAGCGCTTGGAACGACCGTGAAAGCAAAAAAACATTATCCAAAGGAAACAGCAAAGCCCTAACGTCTCTAAGGCAAAAGTTGAGAAAATACACTAAGGACTTTGAGTCTGAAATTTCCTTATTTAGGGAGAATCCTGATCAGCCTGTAGACGAAGACGATAGAAAGGGTGAGTTTTGCATGAAATTTAAAAATAAATTATGACATATTGCAATATTTATTTCAATTCTTCAAATGCTTTATATTTTAGACACTCCATCATCAGATGAATATGAGGTCAGAACAAAGGAGAAACCAAAGGCGCGTCATTCGCCTGAGCCTCTACGAAGACCACCTCCTCAAGACGATGATTCTTCCGATTCCATGGATTGGGGATCAAGTTCTTCCGACTCCAGTTCCAGTTCCGATGACGAAGGGCGCGGTGCCGCAACCCTCCGTGAGAAGTTCTTGAAGAGGACGACTGAGAGGGATGATGATGAAGAAAGAGATAAACGTAAGAACAGACGGGAGCGCCGTGACAGAGTGGGTAAGGTCAGCAAGAGAGAACTGGCCGATGATGGCGGAGAATGGGAAACCGTGCACAAGGGTGCAACAACATCTGATAAGCCTAAAATGTTTGCTAAGGTATGTATATTATATTAATGTGGTATAAATCGAACTAAACATGTTAGTGTTTTGTGAAATCTATTATTATAATTGAATATCAAATTATGTGATGGCAAGCTGCTGGGACTGTGGTTCCGAGGAAGTGTCTTTATTTATGTAGATTTTGACAGATATTAAAATGATTAGTGTCCTCGAAACATATTGTAGATCATTTTCAGTAAGTAATATGCCAGAAGGTCTGTTATTAACTATTGAACTTGTCATAACATCTTCAAAATGTGTTAATGTAATAATTGTTATTATTATTGATGAAAAACTATTAACGTCGAAACTGCCACAGGACAGCGACATTGATGCAGCCCTTGTTGTGAAAAAACTTGGCGAGATCAGCGCCGCCCGGGGGCGTAAACGCACAGATCGACGCGCTCAATTGGAGCTCCTACAAGAACTACGCACGGTTGCTCAACAACATAATCTTGGAGATGCCTTACAATTGAAACTCCGCGCTGCGACTGTGGCTGCTCTCTTTGATTATAACCCGAAGGTTTCTGATGCTATGAAGCCAGAATATTGGTCACGTCTAGTAGATAACGTAGATCAGATGGTAACGATACTGCTCGCTCACGACGACATGGTTCTGAGCGAAGCAATAACGGAGGAGAACGAACAACTCGTGACACCGCCTTACAAAGTTCGCGGTTGCGTATTGACTGCATTAGAGAGACTCGATGATGAATTCACCAAATTGCTGAAAGAATGTGATCCTCATTCCAATGAGTACGTCGAGAGATTAAAGGATGAGGTGCGGGTCTCCGCTCTCATTGACCGCGTTTGCCAAGTAGTGGAACGTGATGGATCTCCGCAAGAAATATGCCGTGCGTATCTTCGTAAGATCGATCATCTCTATTACAAGTTCGATCCTCGCGCTGTGAAGAAAGATCTTCCACCGGGTGAAGAAACAACAATCAAAAAGATGGAACGCTTCTGTAAGTTTATTTACGCAAATGATGACACTGATCGCCTGAGAACACGCGCAATTCTCTCCCATATTTACCACCACGCTCTGCACGACAATTGGTTCCAAGCACGCGATTTGCTTCTGATGTCGCATCTTCAGGAGAATGTCCAACATTCAGATCCGAGCACTCAAATTTTGTACAATCGCACGATGGCGAACTTAGGGCTGTGCGCCTTCCGCCGGGGCAATGTCAAAGAAGCCCACGGTTGCTTAGCTGAACTCATGATGACCGGCAAGCCGAAGGAGCTGCTTGCTCAAGGTTTGCTGCCGCAGCGACAGCACGAGAGGTCTAAGGAGCAGGAAAAAATCGAAAAGCAACGTCAGATGCCATTCCACATGCACATAAACCTGGAGCTCCTAGAATGTGTGTATCTGGTGTCCGCCATGTTGATCGAGATTCCATACATGGCCGCCCATGAGTTCGATGCTCGTCGTAGAATGATTAGTAAGACCTTCTACCAAAATTTGCGAGCCAGTGAACGACAGTCACTGGTGGGTCCGCCGGAGTCCATGCGCGAGCATGCGGTAGCAGCTGCTAGGGCGATGCGACGCGGTGATTGGCGCGCTTGCCTTAACTTTATCGTCAATGAAAAGATGAATGCTAAGGTATTTTCACTATTATTTTTTAAGCTTTAACAGAGAAAATAATTTCCCCTATAAACACCAGATTGCTTAAATTTTGTTGTCAATTATCTGTTCAGCACCAATACAAACTACTAAAAGATATTTTAATCCCAGTAACTCCGAGCCCTTAACATTTAGTCCGACTCATTACATATTAATAGTTAAATTTTACAGTAATACTATTTTATATCTATGTTGCCTTACAACTTCTCACCATTTTGTTTTCAGTTTTTACTTACCAATGAATCTGTAATTTTGACCTTCAATATAAATAGTGTGAGATTGTTTGTTTGTAAACGACAAATTATTTCTAAATTCTAGAATGCTCTAACTTTAGTTGTACATCTATTACTATAGAAAGAAAAAAAAACTCGTTGACATTATTGTTTGTGGCAACTTTATACAAGTGGTCTTACTTAACCAGCCTCGTTAGATTTTTAAATTTACTTACAATTTGCAATTGATGGAAAATAATTTTAATAGCAGGTTTACCACTTAGGTATTAGTTGAGAATGCGTCGGTGATAACTGTGGTGTTGCTGATGTGTTTGGATGGCGTCATAACCAGTCGACACGTTTGCTGGCTGTTACCATAAAAATATTGCAGGTGTGGGATCTCATGGTTGGTGCAGAGAACGTCCGCGCCATGCTGGGCCGGCTTATCCGCGAGGAGTCACTGCGCACGTATCTATTCACGTATGCGCACGTATACGCATCGCTGTCACTGCGCTCGCTGGCAGACATGTTTGAGCTGCCGCGGCAGCGCGTGCATTCGCTGGTCTCCAAGATGATCATCAATGAGGAGTTGTTGGCTTCACTGGACGATCCCAGCGAGTGCGCGATCTTGCATCGCTCGGAACCCACTCGCATGCAAGCGCTGGCCCTACAGCTCGCTGATAAGGTGAGAGATGCACGTTGCAAACAATTTGATCATGACCAATCAACCACATAATTTTTTTTTTAACTATTATAATTATTACTCAGCGCTTGACCTACAATCCCTCCTTATGGTAAGCGGCGATAAAAAAAATATAAACATATATAGAAGTAGCAGTGTTAAGTGGATACTGTATGCCATGATGTATGTAATCCCAGTATCAAGAGTAACAGACCAATATTGCATATGCCAAAATGACATTATGACGTAGGATCCTATAATATCACACTAAAGTAAAGGATATATAATTACTAAGTACGCAAATAATAACTGAGACTAATAATATGATTTTATCATTTATTTCATGACTTACGCTATCTAATAAATAATTGCAAATATCCAATTTAAAAGGTGGGCAACTTAGTGGACTCGAACGAGCGCATCTTCGAGAAGCAAGGCTCGTTCTTCCAGAGAGGCGGAGCGCCGCGCGGCGAGGGCAGACAGCGCGAGCGCCCGCGTGACGGTTGGGGAAATCGTCAACGGAACCGTCGCCGCGACAACGAGAGAGGTCATGAAGCCTGAGAAAAACTGCATGCCCAACAGATGAGCCGACGGACGTATAAACACTCTACACGCATTGGTCATATCCTAGCCGAGAACAGGGCATTTGCCATAAATTAAATGTGGAATCAACTGATTCCTACCATATATACATAATACATATTATGACGCTGGTCTGGCAAACATTGCTCTCAGATATTGTATGAAAAATCAGTATGATTTATGAATACAGTATTAGTCTACTATAATAGGACCATAGCGTCACATATCGGACCGGATAGCATGGCAACGAATCATCTCTGTTAACGAATAGACGGAATTGTAATTTAATACGTCATCTTAAAACTACACAGGTTACATAACAGACTACTTAACAGGTTATATAACAGAACTATAAAGCTAAGGAGCCTGAGCTATCAACAAGATCAACAAAATTAATTGCATACGCCACTATGTTTGTATTGATCATGAACAGGCAGCGAAACTAAATATGGTTTTTAAAATGTGTGACAGAAATTTGCGAGTGTCGTCCAAGGAACTCATCTGTTGGTCCGCTATAGGACAAATACGCCCATTACTATTTTCAAAACAGCTATGTCTAGACCTTATACTCCGATTATTCCGATTAGAACTCTTTAAAAACAACCTTTTATTTTGTGATTCCTTGTAATTAAAGACTCAAAAATGTCATAAAACATTTAATGCATTTTTTTTAATAACATTGTATTGTAATTTTATTGTGGATATTGCTATGCAAAAGTACCTACTTTTTAACATTTTTTATATATTGTAGCTAAGTGGTCATTGTTTTCTTTTTACTTATACTCATATATTTGTTAACAATATCTGTCCTGAAAATTTTGTTTTTGTTGATACATATGCTTGTCTAACATTGTAGCCTCTGTTCGCTAATTGTAATGTTACAGTATCAAATACTTTTAGGACTTTTTGGATGGTGTCCTCACACCAGCTAGTAATACAGGGTACGGGTGACACGGAACTGAGTTTATTACGGTTTGATATTTACAGAATTACGGTGTACACGGTATCGTAATGTAGTTCCGCTTTTCTGTTTCTCTACTAAGTCGTAGCAACTGATCTTGCGTGAACAGTTTGTTGCGGGTGCAATCAAGGCCATATCGGACCTAATGGCGCCGCTGTCGCGCGGCACTCCATCTCTACCAAGTAAATGTTGCCACGCTTGAACTTAGCTTCGTGGCACCTGCTAGCGAATTGCGTTGCCATAAAATAATGCACTATAAATGGTGCATTGTACAAACGCCACATATATCAGACAGATTGAGTTTGAATGTTTCAATCTTAAAATATTGCTTCGATAAAGGAAAACTTGAACAAACTAAGAAGCTGTTCATAATCTTTATCTCTAGGTGTGTCGGTACTCTGACAATTGGCACTTGATTAATGTACCATAACCATAGACGTCTATGGTTAAATTTATAGTACGAGTAGCATATTCTTATGCATATTATATATGAAATATAGTTACTACCATGAACATAAGAAGACGTAAAAATCAGTGTTTAGGTTACAATGCTAAATAGCCACTCAGAAAAAACTGCTGTATACTGAAGTAGCGAGAACCCCTGATGCATTGTTCCGACCGAATACTTCAATTAAACGATGATTCACGAAAATATGGTATAATACATTTTGCTACATTATTTAAAAAATATAAGGTTTTATAATATTAATTGTAAACGTTTACATTTAAACAACCATCAGATGATAGTCATCAAAGTTATAGAGAATTGTCCTTGTCCTGCAAAATAGAACCTCACCCAAATTGCACTGCAGTTTCTAAAAACAATTGATTGATAGTTTCTGAAGAGCCCTTAAAGTTAAACCTAAATTAATAGCCTAATTATTGCTAGTGATTAAATTAAAATTATAAATATTGAACATAAAAACAAATTAGTTTGTGCATATTTCTTCATTTATTAATTTGTAAAACAAAGTCACGGTCTGTTTGTTATTAAGAATTATATCAATAAATACTATTATTTTTCATGCACATTTTAATGCAAAGTTAACAATAGGTGCTAGGCATCTGGAATTGTTGTATCATTAACTTATATTTTCTAAAATGGCATGCTTGCAAATTTTTAGCTACTTTGTTTTAAATACTTTTGGGAAAATTTAAGTAGTTCACTACTAATATTTTCCAGATTTCTAAGGTGCCGCAGCCAATTTTCCAATAATTGGTGGAAAAATTTATAACCGTTATGAAAGGCTGCATGTCAAAAAAATTTCAATGGTGCTGTACAAATTCAAATGATTTTGTTCTTTAGTTCGAAAGCAACACTCTAAAAAGTTAATAGTATGTACTTATATATAGTCAGTATGAATATATTCATTATATTACAGTGTACTTCTTGATACAGTACAGTATTCTTTTATTTAGGATAGGACTGGGAGTATCTTCAAAAAACGAAGTGATTATATACTCTGTGGTATAACCTGTGCGTATCTAATACCTATTCATTTATAGTTCTGTATCTAGCGCGTCTTTCACTATGGGAGGTCGCGTCCGATAAAGGTTTAGAGGTTGTATGGCCAAAATCAACCTCGGGTAGTGTGTAGTGGGTAGGCCTCTAGATTTATCGGGAGTCCCACATGACCAACGTAGCCGCTGTGCTAATCTGAATGAGCATTCACCCCCTCCCGCGTATCTCCGGAGGGTATCCCCATTCTCTTTGGACACAAACAATCTGTATCTACAGTAATATATGATCAGTGCTGCCAATCGCGGGGAAAATCTCCGATTTACAGGGAATTGAGGGTTAGCACGGGGAGAGAACGGAAAAAGACATAAATCGGGGAATCCAGACTAATTTCTTCGGTAGACTAAAACCATTTCATGTCGGGTAACTGACAACTAAATAATCACGTTTGGACTTGGCAGATACAGCTCGACACATGGTAACATCACTGAAATGCCTACTCAACTGTCATTTGAACACGATTTTATATTTTTGTTGCCAAATTTATCGATTTCTTAAATTGCTGCATACTGTTGAAATTTTCAACAGAATTATAAAAAAGTGGTTAAAAAGTCCACCTATTCTTAAACAAGTAATATAAAAAAAATTTAGTCAATATGTAAGTCAACAAAGAAAAGTTTTATTTATTTCAGTTCCTTTTTAATTAATAATTACATTCAAGCTCATTTTGTATTAAACAGTGTTTTACAAAAATATCATATCGGGGAATTTATGGATAATGAATCAAAAGAAGCGGGAAATTGCACTGACGTGACTCGGGAATTGAGGATTTTTTATTGGCAACACTGTTTATGATATGACTTATATGTATCCGTATTGTAATATGGCGGTCAGAATTTGCAGTTCGTTGACGTTTTACTGAGTCATATTCCTTGTAACCCTTGTGCTAAGGTTCCTCCTTTCAAATTATGTTATTGATGTGGACTTCCAAATAAGTGATATAATTACAGGAATTTCACATTCCGAAATAATCAACGTATCAAATTTCATAAGACTTATTGCAATGGCTGCGACAAGGAGGCTTCAGAAAGTAAGAATATAAATTCGATTTTATCAACATTTGGTTTTTCAATTGAGATAAATATTAGACCAGTGTCGATGATAAATAAAATTTGAAATATTCATCAAGATAAGCGCAGTAATTGTACTCCGTTTTTAATCTTCAAATTTTTTTCTTTATATGCCTTCATAGAACTGATAAGCTTGTATTACTAGTTTGCATTTTGTAAATTTTTCAGGAATTAAACGATATTCGGCAGTCAGGACTTAAATCTTTCAGAGACATTCAAGTTGATGAGTCCAATATTTTAACATGGCAAGGATTGATTGTTCCAGTAAGTTCTATATAAATTATTTAGTGGTAGCTTACAGTAGCAAGAGTTATTTAAATACGATCGGTCATCTTCATTCTATAATATCCTGTTAACTATTCTTATTTTTCACAGGATAATCCACCATATAACAAAGGCGCATTTCGCATTGAAATTAATTTCCCAGCTGAGTACCCTTTTAAACCACCTAAAATAAGTTTCAAAACAAAAATTTATCATCCCAACATTGATGAAAAAGGTCAAGTGTGCCTGCCTATTATTAGTGCCGAGAACTGGAAACCTGCTACCAAGACTGACCAAGGTATCATTTTTATAATATAATTATTCATGGACCATTACTTTTTAAGTATGAATAGTATGAATTACTGTAAAAGTTCAATTGTTAATGGATTTATTGAAATTATTGTTAATTGAAAAAAAGCATGACTATTATCAAATACGAGTAACACCATTGGATTAAGTACTTTATGTATATTAAATAAGTCTTAAGCAATGACTATAACTCATCAAATTAATGTCATGGTCATTTTCAACTTAGCTACATTTGCACCATTTTTGTTACCTGATTACATGGTTCAATCTACCTTATGTAAGGCTCTTTTTCCTCAAAAAGTTAGGAAGATGGCTTGGTAGTGCTTCCTTCATACAGCTCAGATATAATGTTACAGGGTTAAGTGGATCAAGGTTTTGTACATATTAAATAAGTGAAAGATGTGTGCATGGTGGTTTTATTAGCTAGCTATTAAACTACCAATCAATAGATGGTAATTGTAAGAGGTATATGTGCTTATGCTTCATCACTCTCTCACTCCTTTTTCCTTGTACGATTTTGGTGGAAACCACTATTCTGACACTGCATCCTCACATAGTAATAGTGAAAATGCAGTTGCAGTGATACAATACTAAGGTCTGAAACTTGTAGCAGTAAAGTTATTCTGACTTCATCAGTTTCATCGACAGTCATCAGCGCTGTTTTACAGAACATTTATCTGTGATTCCTTTTCCCATAAAAAATAATCTGACACATGACTCATTGTAACTTAACATTAAGATTATTAGTAAAAATAGATAAGAATGATGCAAAAACTCGGCCACAAGAGTATTGATAAAGAAGCGGTCTAAATTTTGATCCATTTACTATAGATTGTTTGGCCTTCACAAGTTTTATATAGATTTATTTTGGTTAAAAGTGACAACCTCAGATAATCAGTTAGTATTTGAATCTATTTATATCAAATGAAGAATGTATTTCATGCCCAAATTAAACATTGACCTTATATAAAATATATGTTCATGCTCCTTAATTACTTGTAATCCCCTATTTGTGTCCATACTACCTAACACAAGGAATTCTAGTGAGGGGTGAGAGTTGTTTGAGCATTTTTTTTGTTTTAGTTAATTATTTAGTTTTTTAATTTTACAGTTATTCAAGCCCTAGTCGCTCTTGTCAACGATCCAGAACCAGAACATCCACTGCGTGCAGAACTAGCTGAAGAATTTCTTAAGGATAGAAAAAAGTTCACAAAGAATGCTGAAGATTATACTAAAAAGTACAGTGAAAAGCGGCCTACAGATTAAGTTAGGCAATAAACATTGAATTTACAGCATACATGTCTAACAATACATCTGACTAGACTTCTTGTATTGATGCAATGCCTTCAACCTCATTAAATATTTTGCATTTAAATATTACATGGTAGTAAGTTAACACTGTACACTACATAGTTATATGCAAGTTGAAATATGAGTGCACTAGTCATATGAGGCAAGACACATTTGAATTTTTGCTGTAGATTCAAAATAATTTGAAACAAATTTAATACATTATTCTTCACAAACTGCCACATTGCTTGCAATTCTATATGCACCATTGAGACATTGGTTATTAATAAATCAGGAATTGGCATATTAAAGTTGCTTCTGACACTTGTATTTTAATTTATATGGAACTGGTCTTTAAAATAAACTCTTTGTTCTAATGGCATTATAAGGCCATCTATTATTTTGTAATTTCAAAATAAGTTTTTACATGGTCAATAATTTCTGCTGCATCATGGAATAACAAATAATCTAAGAAGTGTTATGCAGTATCATGGAATTTTTAAAAATATGGCAGCCTTAATGTTTTACTTACATTCAAGTGTATTATTAATAATTGGATTAGATACATCTGTCAAATTAAGGAGCTAGTTTTACTGTTACTTCTTCCAATCTGTATGAAGTGATGAATGAACAGAATTTGTGTATTTAGCAGGTAAAACTTGACAGTAAAAATGATCATTTCGGCTTGGAACAAGCATATGTAATCTAGGCATAATTCAGTATAATATAACAATGATGGTGGGATGTAAATATGTCTCAATTACTTTCGTCAGTTATGGAATGTTGATAAATTACATTTTAATTTGAGTAAAATGTAACAATTTGTAGCATACTGTTTCATAATTATCTTGCTAAGTGCTTACAGGAAATATTAAAATGTTAAGCTAGTTATACATCTATTTATTTATCAATGATGTAAATTTTAAACTTTCATGCAGATATAACAATTGTAGTACCACCTCATTCTTTTGCCTGTTTACTTTATTTAATTTTCCTCTATATAAGTTGAAATGTGTTACTTGGTAACTTTGTGTGTTTCAGTGAAAGAATATATATTTTTTTTCAATGTACTTGTTTCTTTTTATTTTACTTTCGTCTTCATTAATTTTTACTGCATACTGGTGAGAGATAATTTTAAACACTTATAATTATTATTAAATTATTGATTCTTAAAATAATAATCAATCAACAAATTCATATACATCTTTTGAGTCTTGTAATGTATGATGATTATGTTTTAAATATGTATATTTCAATTTTTTATTTAATTTTGCACTTCTGTTTATTATCTGTTGCTCATCTTTTTCTTTACTTTGTTGGTTATTATCAGAGTGTAATACTTTATAGGTTGGATTAATTATCTCTGCAGTTTTTACTCTCTTTGGTATTGATTCAATATTAGATGTTTCCTCGGTGCTTAAATTCACTGAAAAAAAAATGAAAAATATAATTAATAATTAAACTATACTGTTACTTGACCAGTCAACAGTCCACTACATGTAATTACTTGCCACAATAAAAAATTACAAATATAGACATTGATTTTCCATGCGCCGCTGCTGCTGCTGTTAGGAGTTTTGGTGGCTGTTGGCCAGCTGTGGATGGTCTCTTATCATATGATATAAATCATTGGGGCTGTTATGTTACAAATTAAATAAAGCATATTTAAGCTTACATTCTATAGTAGATATACATTTATCAAGGTATTCTTTTGTGTTATTATCTTTAGCTAAAGCAGGTTCAACTGTCAGCAAGTAATATGGCCCATAGAAAGGAAATTGATCATGTTCCGGTATATTTTCATCTAATTCCACTCCTGCTACAAGTGCTAAAAGAGTAGTCCAAAGACGGGCTGCATTGGTGTGATCATATCCTCCTTAAACAATATTTTCAATAACAATATTAAAAACCCAATCTGAAAGTGAAGTATTATTTAGACATGTAATTCTTTTTATCCAAGCAAATATATATAATAAAATCTCACATGATCACTCCCACATCATTGAGACGGCAATAGCCAAAATTTGGCTGGAGTGTGGATCATACTTGGATCCCTTCATTCAGCAAGCAGGATTACTACCAACTAAAGTACAGGATTATAATGGTTAAAAAGAAACTCCAGCCCCTGCATGAACAGTATTTTAATTTATATACTCACCACCACCCAACAGCAATGTGGGTTTTCTTTTATCAAATACAATTTGCAGACACTTGCAGTAACTCTGGATTGTCAAACCAGCTCCTCCGTGAGGATCACGGGCTAGTGCATCAGCACCACATTGTACAACAATAGCATCTGGTGTGAATTTTAAATATATTTTTATAAAAACCCTGAACACATGTTAAAAAAAAATTATTATGATAATAATATTTTGATACAAAGGTTGTTTTTATGTGAATTTTTGACAAATGAACTGACAAACCTGTATATAAGTAATCACTGTTGCTCGTAGACATTGATAACACTAAAGGGATCACTAAGGCTTTGTCAACTAAGAAATAGAAGAAAAAAGGAGAGTTCTGGCTTGCAAGTCAAGCTTATTATGACTAGTATAAAAAAATATATAGTTTTTACAATGGCAACTAACTATTGAAGCTTTAATTACTTTGTACTTACTTTTCAAATACATATTCTAGGGTACTGTCAGTGTATCCACCTTTGAAAGGGAAGTTGCAATTGTAACCTTTACCATCAATATTACCAGTGTCTTGTATTGAGCCAGTTCCAGGATAAAACCCTGGCTCATGTTTGTGGAATGACAATGTAAATATAGATTTGCTTAAATTATATGCATCTTGGACACCATTACCTGTAATGTATATAAATTTAAACATCATAGCTATACTTCCATTTAAGTAAAGATAGTATTAAAATGAACAAGTTTAAAGTTAAATAAAAATGTTTAAAAGTATATAAACAAATATCATATTTTACCGTGGTGAACATCTAGATCTATATACAGTATCTTAGGGAACTTAGGCTTCAACTTTTCAATTGCTAAAACAATATCATTAACATAGCAAAACCCTTCAGCACCACACCTACAAATAAAATAAACACTGCAATGAAATTATATTATGGCCCTGACAAAAATTGTATTAATTTTATTTACCTTTGTGCATGATGCCAACCTCCACACCAATTGACTGCTACATCAGCAATGCCAAGTATGAGGCATTTAGCTGCAGTGATAGATCCACCAGCTATTGTTGAAACCAACTTATACATATTAGACACCGGAGGACAATCATAGACTGCAATGATAACAATAAAATACAAATATTTGGAAATTTACATTTGATAATTATAGCAACATTTGAAATAAATCAGAATAAAAACTCTATAACCTGTTCTTATACTCATAACATTAAAAATATTCTACTATTTACCTATACCATACTCCTCATCCTGAGAGTCTGGGAAGTACTCATCGTCAATATTGGTAATTTTTTTTAAGTGGTCAAGGTATAACTCTGAGTGAAATGATCTTAAATCATCGTACGTAGCTGGAGTAGATCGAACGACTTGAACTTTATTTAGAAGGCCATACACTGATATAAGATTGTGTACCAAAGAAGCCTGTTGAAGTTTTAACAAAATTTTATTTAGTAACACAAAACATCACTTGTATGTTATATTATGTTTGAATGAACAACTCATTCTAAGGATTGTTTAAACTTACGCGACCCACAACTGCTGGTAAACGATCACATTGTTCAATAAGCTCTTCGTCCCATACGTAACATATTTTTGATTTATCCATTATACAAAACTAGTAATCTTATACAGACACACCTTATAGGTACTTTATTCGCGTTTTACAATCATGTATTAATAAACTTTTTGTTTTGATTATTGGCCAAATTTAAAATTGACGTACCGGTAAAACGGGGTAAATAAGAATGACGGGGTAAATCGGGCTAGATTTTCGTTTCAACCTCTATGGTTTCAACCGTTCTGTTAGTGTCATTTATCATTTTATTTAAAAGAGATTTAAAAAAGAATTGAAATTGGCAAATTTTCATCATGATGATCTAGAACTAAAATATGAATGTGTGAAATCAGTGGACTTGCCCACAAAAATCGATATATTCATTTTTGTTCATGAACAAAAAATTAATCAAATTATTTTATTTATTGCAAAATATCTTACAGTCTAACTTACAGCAAATAAACATAACTATATAACTTTAAATATAAGTAATATTTTGAATCAATATTCTTTGGCCATGGTTGTGGTGGAATTTAACAAGATGTATTAAATTCCAGTTCGAAATCGTCACAACGAGTGTCATTAAACAATCGATTTATATTAATATTAGCGGCTACCTCTAACTTCGTTAAGCTTGAACGATTAATTATATATGTATACATGATTATTCAAAATTCTATGTTTTTGCTTTGATTAGACATTATTAGGTTTACTGATATTTTATAAAGCTTATCATCTGCGCAATCACATGTCCTTGCTTCATACCAATTTTCATTATGACCGGTTAAGTCAAGCCGTTCTTAAGTTTTATCTTGCCAACAGAAGAGATAGGCAAAATTTTTTAAAATGGTCTAATTGATGTCAGTATGTCAAAAATGAATATTTATCATTAAATTTGAAAAAAAAAATTGCATAGGCAGTACAGATTTATAAAGTAGTATAGATTTATTTTTAATAGACAAGTGATTGAATTTTTTGGAAAATATTTTCGATTGAAGTACACAGAATGAAGAATCAAATATTCTGTTTTTAAACAGCAATAAAAAATATTCCTATAGCAGTCTTTTTTTTTTTTCAAATAAAATATGATTTTTTCGGACGTTCTACTTGCATTTAAATTTAAACTTAAATTGTTAATAAATGGTTGTACCAAAGTTAGAAAATCCAAAAATAATAATGTAGTACGATGTTGGAGTTCCTGTAATACATATTGTGCAGCTAAAAGACGATCATAAGATATTTGACTTGTGAATAAAGAAATTATTTGCTATATGAATTTAGAGTAACGTTATTCTAAAATTCTTTTTATTGCTGCATGTGTTGAAAACCAACATCTATGACAGAGGTGAACTATTTTATGTACTTGTAAGTTACAAAATATTGGAAAATTTTTAAGGTCTGCCACTCGTTTCGTACTATATGAAAAGTAATTATAAATACCACTTATAAGATCCTCTATAAAGCTTGGCATTTGGGTGCAAAAATATAACGTGCAAAGATGAAACCAAGGGCAAATGTATTAAGTTTGAATATACAAAAATACAATATCTTTTAATAAGGATGAGAATCTAAACAAACAAGTATTTGGCTGTGCTATGATCAGCCAATTCGTCAATAATAAGCCAAAACTTAGTTTGGCGCAGATCTTAACAAAAACTGATTAAATTTTCTTTATCTACCTATATCATCTATTCTTTTCTATATTATCAATGGTGTAAGTTTTGGTGAAAGTACATTTTATCTTTTCTGCACTTTTGGATTTGCCGGATAGACGGATTATATCAGTTTTGATAGGTGATCCATAACGGTGAATGGCATATTGTGTTCAACAACAAACGAAGTTAATCCGTTTCACCTGAAAATGAAAAATCTTCTTTACAAGGCTGGTGTCTAGGGAGAGGGACAGAAATTTACTACGATAGACTAACGATGATTGTAACATCTAGTATTGATTACATTGGTAGTGGATAATGCAATATAAAATAATGTAACGAAGTGTACAGAAGTATGAGTAAAACTATAGAAACATAATTATTTTTATTTTGTTTAATGAGCGCATCGGATTTTTTAATTTTTGTCGAAAGTAAATGATGGTATCTTCGGTTGTGATACCAAGTTAAATTTTGATGATATCGATTGTGCTTGTGTTAAAATTATGTTCCTTTAAAACGTTTTTCCCTGATGTCATGTTAATATCCTTAATACAAATCTAACAACAGGAATAGTTTTTGCAACATTCTTGCAGCCAGTATGAAAATTTTTGTTCTCGTTATTTTCTATAAAAATTGTAGATATATTTTTCTGTTTCCACTGGCGCCGATGCTCAGTTTTACATCTTACGACGTTTTGTCTCGATTATTTTTAATAATATTTGTAATATGGTAGTATATAACATCAAATAAGACAAGGTTACTCCCCAAATAGTTTCAATATAATATTGAAGAACTTATGAGGGATTTACCGTAACGTACAACATAAATGAAAAAAATTGCCAACTTAAAAATGTTATCTAATCTCTGATCTAATGTCCTATGGCCCCTAGATTAGGCAGAGGGCTTCCACAGTACTCCGCCACTGCGTTCTGTCTTGGGCTACACGCTTCATATCGGACCTTGTCAGCCCGATCGTCTTCAGTTCCACTGATACTGAACACCTCCAGGTGTGCTTGGGACGGCCACACTTTCCCTTCCCTTGTGGAGTCCATTGCAGAGCTTGTCTAGGAATGTGGTTGGGAGCTCTTCTGTAGGTGTGACCGATCGGCGTTTCATGACAGAGTTCCCACAGGTCTTCACTGGAGATCTTTTCGGGCCCAAAAATTCAATCTGTCGCAGGCATCGGTTTATGAAAAGCCTTATTGGGTTGGGGCGGCTTAGAATACTCTCCCCAATCCCATGCTGGCAGAACAGGGTATCGTATGAGATGACAAAAGCCAGCCTGCTTGGTAGTAGGGTTTCGCGTAAAGATTATATCAATAATATTATTATTAAGTCATTAACATCATTACTGACATTATTATCTTTCCGTGAAGCCCGCCTGGCTAGCTACCACCCTCCTTCTTGAGTCAGCCACTAAACGACTCGTCGCGTTCCGGCTGGGACCTTGAGAGCCAGTACCTTCTTTCTAACTTTCTTCTCATTTCCTGGCCGACAACGCATCAGTGATACCTTTGATCTTGCTGATGTCCATGGGCGACGGTGACCACTTACCATCAGGTGACTCGTCTGCTCGTTTGTCGACTATTAATATAAAAAAATTACTTGGATACACTGCGTGATGTCTTTTGTCACTCTCCACGTTTCGCACCCGTATAGAAGGACGGTTTTAACGTTCGAGCGAAATATTTTCAATTTCATTCTCCGCGGAAGCTTCCTAGATTGTAATATAGGTCGCGATAAAAGTCGCCCGTGCTTTGGCTATCTTAGAAGCGATATCCTCTTTAGTCCTTCCAGTTTCCAAAACGATACTGCCAAGGTAAGTAAACTTCTATACAAGCTCTATAGGTTCCGAGTCTAGTGACAGTGGTAGTGAGTTCTTTCCTTCAGTGCGCATTTCCTGGTTTTTCCTCGTGTTGATTTTGTGGCCATTGAGGGACGCCTCGCGCTGTAGATCACCAGCGTAGTCTAGGTTATCAAGATTTTCGGTTAACCCCCACTCTATACCGCACCGATTGCCGTCGCTTGTTGCATTATGCTATTTATAGTATAATTTTTTTCTCCGTGCAGTTTGGGTATAGCATGCCACGTATAATTGAGAACAAAACATAGTGTGGTATGATTGAATGATAAATTTATTTGAAAATAACACTGAAAAAGAAAAATGATAATTGTAAACGTTACTATTACGACTGAAGCACAAACAATAATAAGAATGGCCGAAAACTTAGGTAGTGAAAAAAAGATCTCATCCCTATTCCGTGCTGTTTACTGGGTCAGAAGTGACACCGGTAGACGCCTGGCGGGGATAACTGATCAAGTGATAATTAATCAGTCATCGACCTGGGTTGAAAAACATTGAATTATTAATATCGCTATTGAAAAATAGGGGTTGAAGGTAGAAAGGTGAAAATTTAGGATTCCATGTATTTTTAATGCCACGTCATAAAAAAATAAAAATAAAAACATTTGCCCAAAACATAAAAATTTATGGTGGACCACCCTTACCACTTAGGGGTATAAAAAATAGATAACAACCTATTCTCACACCTATTGAATATATATATAAAATTTGATCAAAATCGGTCTAGCCGTTTCGGAGGAGCATGGTAACTAAAACTGTAACACGAGAATTTTATATATTAGATTAAAATTGAACGTGGAATGTCCGACAAATCGGTGAAGATGAAAATCGAATTTAAAACCATTGTATCTTTTATTACTCTATGGTAACGTACATGTCTATGCTCTTTGTTCAAAAATTAAAATGAATAATTTGTAACAACAGCGTCCATTTTCTTTGCAGTGAGAAGTATTTTGACATCTTACAAAGAATACAAAATGCCAAATCAAAATTTGTAGTTATTATTCAGTGAGTAATACAAAGATTGTTATAAAGTATCTAAATATTGTTGCTGCGTGTTAAAATCATTTTAACTTTGTTATAAATCACATGATAGCTTGCGTTCTTTGCGTGTTTTCTATACTTCTAATATGACAAGGTCTATTACAAAACATTCGTAATCTTGTGTACGTAATATTGTAGTTTCTGTCAATTTAGTAAATTATTCGATGCTGTTAATTAGTTACTTATTGGTGATTATCAAGTTCAAGTGGAAATGGTGCGAGGTTAGTATTTGTTTTGTTCGCCATAAAATAATTAAACGATTGCTGTCATAGTGTCAAATATCTTATGAATAGTTATATTTTATTTGCAATAGATACCTTCAGGATAAAAACATAAATTCTCTTTTATTTTTGACTGAAATCTTATATTAAAGAACTCCTTGATTTTCTATTCGTTTAATTATTTTTATAGTAATAATTAATTATGCCCTTCTATCTAATTTTTTTTATCCATTAGCCAAATTTCATTGAGTTACACTAAGATATGTAGTTAAATTTTAGTTTTAGAGTTTGAAAATTAATTAATCGTATTTGAAATAATAGGGTACCCTTTCGCGCCTTAGAAATCTATTGAATATAAAATTCGACAATTTCATTTCATTAAGTGTGAGATGGTAATCTGTAAAGTATTATTAGGTTGTGAAAATATTATTGCCATAACTGAATGAGTTTACTTGATTTTACATGTTGTTAGTTTGAAAGTAATGTAATTTATCTTACCATTTTGGGTATGCATGAATTATTTTAACATATAACATACCATGTTGTTTTAATTCCAAACAAGTGCCACCTCATATAGTTTTGGTTCAATTTTTTTGTTGTAAGTAAGACACCTGCCTCATTTTCTATTTTTTATATTATATTTATTATGTCTAAGTGCAAGAATGCAATGCATAAATTATAGTGATTCCTAATCTTTTCACTACTGTGACTGATTGTTAATGGTTTATTAAGGAAGTTAATTATACCTCATACACTGCCGATCTGACACTATTTAATATATAAACTTGCTACCTATTCATTCCTACTGTTCATTCATTACCCAATAGAATAGCTGTAATTGTTTTGAGTAGGTTTTGTGTGAAATGGTTTGTTTGCTTATGGTAGGAATTTGTTTATAATAATTATGTTTATAACGATTATAGTTATAATCTTATCTTAATTATCTTAGTATACAATTTTATTGCGGATACTACAAATATGTAGTAAAACAATAATATTTTAATTACAGTTGTTGTCCGGTAGTCATGACTCACCTGGACTCGCAACATTTTTTTTGTAATCTTACGTTGAAGACGTAAGACATTATACATATAATCACAAAACTTTTGCTAACGGTATACAAAAAGGACTCGCAACATTACAATTGTAGTACTGCATCATTCATGAAATCAATGCTAGATGTAAATGTTATGAAGCTTTCCAATGTATCAATTAACCAGGGCTACATTACATTAATCATATTTAGTTTTGATGAGTTTCAGTTTTGTCAGAATTTACTAGTATGTTTATAATTCGCACCTTTAGAATGAAAGTGACTTACCTCAAAATTCTTGAAATTCCAAATTTTACTATATATTTACTTAAAAAAAGCCTACTCTAAAACTCCATGGTGAAAAAGAGCCCGCATTATGAGTGAGAAAGGGAAAAAGGGAAAACCTCATACATCAGTCTCTTTAAATTTTCTCAAGACCATACATTTTTGAAAACTTTCTTCACCATTTCCCATAAATTGCAATTTTTGAGTTAAGTCCCTTTCATTCTAAGGGGGCAAATTGATCACGTGATAATCTATCCTGTTTTGAACCCAAATTGGGTTGTAACAGCTGTTCTTGAGAATATGTATTTTTGACAATTACCTGTTAAGAAAGAACGAAAGATTGCATATTAATTTTATTGTTTGTTGCATGGGGTTAATGAAATTTATGTATTGTGTTTATTTTTGCAGTGACTAATTTGATATCAGCCCAGGAGGGTGTGAAAACTCCACATAGAATTGAGTTGTGGGAAGAGAAGACTGTTAGACCTACCAGAAATCACAGAAAGCGCAGGTAAGCGTAAATGCATCGGAAATTGCACTGCAATAAAATTTTTAGCATTCCAATTGTGAACGAAATATTATAATATAATAAAACTGCTTCACAATAAACTCATTTCTCCCTCTCATTCAAATATTTTAATAAAGTTTACAGCTACCGAGATTCGTGCAGGAGGCCCGAATGTTTCAAGTAAAAAATTGCGTACCTATTAATAAATCTACACAAAAAATAGATACTTTCATCAGTAATTACATATTTTTTAAATAAAATTCTATTTATTCACACTTTTAAGCAGACTAGATTTATAAATCTGCAAAAGTACAAGTCAGTGTGCTATGAGTGCATATGCTATGACATGCAAACAGAACAGAAAATTTGTAATCAATTGTATTGTTCTATAAAACGGATTTACGGAAATGTGATATTATGTTATTTGACGCGTAAGATATAATTAATACATATTTAAGCATGAAATACATATATGAAAAAAGTAACCATATTTATGTAGAACGTACACAATACAACCTATAGAAAATCAGACTGTGCCATGGAGTACACAGTTCTTAATATTTTGTGACAGCCGACTGCGACAAACCTTGTAAAATCTGTTCTGTGGGCGGGCAACTGACCAGTTAACACTTAACAAATTTCCATCCCAATTTTTATTTCCTATACATAGGAACATACCTATTTTCAAAATAAAAAGTATGTTAGTAGTTGACCCATAACACATGTTATAGTCATTAGTGTATCTATCATAACGAACCTTTAGAATGAAAGTGACTTAACTCAAAATTCCTGAAATTCCAGATTTTACTATATATTTACTTAAAAAATCCTACTCTAAAACCTCATGGTGAAAAAGAGCCCGAATTATGAGTGAGAAAGTGAAAAAGGAAAACCTCATACATCAGTCTCTTTAAATTTACTCAAGACGATACATTTTTGAAAACTTTCTTCGTCATTTCCCATAAATTGCATTTATTGAGTTAAGTCCCTTTCATTCTAAGGGTGCGATAATTTGTTAAATATTTTTAACTGATACCACCAACATAACAACACAATAACAAAACAGCCACAAATGAACAGATACCATAGTAGATAAATAAATGGATAATAATGAAAAAAATATATTTCATTTTTGATATTGATAATACATTCTTTTTACATTTATGTTTTTGAAATGATAGTCAATGAACACATTCAGCATAGTGAAACATTTATTTTTGAACTACTTATAATTTTTAGGATTCCTAAATATTTTTATTGTTTCAGAATAATAGCATCATCCCCTGTAAAGACTGAAAATGAAGATTTGATAGTAGAGCCAGTTTTGAAGAAGGTTACACAGAAATCAAAGCCACTGAAAACTAGTAATGGTAGTATTACAAATATGACTAATGGCAGTAACGTAAAGTCGAGGGCAGCAAGGGCCGCCGCTCGTGCGGCAGAAAGCCACAAGCTAACGGAATATTTCAAGGAAGAGCTTAAAAGTCCTAAAGTCGAACCTCCCCCTTCTCCTCCGCCGGCTGATAAGACTGCAAAATTAGAAGCGAAAGCTGTTAATGGCAACGCAAACCATAAACTCACAGAATACTTCCCTGTCAGACGAAGCGTTAGGAAAACATCGAAATGTGTCATGGCTGAAAAGATGAGGGATTTAGAGAGAGCTGTGAGAGAACAAAGGGAAGATGGATTACAGGTAAATAAATAATACTCTCGTGTTGTAAAGTCATATACAACATGCATTTATATGGCTGCAAAATGAGTAGACGGGCCACTTGATGGTCGCTTAGTCGCCTATGGACGTCCGTACCACCAAAAGCGTCGCCGTCAAGCTGCCGGTGTAGTAGGTACGGGTAGGGTAGGAACCCGCTTCACAACCGAGCAGACTTGGTGCGTACGTTAAGTATGGGTAGCGTTGGTAGGGGGTTATTGTCGAGTCTGAAGATATTAAGGTGCCCCAAAGCTTTATAGGGATTACTGAATACATCTTACTATTAATATTATTAAATGTATCCATAACTACTCCGTTATTAAATTAAGATTGTTTGGGAGAAATTTCTTTTTAGCAATACGACCGCTGATTACTTAATTTAATTTTGTATGTTTATAAGCTGTACAAATGTTGTGTGCACTAAAGAGTATTTGTATTGTATCGTAAATGCTAGAAATATGTCATTACAAACATAAAGAGTCGTTTACTCACAAACAGTCGTCTAAATCCCGAGAGCGACGATGCTTCATTAACAGTATGTTAATATAACCTATTTTTATCTACATTTTTTGGCATCAACTTACTTCACCTTAGTAATCTTTCACAAACGACAGACCTTCGAACGAAGACATAGCAAAATATGTGTATAATGTTTTGTAAAAGGGTAAAAATGTAGTTATTGTATCTTAACTAGCAATAAAGCACGAGGTCAAAGGAAAACCGGTCATTAGTTGATCTGTTAGAATTAACAGAATCCGTTGGATTTGGCTTTATTTTTTGATATTTCATTTAAGGGCTCGCAGGTCGTTTTATTAACTTAAAAGCGATGAATAAAAAATCGAAATGACTTCCACGGCTCAGTAAAAGAATCGCTGACCCAGCAGTGTGAATCTATACATATTATAATAAAATTTTAACTAAATGCTTTCTGTACAACAACTAATTTATTAGCGGCCTTTATTAAAGCAATAGAACACAAAACAATAGTTGTTAGAATTTTAGTTTATCTGTGCGTTTATTCGCGCTAATCTCAGAAACGGCTTAACCTATTACATTCTGGTTTTCACTAATGTGTTGCAGTAACTTATAGTACATTATTATACAGTATTTGATATGTCAAACAGAGTGCTTGAAAAACGGACGATGATAATTTTCAGGTGGCATACTTCGAAGGCAAAGGTCGCGGTGTGATCGCGACCCGTCACTTCGGGCGCGGTCAGTTCGTGGTGGAGTACGCGGGCGAGCTGGTCGGCGTGGCGGAGGCGCGCGAGCGAGAGCGCCAGTACGCGCAAGACCCCACCGCCGGCTGCTACATGTACTACTTCAGAGTGCAGGACCAGGGGTACTGGTGAGTTGAACCGGACCTTATCGGACAGACTGTTGAATACACTATTTGAAAGTGTCCCTGACACCTTTATATTGTTCAAACAACATGTAAACCGTATAAATATTCTGAATTAGTTCCGAGGTGCAGGTTTGCCATTAACTGGAACACGAGTAGCGCGAATCAACATGATTCATGGCAAAACCACTAGTACGTATAGTACTAAAGTTTAATTTAATTTAAGCTTAATTTGCAGAATCCATTTAATAGTCCCTTTCATATAAGACATCTTCCAAACTAAACCAGGTTTCACACCCAATTTTATTTGCTAGTTTTACGGTGTTGCTTGTTCATTGTGATGTCTGCCTTTTTTTTTTAGTTTACGTGATGGGCCTTGTCAGTTTATCTCGAAGTGATAACAGAATGCGTTGAACGTTAACCAACAGCATCGACGCGACGGCAGAGTCGGGCCGGCTCGGCCGGCTGGTGAACCACTCGCGGAGCGGCAACCTGTCAACCAAGACGCTGTGGGTGGACGGGCCGCGACTGGTGCTGGTCGCGGCGCAGGACATCGCGCCCGGAGACGAGCTCACCTACGACTACGGCGACCGGTCCAAGGAGTCGTTGCGTCACCACCCGTGGCTTGCGCTGTGACATGGGTAACGATTTTGTTCTTACCTCTGATTTGAATCCGTTAAGATATGCTCAATTCTTATGTGGGGGGCGTATTCAAGTCGAAAATGATACCAAATTTACAAAGTTTCCTTTGTGCGCCTTTCGATTCAGGGCGTCATCGCTATTTACCACGGAGTGGAGTTGTGGTCGAATAACGATTTTTAATAAGTATACCAAAGGGACGGTATAAGTGCTGTCTCTTTTCTGTGACGTTACAGCGATTGTTATCGTCATATCGTTATATTTATGGGGCGTATTTTTGAATAGAAATCTTAATATGTCTTTTTTTTTGTAAGTTTGTATGTCACCGAATTTCCCTTTCGGAAGCTCCAATTTTGCTTTAGATTTTTTGATTTTTATTAAGTATGTCCTCGAATGGTTTAAATTCATATTTAGACCCGATATGAAATTGCGGTGCGATCGGGTTACGGGAATTTTTTTTAGTCTTCCCACTTAGCTCCGGCGATATTTGAGTGCAAGTCAGTGCAACACTCCTGGCGAATATTTGATATTTTGTAACAGGTTTATAGAAACCACAAAAAATGGTTGGATCTGTGTATAATAAAAAATATAAAGTCGAACAGTAAAAACTCGCGGGTATATTCGTGCCGCATTGGATTAAAATCTCTATCAAAATCAAAATCTTGCGAACGTCTCCTCTTCGTCGAGAGTTTACAGAGTAGTTTCACAGAACTGACGGCTGGAATGAGGATAAGCAGCGTTTCCTCTGAGTCTAGTATTCAGTATCCAAATCCGTCAGGGCCAGGTCACCCTGGAAATATTAATTCCTAGCCATTATTGCCAGGCATTTAGACATTAGGTCGATTGTAGATTGCGACATAATGGAAGGCAGTGTCGCGAACCAATGATGCGGAAATCGTACATGCTTCACTCGTTGGAGACAAAAATAAAACGACACCGGACTAAATGCCGTTTCGGAATTACCTAAAATATCCGGATACCAAAATAAGAAACTCATAATAATATAATGATTCGAGAATAATCACTTCACACACATGCAATCTTGATTAATTTATGTTTCATTTGGCAATTCTGTGCGAAATCCATCTCATCACCACTCCTCCATATATCCTGATTCTATATATGCATGTTGGAGCTTTTTATAAAGGGAGACTTAACAATAATTCCTGACGTCTTCTTGACTTGCAGGTGTGTATCCAGAAATCTCAATACCAGGATTATTTATTAACTTAGTTACTATGAAGTTTGTGCATTACTGGAGTTTAGTTTGACATTGGACACCGCTGTGAGACAAGTGGCCTACGGTTACTGTTGGTGGATACAAGTATCGTGTCTGATCAGGGTGGACAGATTATATCATCGGTTAAATATTGTCTTATGCCTTTCATGTTGAAGGTTTGTTTGATGTGTTTGTAAGTTAAGAGGGATGTAAGTTTGATATAACGTTTTATGTAAATGTTGAGATCTTTGACAATGAGGGTTGTTCTGCTAACGAGCAATTCCAGATGTGTTTGGAATGTATACGAAAACGGGACGGTTAAAGAGGATTATAATAACAAAAAAGTTAGAACGATTCCAAAAAGTATTTGTTTTGTATCCTAGAAACAGAGTTTAGTACTCAAGTTTTGGTCTTAACTTGGAGGAGCAAAATTAATAGTGTTCAACCAATGAACTCTAGAAATTCTGTGTTATATTGGTATTGTTTTAATCTATAATATATTGTAACATTATTCATAGTTCAGCCGTTCTGATTCTGATTCAAAAACAAGTTAAAAAAAATTCAAAAAATGTTCTCAAAATCTCATTAGAGGATAAGAATTATTGAAAGATGACACAGATATAATGGAAATATGGATATTGATAATTATGAGGAAGTCAATAGCACAATATTATTTATAAGGTTTTTTACACCTATTAAAAACTAAAGAAGATTAGAAAATGTACAAATGTTTTGAAATTCCGAGAACCTTGGAAATCATTAATAATTTAAATATGTCACCAGACATTTTATGTAAAAATGAAGTAAAGTAATGAATTTGAATTACCAAAAAACTTACCAGAGATGGATTATGTTGGTTATAAACAGAGAAATCTTCATGCACAGTATCATTTGTCTTTGCAAATAAATGCTGTTGTCTTACTAATTGTGATTCTGCATTAGTTTTGTTGAATTCCATTCATCACCTAAATGCGTTAATATTTATAAACAATCCATCGCTGTTTGGAAACCTTTTTGGCATTCAATTCTCTGTACTTTAGTGCTTTTTAATGATAAAAGTTTATCATTAATTAATTAGCTTTATCACTCGAATCCAAATGCAATGAAGACTTCATTGAAGCTATGAAATCGGCTGTCAACCCCACTAAACTGTTTCATTATTTGGTGAAACGGTAGAGCTTGTTAAGTCCAAACGACTTCATATTTAGGGCCAGTTATGAGGTTGGTCTCACTATACTGGCAATATTAAAGTACCTTTTGGAATCATTTAAGCAGCTCATTATCATACTTAGATTTTGACGGGACTCATTTGGGTTGGAGTGTGCTCGAGAATGTTCAAATATTCCCCAGGATATAAATTCAAGCCACGTTCAAAGAGCCTGGTGGCTTCGATGAGGACGTAAGAGACGTTCTTACATATGAGAAATTTACACAAACTTTTGTCTTAAGCTTAGGTGTAATTGTTTTATTTATAAACATGTATGTTCCAGACGGAAACTCGAATAATTAGTACCTATTTAACGCTGAAATATTATGTATTTATTATTTTAAGTATATTTTGTGAGTGTCGTGTTTGCGAGCGACCCTGGTGACAGCGTTGCGCGATTGTATGAGAATTTGTATTGTTTAAAATCAATAACGAAAAATACCGTCGGTGTGTAGTAAATATGTAATAACTACTCGTAAATTTATCAAATTTTCCCACCGAAGTAACATCACTTTCGGTCACAGTGAACGAGTCTATCGAGGAGCTAGAAGAATTTAATAAAAATTATTTATATATAATTAATTTCTTCTATCATGTTACAATGAACAAATCCACTACCTATATTAAGCATTATATATTTATTTAAAATCAAAACAAATGTACTTACTTTTGCTACGAGTTTAAGTTTTAGAGAATTAAATACAACGAGGTAGTTGCTACTAAAATGTAGCTTTATTTCAAGTATAAAATTGAACCGACGGTCGACTACTGTGTTCAGACACAGCATAACAATTTTGCACGTGCGACAGAGATAAACAGTTTAGTATCAATAACCTAAGCCGCGGCTTCACGCTACAACACGGGAAGGTAACGGCAGTATTTGTTATAGACAACAACAACAGCCGCCATTATGTGATACAATTCAGTGTTGATAGCGCTGGTTGAATATACCTTCTGACCACAAGATAATTAGAATATTTAACAAAGTGCTCAAATAAAACATTTTAATGTATGTATATTGCATAAATGTTTTTTGACTTACAAGTGTCGACTAACGGTTGGATATCGTAATGTAGGTCTCGTTGCATTTCCATTTTGTTTCAAGTACATAATTATGATTATTAATATCTACATACCCGAATGTAATTGTAGGCGAAGATATAACACTGCGAGAAAAAGCTGAGGATCTTGTGGTTGGTATTAAAGTATTACTATGTAATTAATCTCTGGTGTACCGGTGTTAGAGGCTGCCGCTCCGGTAATCCAATTAGTAAAGTAATGTACGAAATTAAGTCATTATATGGAGCTTGGTAAATTCAAACGCCGAAGACTAAGACAGAAATAGGTTGGTGTCGGTATTTAAGTACACATGGTTTATAGAATTTAACTTTATCCGCGTTGATCTGCATATGTGCAACGGTATGGCTGCTAGTGTTGCTTACCTGTTTCAACATGTATTTACCGAGATACAGACCAGAAACGAATTGAGCTGACAGATTTTGAAATAATCACCGCTGGCAAAACGATACGCTTTGAGATTCCAAAATTAGTGAATGCGGCCGGAGATTGTACAAATATATGAAGTGTTTGATGTTATTTATTTATAATTATGAGATTTTTATACGTATCGTTAATATATAGTAGTATAGACGCATAAGAAATACGGGCGGAGATGTGACCATAATATCATAAATATAATTATGTCAGTTAACTCGTCAATAAGTGAAATTTCAAGAATGAAATGAATTATTTGTTAGTATTTATGGGTTGATTTTCAATTAAATGAGATTGTTCATTTATATTGCACACTTTGTTTTTAATTTGAATATTAAACGTCGCTGGAAGGGAACGGAACGTATCGATAGCGTATCGCAGTAATGAAGCGGCA
>PDGT01000008.1:8150585-8169573 GCA_003671415.1 Megathymus violae
TCTCGGCCAGCCGCAGCGCGAGCCGCTCGCGCGACCCCGCTTCCAGCATGCGATACGCGCACCCCGCTCCCGCGCTGATCCAAAACCAATGTATTGATTAAAAAGCAAGTAATAAATTAAGTATAAATCAAAATGGAAAAAGAAATGTGTTTTTATATGTTAATCAAAAAAATAATTTTACGACTTGAAGTTTTAAACATTCATGCAATTACTTCAAGAGAACTGGAATTCAACTTGACCTCGTATCATGCACAAGCCCTCGCGGATAACAAAATGAAAAAATACATAATAAATAACATTATAATCGAGTGACACTCACGCGGGCAAAGGCGTGTCACCCCCGTCGAGGCGAAAAGGCGTGCCCTCGATCTCACCCCACGTCATGAGCGGCGACGCGTCGGGTCCGGTGCCCGGCCGCGGCGACGCCGGCGGCAGCAACGCGCGCTCCACCTCCGGCTCCGCCGCCGCCCCGCCGCCACTTCGTGCCGCCGCCACGCTGCTGCCGTCCACTCCGATTTTTCCTGCGATGCTCGCGTCCTATGAATTCGCAAATTCTTCTGAAAATCGTTCTCATAACCACATCTCGCACGTGGAGGGAATAAGTGGACACGTAGCAAATGGCGGTCGCAAAATTTGTCAAGCAAATTAATGAATAACTTATAATAAAAAACCTCAAAATATCTTAGTAAAACTATCAATTATTCAGTAGACATAAAGGAATAAGTGTATAGATTCACTAATTTGTGAATGAGTTTCAGAATAATTAGAAAAAAAAATTTCTTCAACCCTGTGTAACATATAGTGAATAAAAAAGACAAAAAATAAAAATGGCTGCCCTGAAAGTATTTTTTTGTGTCATATGAATTTAATTTACCCACGTTATGTAACTACCAATTCAGTTTAATTGTATGTAATAAATCTTACGTTGTTTTATTCAGTCTCTTCACTATTTCAAGCCTACAGGTAAGAAATATCGGCCGAACAATCACCATTTCATGCTTTAGAACGAACAAAGAAACCAAAGAACAGCATATGGAATTTAAAACTTGTGTGTGCAGAGTCAGTTAAAAAGTGGAATCCTAATCGGTTTCTCGGCCGGCAACGTGGTCCCGACTGTGCGTTACGTGTTATGAATGTCGGTAGGAGATGGTTCTTTACTATCAGGCGTATTTATTGTAGCTTGTCGACTATTGATATATGTAGCTTTTATTAATACCTACATATTTGGTAGTATGCATGGTGGCGCAAGTGAACTTATGCCTACGTACATGCGTGCGCGTGTGTGAGTAAAGAAATATCTTTTCAGTAGGCCCTCTTTTTACGTTTTCTGCAGCAGCTTGCCTCTTAAGTATGTAGTCGAAGTATATTAATTGCACGCAATACCTGGGTCCTAGCGATGGCGTTGATCTGCTCCTTGTTTTTGTGTTGGTCGAAGGGCGGCGCGTGCAGACGCGTGTTACGGTGCACCAAACGCGGGCGGTCGCGCGCGCTCTGGCCGCTCACGCCCTCCGGCACGTACATTATAAAGTTACGCGCGCGGTACCGCCACGTATCCAGCTGAAACATGGGTTTTGTTTCAGTCATTCGATGTTAAAATACATAACTCTGTTAAAAAACAGTTTATAATGTATCCGAGCCCTTATTAATATTTCGTTATTTAAAAAACTAGGCTATTAAAACGTTCGGAAACAGGTCACTGGTTCTAATTCTGCCATGAAACAAATTGAAGGGTGAAGCGGTAACATTAAGTGTCACTTTACAGGGGCTGAGAGCAATTACATCTTTTGTAAAGCTTTATACGATTACCTCGGCTCTCAAAAGTATAAATACATTTGTGTATTCAATGACGGGCGTACAACCTAACAGTTACTACAGGTAGTTTAAGATTAATGTAAGATAAATACTGGCACTGGATCTATAATTCTTTAACATCAACTGATTAAAGCTGCAACAACTTTCAGATGTTACAGGTGTCTGAATAAACTTATTATTTACTAAAAGAATTTTTTATATATGTACAACGCTTAATCTTGAACGTCACACCGGCCTAAAAACTGCCGGTTGAAACTTAATGGTAAGTTGACACCGTACACAATGGACATTCGTAACACCAAAGTTATCACCATCGCGGTGCTGGCCAAGGAATCATCGAATCCACTTTTGAAACAAGCCTCGAATGTGGTATCCAGAATGATTTGACTAAACTAGGGAAACTGTTAGTGTAGGGACGTGTATGTATGGGTGTGCATGTATGTTATATAGACCTCTTCAGGCCTATGGGTTTGGTCCGCTTGTTGCTCGATGGATGGGAGAGCCAGCGCCGCGTCAGCGAGCGCAATGGACGTGGTCTCCGCCTCGAACTGCGACAACAGCTTGCCCGCCCGCTTTTTGTCTTCTAGCGCTATCAGCTTGTTGTAGCTGGCGTTGTCTTCGCTGGTGTGAGTGGCCAGAAAAGAATCTATAATAAAAAAACATTGTATTGTATATCTGTGATATGAAAATTAAGGGCCAACCCTCTATATTCAATAGTTATTTTTAAGGCGGGCCTTTTTTTATTTTTATCTGCGCCGGCGCCGGCGAGCGGTCGGTGACGTAACAAAGAATTGTTGTTGGTTGTAACTAAATGTTTTGAATATTGTTTTTTATTATTGCAACATGCAGAGGTCATGCTACACTTCATTATCGACATGGTCTAGAAATTACTTTCACATGCTGTGTCAGTGATTATAAAACTTTTTAAACCTGTAATTAATTAAAACTTATTTAGTTTAAATTTACATACAATGAATACTGATTCTTAAGTACTATTTTTTTGGCTCTGGATGTTTTCCTATTACTTTTCTCATATATATTTTATAATTGAACTGAACTCAAAATACTTAACATACTATAGCATTAAAACTCATTTAAATAGAAATTAATACAAAATACCTAATGTATGTTTGTCTATAATGTCACTGGCTTTTTCATTGTTAACAGATTCAATGCCTGAATCTGATCTCTCATCTCCTTCCGATACTGTCGGGGAGTAAGGACGATCTGTTCCTGGTGTATCAAATGTAGCTGGAGAATTGACTGCAAAAAAATTAGAATTTTGAAAGTAATGCTGAATCATACAAATGAGTCATTCAACAACATAAGCATAACATACCACATGCATAGGTTTATGATTATCAAAAGAAATTAAAAGCAGTTAGATATGTAAACTATCAGGAACAAAGTAAAAATATGTAAGTCTAAAATATTAAGTAATTATCTGCCCTATTCTTGTAGAAAATTCGAGACACATAAAGTTGAAATCACATCAATAATATAAAAAAAACTATACTAACAAGGTTCTGTAGGAGGTCGGCTGCCACTGTACTTGCGAGTAATTTCCCTCAGTTTTGCAAAGTCTTTATTTTCAGAGGCTTCTAAAAAGTCATTTTGTGCTCTCAGCTTCTCTAAGTCAGGAAAAAAATCCCTTTGAATAATTTTTGCAATGCCCTGAAAAAAGATAAATGTTACATTTTAATTGTATTGTTACTTGGAATTTTAATATTATTATGTATTGTCATTCAACTGATATGGAGGTTTCCATTTTGCAACTCACTCTGATATAAAATAAAAATACTAGGTTATACCTTTACATAAAAAGATTGCTGTTTTATATAGTAGCTTACCACTAATTACTTGGTGCTTGTAAATATTCCAGTTTCTAAGGGTTTAACCAACAATAATAATTCAACACTTGTATTATAAAGTATACAAATTTTACTTAAAGAGTAAGAGCATACAAATTATCAACATTAACTGATGTCCTATAAATAGTCATAGATTAACCATGTATCAATTAGATTAACTGCATTAAACTTTACCTGCACAAATTCATCTTCATCCAAAACTTGAGTCTTCTTTACTGCCTTCTTCTTAGGCACTTTGGGGACTTTGAAAACGGCACTTTCATTTTTCAACAGTTGCATGTTTCGCAAGGCAGACTCACCAGGCCTACTTTCTTTAGGCTCTTCCGTCATTTTTGTGGCTTACAACAGTAATTAATTTATAAAAGAACAGAAAACAAAACCAGCATATTGTTATGAAATTATCTCTCAGTACGTTGACTATCAAATTAAATAAGATAGCACATGATATTTTTAAGAAAAAAGAGTTTACTTATGTTAATTTTTGATTAGTTCTTGTCGGTATAAAATTAATAAATGGAAGAACAATCTGCAGACTTTTAATGCAACAGAACTAAAATATAAACGCACGGTATGTCAATGATTGAAGACTTGTAAAATTTTATTTTGACATTTCTAATATCACTCAGAGACAATGATATGTTATTGTATTTTTTTACCATAGGTTTTTTTTTTTTTATATATTAATGGCGTTGGCGTACGTACGCTCAGCCAATGACAACCATAGGTTATAACGACTTGTGCACGGCATAATTAATTATAGCCTTATTAATAAAAATGTAAAGAAATAATAGTCCGATCAAATTAGACATAAAAATAGTGGTTAAATAAAAAATCTCCGACAGAGCTGAATTTTGGCAGACAACTTGGGTACACTAGTAGCGTTAAAATGTCCAAAATCCCCACAGAATCCATGTATGTTAACCGATTGACTGCCAGCTACGAGATATCTCGTATTAAGCGTGTGTATCAAAACTGCCAGCTACGAGATATCTCGTAGTGTTTTTTTTAATAAAAATTACTGTAAATGCTATTACAATATTATATCAGTAACTTAATATAATTATATTTTGTAAACTTTCATGTATTCTTCAAAATAAAACCTTGGCACCCAGGGCAAGACACTCTAAATATGTCTGGCAGTCAATGGGTTAAACAAGTTATTCAAGGTCAAAGTTCATATGGTGAAGGCAAAAGTGGACTTTTTTTATCGTTTAAAATTCACATTTATACACTCACAGATTTTCTCTCTCTATTTTGTCATTTAGTTTTCTCTATTTTTTGCTTACGTCTAGTTAGGAACAAATTTAGTGGACCCGATGAATTTGTAACAAATGTGATTAAAATACATGTATTGGTATACAGTTGTCTTTTATGTTAATACCAAGCGCTTTAGTAGGAGTTGGGGACGGAAGTTTCAGAGTTCAGAAATGTATAAGATTTATTCCGATAGAGCCCTAGACTTAAAAAATATGATCTGCACGCTCCAAGAGTCGACCAGACACAGGCCGCATCCGCATCCCGTCTAAACTTGACACACTCCGGTCCACAGAGTTACGGCTCCAATTTGACGACATCCCTTACTTACATTATTCCTGACCTGCTGAGGATATGGGTATGATAACTAATTTACTTGTATATAACGCAAAAAAAAAACAAAATTCCGAGTGCCTCTCTCAGTCAGTTAAAAATTACACAAACATGAAAATATACGCAAAGCTGCAGCCATAGTTACTCTAAATAGGTACTTAAAAATAAACTGAGTAAGTAAGATATGCCCATGGTTAATTTATTTATTAACTCTTTCAATTAGTATATTGAGAATGTCAAAATCCTGGAAGCTTATTTACATGCAGCTCGCATTCAAATCAGTCAGCCGTCTTGACTCTATTACAGATTTACTTTACATACTTCCATACTCTGTATGGTTTTGAAGGTTATATTGAAGCGAACTTCTGAGCTACCAAAAGTATATCATTTTTTTACCATCATTTCGCAGCTGATTACGCAGTAAAATCTTTTGTACAATGGCAACTTTTGTGGTTAATGTACTTATAATATGATGAAATTTATAATTACGATTGATTCTTTATATAATTTCTTATTATTAAATTAACCACAATACTTAATATTATAATAATGAATAAACTGTAAGCTTACAGAATCACCATTCTGATACATTAATTTTCACCGAATTACATAGAATAAAACACATGCTGAGTTTATGTAAAATGATTTATTAATAATTAACTAGCATATTAGATATAATATAATATACATATATTTTATTTTCGCTTTTTATATATGTATTCCTTGATGTAGAAATCTGTAAATAAGAACAAGATGAATATGTTGTGGGGTAGGAAAACAACACACACCCACTTAGGGTAGCCGCACGACTGCTCGAACATTATGTGACCGAAGTGTAAGATCAGTAATAGGAACTGCACCTGTGAACAAATATTCACCTATTAAAGTTGTTAAAATGTTTAAGCCAATATGTCAACTTCAAAGCGGAAGCGCCGCCTCGCACACTTTCTTAACATAATGTACAACGCTCAGGTCCGCAGGTTTCTTGCGCTATTTTCCTTCATCAAAGCAAGTGATAAAGTGTTGCGCTCAGAAGTCGAACCCGGGTGCTGCGTGTCAATCAAATTAAGCGTACAAATTACGGAATACTTAACAATTATTATACGAATGATTCCGTTAACGACAAACGAAAATCTGAGCCTGTTACAGAGTGTTCTTCGATATTTTTTAAAATATAAGTATAATGTGAAAGCCCATAGCTGCCTAAGTATTGTGAATATGAACCACGAATTTCCCTTCACCTCCTGGTAGAAAATTCGATTCCAATAACACGACGACATTATTTTATGAAATTTTCTAATAAATGCTAGAGCTCAACTCTCTTATTTCTGTTATATCTTGTATGGTTAGATGTCTTGTGTTAATTAAATCGGTATAATAAATGTGTACAATAATTACTTACGATTTGCAATTGAGTAATGTATTTCTTCCACCACTGGCGGACCCACTGGGGGCGGACGACTGAGATCAGGTAATAGGAATACATCACAGTGTGAACCATCGAGTTGATGAAGCCGAGCATTATACCGTGTCCACCTGGAAACCAACAACTTTCTTTTATAATGCATTTAATAGTTTTATAATATCCCAGTAATAAAAGAAAAGATATACATACAAACACGTTAAGAGAAAGTCATGTGACACAAACATACCAGAAATGTCTTATGTCCCAGTGATGAGGCTAGCTAATTATGGGGCTTCAATCCTCACGTGAATGAGGAATCATTTGTTACAGTAAACCTATAGCAATGGATACTCCATAGAAACGGGTTTTTAATATTTACGCCAACAAGTACATACATAGAACCGTTACGTCATCCGATCGAAGTCTATGGTACTAAAGTTTGACATCCTTTTTAGTCAGCCGGAATACTGCAGCGCGTCACAAGCATCGTGCCTTTCCGGCAGGCCATCGTGAGGTATCGGGTTTGGAGTCGAGAATGAGGTGCATTAAACGTGTTTATTGTTGAAAGAACATAATGAAATTAAATCTCCGTAACAACGTATTGGGGTATAACGGTTAGTTATGAAACATCTCATTACAAATCCCCCTAGTGAAATGTTCATATAAAATGAACTAATTCACAACTTCTACAACAAGTTGACAAGTTGCAATACTTATATAAAAGATTACTTAATAAAGATTGTTCCGTGTCCTAGAACACAAAGTATACTTGAGGAGAAAAGTGCGCATATTTTTAAAACTCGACATTGATAAACAAATAAAAAAGATGATGTTAAGGCTGGTGACATGAAAAAGTTTGGTTTAAATAGTGCGGTATCCTGATTGCCGATGATGAATAAGAAGGATAAGAATAATGATTTTGTTATTAAAATGATAAAAAACATGAATAATACATGTTAATAGTAAACCAAGCTTGTTATGACACCTTCAGCCATGTCTTCGTAATACGCCTTTCTTCGATTGTTACATGACAAAATTATTTAATATTCAAGCAGTGAATGACCTAGTTCACCTGCTCCAAAAGATAGCAGAGATTGTTCTAAGAAGAAGCATCTCGTAATTGACTTTAAAAAATTAAATAATTTATTAAATTAAAAAATATTTTGGATGATAAATTTTCCCTATCAAATATTTATGATATTCTAGATTCATTGTCAGGTTCTATATATTTTGTAGAAGCTTCATTTTTAAGGTATGGTATTCGAAAATGCATAGCTTCTTTAAAGGCTCAGAGTTTAACCATTTTACAAGGTGAAATGTAAATATGAAACGCATAAAAGTTTAGATAACTATCTTAGAATTTATCGTAATAACAATATAAGGACATGAAGTCAGTGGTTACCGTTTTGGCAGTTTTCATATAATGTTACTGTACCTACGTGCTTGTTTTTGGTCATGTATGTACCTTATCTAATAATGTAACCTTTTAACATATATAATTTCCATAAGTATCCTATAGAACTTTAATTTAGTTTGCAAAAAAAAATCATTAAAATGAGAAACTAAATTTAATTAGTAGTAAGTATGAAAGTAAATTAAACTACAATTACAACAAGATATGCAGATACTCGAATTAGTCCTATGTCGCATAAAAAGGTGATTTATTTTAGTTCAAAACGAGAACTGTTCAAATTTAAATTGTTTTTATTGAGGTCCATACATCGTTTTAAAAGATATGTCACCAAATGTTAATATTCCCAAACAAAAATCGTAAAATTAGGACAAGACCTTACTATTCTAATTACTACACTATTTTAATTATATACTATTGTCTTTGATTGTACCAATTCAATTTATTGTTTAAAGAACAAACGGTGTCATGTTGTGATATGACGCCACGGTGTTTAATCTTAAATAAGTGTATCATGATTGTTTAGCATTACTTACATTGGTTACATAAGTAAACTTAATGCATGTATATTTATTATTTTAAATTTCGCGGGATTTGTAGAGTATGAAACATTTTAACCGTATTGAGGTGGCTTAGAATACTCCCCCCAATCCCATGCTGGCAGAACAGGGTGTCGTAAGAGGCGACAGAAGCCAGCTTGCTTGGTGGTAGGGCTTCGCGTGTGGATTATATTATCAGTATTATTATTAAGTCATTAATATTATTACTAGTATTATATTCTTTCCGTGAAGCCTTCCTGGCTAGCTACCACCCTCCTGCTTGAGTCAGCCGCCAAACGGCTCGTCGTATTCCGGCTAGAAGCTTGAGAGCCAGTACTTGCTTTATAACCTTCTTCTCGTTTCCTGGCCGACAACGCATCAGTGATACCTTTGGTCTTGCTGATGTCTATGGGCGACAATGACCACTTCCCATCAGGTGGCTCGTCTGCTCGTTTGTCGACTATTAACATAAAAAAAAACCACATTATAAATCTCCTAAACATTGTTACGGAAATTCAGTATCATTATGTTGGTACTTTGGTATTTTGACAGCTTGTTAAGTATTTGCCCTCAAGCATTTGCCATCTTAAAGAGATTTATCCTATAAGCGGAAATTCCTGGAAAATCCTTGAATACGTTTTGTGTTTTGTGTTTTCGAAAAGGTGCTTTAACAATGAGGAGAAGAAACGGCGAAAGAAACTCCTCAGCACATCTTTTAAACAACATATGGTAATTATAAAAGTTTAAAGTTTAAACCTGTGTGAAACTGGTTTCGACACTAATTTTGTCCAGGCATCCTTGTCATTCATGTACTTATCTATACTATAATATCCCTTGCCTATAAGTTGTGTTTTAATGCGACGCTTAAAAGTTCCAATGGGCAACTCGCGTAACGACTTAGGAATCTTATTGTAAAAACGAACTCCAAGCCCCATAAAGGAACGCTGAACCTTTTGAAGACGAAATGCAGATGTAACCAAATTATGCCTATTTCTTGTTTGATTATTGTGTGTATCACTTTTCTGCTTATACCTATTTTAATTTTTTTTTAATAAATACTAGATTACTATATATATACTGACTGGCTACGGTGAGTACACCTATTTCTTTAAATTTTTCTCTTAATGGCTCACGCGACTTTAATCTGTATATAGCTCTAATTGCTTTTTTCTGTAATATAAATATTGAATCAATGTCCGCTGATTTACCCCACATTAGGATACTGTAAGACATAAGACTATGAAAATAGGCAAAATAAACAAGTCTAGCTGTCTCTACATCAGTAATCAGTCTTATCTTCCTAATAGCGTAGACAGACCTACTAAGTTTACTTGCGAGAACCGATATATGGGCGCCCCACTGAAGCTTACTATCTAAGGTGATACCTAAAAAAACTGTGGATTGTTCCATAGGCAGTGATTCGTTATTTAATTTAAGGATTTTGCGTACCTTTTGCACATTTGGTAGTGCAAACTCTATACATTTCGTTTTATTGGCATTTAGAACTAAGTTATTTATTGTAAACCAATGCGATACATGGGACAAAGCACTATTTACATCGTCAAAATTTAAAATTTTGTTTATATCATCAAAGTAACAGTTCTACGATCGCACGATATCAATAATAAAAAGTACAACAACACTTAAAATTCAATAAACGCTGTGCCATCATGTAGAAGTTTGGCAATATCCGTCAAACATTCTCAACACAAAGGTTTTAAAGTTCATGGTTAACCGTAACCTTGGAAGTTAAATTAATAGATACTGAGACGGGTCTTATTCCACCGATTCATTGATTGCTTAATTCAACACAATCAACGACCATGTACGACGTTTTTGAAACAAATCATTGTGTAGAAATAATATATTTTAATTAATTCCGTGTGTTACAGACAATATCTTTATTATTCAAATACTTATAATATTTACATACATATGTTATTTATGTACGCGACTACGGCGAAGCAAATGAACGATTATGATTTGGACAGGTATGAGTGTGTAAACGTTAAAAAAAATGAATGTGGGTACGCATATGTAAGTTATCTGTTTCCTCCTAACTTCTAACCTAAATACACCGGCAGAATTAGCGGAACATAAAAAAAGGGATATTGTCAAGTAGTTAATTTTATTTTTAAACAAATATAATTGAACACGAAACATGAATTAAATTGACATGTTTTCACATTAATTTGCAACACCATACATAAAGTTTAATGAAAAAAAAACAAATTAAACAAAATGCATTTTTCTTCGATATCGTAATGACAGAGAAATATTTGAAAATTTAAAATTTTCTGACGGTTCACTATTAATTAAATGCATGTTTAATAACGAGTGGTCGATGGCGGGAATCTGACTGCTGATCGTATATCAGGGAGATTTTAGAAGAACATGTTGTGCCATTTGCCCCCTTTATTGGCAACGAATTCATTTTAATGAAGGATAATGCTCGGGCTCACAGTGCTCGCATAGTACAGGCATACCTAAACCATGTTGGTGTAACGGTGATGGAGTGGCCAGCACGGTCCCCGAATATGAATTCAATCGAACATGTTTGGGACTTGCTAAAGAGGAGTGTCAAATCATGAATGCCACCTCCCAACAATCTGGGCGAGTTGCGAAATGCATTACTTGAAGAATGGCAGAGGTTGCCCCAAGAAATCATCGACACCATCATCCGCAGCATGCCCAGACGGATGGAAACCTTGGTCAGAAGCACGGGGGGGAAACATTCGTTATTAAACATGCATTTAATTAATTGTGAACCGTCAGAAAATTTTAAATTTTCAAATGTTTCTGTGTGTGAAAACATGTCAATTTAATTCATGTTTCGTGTTTAATTACTATTTTTTTTTTAATAAAATTAACTATTTGATAATATCCCTTTTTTTATGTTCCGCTAATTCTCCCGGTGTGTACTTATCATAGTGTGACAAATGAGGTATGGTTCGTAGCGAAATTGTCCACTGGTTATAGGCTATGTGACGTCATATTGAATCGCATATGGCGCCCTCTAGACGATATAAAGTCGTGAACTAAAAAAAATATACTTTTAAATGCTTTTAATGCTGTTTTGGGTATCAAAAGAAAGGGCTTAATTAGCGCATTTGAAAAATAAATAAATCGTTAGCTGCTGTTCGCGATTTTGCCTGATGGACCGGATAATTACGAGCCAAACATATTTTCTCTCTAAACTAGCCCAAATACTCTGCAAGTATTTTATAAGAAATTATAAAACTAAAATTAATTCAAATAAAATGTACGTTCAAGAACACGGCTACTTAAAAATCACGGTCTAAAAACATAGAACGAAAATATTCTCATGAGAAATTCTTATGTTTTGTACTATTCAACATTGATCGTCTATTAACTTACACACAACACATTTTATGGTATTTAATAATATATAGGTATATATATATATATATATAAGGATGATGTTCGGAGGATAGCCATGCTCTTATTTCCTTTTATAGTTTTGTTCAATGAAAGATTTTTTGCCAGCGTCTTGGGTACCACCACAGGCACCACATGGGTTTTATTTTGATTAAACGTTATTTTTAACATTTATATTTTTAATATTTTGTCGGATTCTTAAATGTAAATAGGATTCTTTTTCAGAAACTTCAAGTAGAGCCTACATGTCATCGTTCGGTTCACTGCAATCAAGAACTTCTCCCTCCAACCCCTACGTAGATAAAGAATGGTGACACGTTATTACGATGACTAAAATGACATTGATAGGTCTCATTATTTATTGTAACGACCCTGCAGTCCATGTCATGTTTGTGATCATCCATGCCACCCGCAACACAGGGAATCCCAGTGCGAGGGTGTGAGTGTATGATTGTTGATTTATTTATCTATCAGTTATTGAACTCCAGAAATCAACGAACGTATCGGTAATACTAGCATTACTCACTACTATCTGTCACAGTTAAAAAGTACAGATCAATTAAGGACTGTTAAGGACAAAGTAGTTATGTCAACTAATTTTGAATGTTATGTTGTTATGTTGAATTAGGAAGTCACAAAAGACAACTGAACAGCTAAACAACGTTTCAAGTAAAAATGTAAATGTAACTAAGAAGGCCAATTAGTGGAAGCTAAAGTACATAAAAGACAATGCTAATCGAAGGCCAGCTCAAGCTACACAGCAGTAGTTTTAGATTATATTGAACACATTAAGAACACAGTAAAACGCGATGACATACATTTAACACATTCAATTAAGTCCAAATAAAAGGAACTTACCCGGCACATATTTGGTGCCGATGTAGCCAAGCAGACACATGCCCAAATGGTGATACACGTGGAGAAAAGACACATGAGAGAACTTCTTACGCAGCACGAAGAAAACCTAAAAACAATAAAATGAAGTCATAATTATATTAATTACAAACTGTTTGATTAATTGATAACGTAATCACACACATATACGTGCACATATCTTTCAATTTTAAGGTATTTTTAATTACCATTATATATGTGTTGTGAATTTATTTTTGATAGAATTATTAGAAGATAAAAGGCAGATTAGAATGTTACAATCTGTTGGCCGATGCACCTATATTTCGTTGCGTTTTAAAATATTTCTAGCTGAAAAACAGCCAGGAGACGGCCGTTGTTTTCGTGACTAATAGAAAGGTAGTCTAGTATCAGTAACCACTATTTTTTTCTATTATAATATTAGAGTTCTTTTATATCCGAAAAAAATCGGAACCCTTAAACATTATGGACGGAAAATCTTTACATAGTGGAGTTGGTGAACCAAAATGTACCGCGAAGAAATTCTGATTTTACGACGCAAATAAGAAAAAAAAATTCGTTAAAGAACTATGTTTTACTTGAATCTGTGTAGATTTTTATTTGTCAGTGAACAATTTAACGTTATAGATAGTTCTACAAATACAATATTTTATCTTCTCTTCAGGAAGTTTGTGGTGGGTGGTTTACTTACTGTGCTTAGTTTGATAAGAAACAAGTAGGTACAGAGGCCAACTGAAATTGTAATGATAATGAAATTATAGAAACAATACAGAAGGCACGTGTATACTTGGAAGGGTAGAATCAACTTTACGGGAGGTTACTGAACCTTTGAAAACTTGTTCGTGCTACGCTCAGCTGAACAACAGACTAGACACCAGCAGACTAGACAATGAGGCTCGATTCTTTCTGTTGAGGGTCGCTGGGTTCTATATCAGTCAATTTTATGCTGAAAGATATTCGTAGATGGCATAAAGGGTTTTTTCTTGTTTCATAACCTATCACCTTCCTTATAGAATCATTTGTGAGGTTCTATTTATATATTTTGGTTGCAGTAATAAATAAGAAAGTCTTCCGCTTTCATCTTGTCAGACCAGACGCCGGAGGTGTAACTGGTGTTATGGATGTCCTTGGGCGATGATAACCAACCTCCATAGGGTAGCCTATCTGCTCGTTGGTCGACTATTGACTTGGTCTATAGACACTTCGGAATGAAGCTGGTAACATATTCGACATTATAAAAATTGTAATGTACTAAGATGGAAACTACTGCAATGCGGGCAAAGCTAATATATCGAAGCATGAATATAAAATTACATACTTAAAATAGTTTACAATCGTCGATTTGTAAAAAATATCAGAGCGCAAAGTATCTGTGACAATTTTGTGAAAAAAAAAAACTGAAACTCACCGTATCTAATAAGTCCAAAATTTTAATTACATAATAGAGCCACACGCGATCGATGATCAAGCGTTCGATGGGGGTGTCTTCGTAGTTGATCTTCTGGCACCACAGGCTGTAGTACCCCGGCAGGTATAGCCAGGTGAGGCACTGAAAAAGTAATAACATGTTTAGCTCGAACAGTAACAACTATTAACTACTACTAGTGGTTTACCTGTATGTCAGTACAATTTTTTTATGAATATTTTATAGCCAACTCAATATTACATAGCTCTTGAGAGAATATTTAAAGACTCCGTATGAACTTGATGAGGAGCTGTATGAAGTAGTTGATTTTATTCATTGTATCTGGTTAAATTCTTTATAAAATTAATGTTTGAAACAGTTTCGTTAAGACTTTAATAAAGCCATAAAAGCACTAAACCAAGGATTAGGAATTCTTGAATTATGTCGGTTTCGAGAAGAATCGGTCCAATCAAAAGTTAAATCTAGATACAGTAACGTCACTCATATTATTAATAAAACAAAAAATTAATTAAATTGTATCACAAATTACCGTTTTTATTCACGTATCAGTAGTTGAAGGTAATCGATCGTTTACACGATTACGAATCACTCACAATTGTGTTAAATTGATACTTGCCTGGAATGCGAGGAAACCGGAAAGAAAAATTTGAATAATATTGTACAAGATCATGATTTTCTTGAGCGGAAAAGGCTCTCTGTTGGCCATGAAGGCTGGCCCCCAAGAGTGCACGAACCGGTGATAGGTGAACATTATACAGAGTATAGGGAGTGGACTCCGCACCAGCCAGAACTTGTTGGTCCGAGGATCTGGAAACAAATCCCATTAGATAACTGACAACGCCCCACCACAGCGTAACATTGAACACCAGTGAACAAATTTCTACCAGTTAATGAATCCCAACCATAAAGTTAATACACTAGCGTAATAGAGGAACACAGTATGCGAGTAAAATTTGGAGCTTTACGGAAAAACCTATTTGCGAAAAAGAGATGCAAGAAAATTGAGCGTGGGACTATTTTCAAACTATTTACTCTCCATTAGTCTCCTGTCAAAAAATAGTTCTTTGGTATTTTATTAATTTCTTTTCAATATTACTATATTTTATAGGAAAAAAGCAGTAAACACGATGATGTCGTGTTCTCTGTTAGACTGCATAGTTACTTATAACAATAACCCAAACAAAGAGACAATTCACAGGTAAGAACCGATAGTACAATACTACTTTCACGACGCTTATTTTCATAGAAGTTGATCTTATAATTATATAAATTGATATTAATAACATGCAGTAGATACTCAATTTTCTGAATAATAACTTATTTTTCATAATTATATGTAAGATAAAAAGATATTGTGTACGTGAAAATGATACCGTTTCTTATAGAGCTTGCACAAAATCTATCGATAAGTGGATAGTTTTTAAATAGAAATATTACTGAAGAAATATTTTTTGTTTTACCTAGATTTGTTCATATTTTGCCTTTTTAGTTTCCGTTACAAGTGGTAAACACATCGGAAAGAAAGTAGATTAGACTGCTATAAAGATGCATCTTTGGCTTTTGAGTAGTATTAGCTCTTTACAGTGATAAAATTTGGCGAATTTTATTTCTGTTATTATTATGATATGACAATATCCGGCGAATATGATATTATATTTATTGACAAATTTTACTACTTCAAAGTTTCCTGTAAATGCAGTTCAAAAAGAAAAACGGATTTGAATGTTAAACCAAATAGGGTTAGGGTTCCACACAAAGTTTACTGTAGACATTTTAAGGGCTACTATTTCGTTCTACGAAAAAAAAGATATGTTAATATAAAGAATCCCGTTCAATAAGGTTAAGCCTAAAGTAGACGAAACGAAGTAAAGAGAAATTACTAGAATTAGCATAGTATTATTTAATTTAACATGTAATAAGTAATCAAGAGAACGAATTAAATAACCGAATATCTAAAATATAGCAAAAAAACTGTGATGCAATAGTAGACATCCATGTCGACAATGGACGTGAATTTGACATCACTAAAAGTCACTCACACTAATGTCGTTTTCAAACACCTGCACATTTATGTTTTAGTGATGCGTTGATGAGATGAGTGTTCGTCTATTATGTTAGTATATTATGTTTATGGTCCCAACTCAAAACCCAAACCTCAAACCCCAGCAAAAACTATGTTTATGGTAATATTCAAATATTTTTATTACGTACTCTTAGTAAAAAGTCAGTATTGCTTATTACCAATGTATTTATAATAGTGCTATAACAATACTAGGTAAAACTAAGTATGCCGTTTTACAGATATTCAGTTAAAATTTTGAAATTGAATTGTTGAATTACTTATTATTGAAATCTTAAAATTAATAACCTACGCGAAAAACGTTTATGAATGGATTATAGTAATGAATTACAAATTAAGGCTGCACTGTTATCGCGTTCAATAACTTACGGAAAAAATCCTGAAACTGTCTTACAGTGTATTGTGCCGTGCCTATTGCTCACAAAACGTGCGTGTCCATAATGCTCGGCTAGTAATCGGCGATGTAATGGAAACAGAATATTTCTGTGTATTCGGGAAACAACTATCCGGTGTTATGAAACTAGAATAGACATTGCGAAAATGTTTGAAACTTCATCGAAATGAATACGACGGGCTGTAATACAACCATATTATATCGTACCTTACAGCAAGCACGGTAATTCTGTAATCTCACAGTTTAAACTTAGCTGATTTCGCGATGAGACTATTACCCAACAAGTGTAATTGTTAAATTAACTATACGTTAAGAAATGGTTTTTAATATAAAGAATCCTAATTGTTGGAAGGTTCTTTCGTACAATGATGAACAATAATCTCGCCGCAAAAGAGCTGTGAGTTTTATTGTTTACATCACAGAATTACTGATTGAAAAGAATGCTTGAATGAATGATTAAAAAGTATGACGGGACTTTTAAAAATTATTGGTCTAAAGAAATGTCATTCCGCAATCATAGTTTGCTTTGTAAAAACATACCACACACTAACTACATAGGCAATCTTTCAGCCGTATATTTATGTAATCCATGGCATTTTTTTTTCACGTTACGAAATACCTTAGTGTCATTATAAATAACTCGATTTATAGTAGTCTAATGTTCAGAATTAAGGTTCAAAATACGTATCTGTAACCCTCAGGATTTCCTAATTAAACGTTAAATGAACTTTGATGCAAGTCACTACATCAGAACGCACTCTGTGGCAACACATGAAATTTAACGAAGGTAATAGCATTACTGTAAAAAAAAACAACAAACACTCATTGTTCTAAATACAATGTGAATTACAAAATAATCAAGTGTCCACTGCGACTAACCCAAACATCTTTCAAAGGTACAGTAGCTACATAAATTGTACGCAAGTAGATCAGTGCATATTTGCTTTTACTGCTTAGTAGGTATCCACTGCCTTTGAATATGAATGAGACACAGTTAATTCAATAATGAATGAATTTCCTTACCTGCAAGTTCATCGTTCAGATAATTATAATACATTGTCACATTGTTAATTACAGTGCCCATCGTGCATCGGTGGCTCTAAAAAAAACAATCAAAAATTCACTAAATAACGGGTGTATGTATGAGAAGGTACAGATTTTTACTGATAGTATTTAACAGGTATTTCCATTTAAATTAATTAACTTCGGTTAAAATCTACGAGTGTACAAGTATACTTCTGATTTATGAAGCCATAAATCTATACTAATAGAAGAAGAAGATGAAGAACGTTTTATTGCAATGTGTAATATATGTGTGTATGCGGAGGGTGCTCTCCAAAACCACGGCACCTGTCTTCTGTTAATTTAGATCGATATTTTTGAAACTATAATTAGATAACCCGAACGAAATCGGAGTGTTTCGCTAATATAATATCATATAGGTGATGTTATAAATATACTATTAATTAATAATTTAGTCATTTACATTTTAAGTTTTGGGTCATTAATTTTATTTACGTATCAAGTGGATTCACGTTGTAAACAGATAAAAGCGCATTTCAGAGGTTTCAATTTCATTTCGACTTTGCATCGGATAGGATTAACAATTATTTTTAACAAAATACTAAGAATGAGGTTCTCAATTTGCAATTTTTTATGTAAGTTACTCAGAACTCCATCATTGTTTATTAACCATCGTTTTAATGACCGATTTGGAAAGTTCCTTTTTTGTTAGAGAGGGCATATTCCCGTTTGGTGTAACTTAAAAAAAGAAATTCATTTTCTTCAACTTGGTGTGGTTTTTTTCCTAAAAATATTTACTTGTAATATAAATAAACCGTTTCCATCGTGTATGTATTCACTGTAGGTGTTGATTATGTAAAGAACAAAATCATACACTATCTAAGATATTATGGTCCAGAATATGATAAATTCATAATATATTTCATAATATAAGTAAGCAGTGCAGTAAAAAATTGTGTAATAGATCTCAAGTAGGTATTAAGAATATAAAATGTATATATGAAGAAGAGCATCGGGAGACCTAATCTAATTACAAAATTTGATCCAGATCGTTCAGATCCAATGAGACACCGAAATAATAACCAGTCGAGAAAAAAAAATACTGTTACAGAGGTATAAATATAAGAGGTTATTTTTAATGAGTCAACGGGTTAAACGGATCAGTTAT
>PDGT01000008.1:8170143-8195860 GCA_003671415.1 Megathymus violae
TAGGCAAGTATATGGGTAATTATATATTAATTTATGATATATAATATATTTATTGTCAATGAAAACTTTAGTTTTAGCTATTTGTTTTAGTGTCAGTAAAATATTTAAATAAATTTTTATTAAAAAGTGTTCGAAATCATTAATAACAAAATGATTATTTTCTATCATAACTCCAGATTATAAAATGCTATGCACAGCCTATATTTAATTAAGTAAGTTTTTAATTAAGGAGCATAGAAATTTATACCAATGTTATAATGTCTTTGAATCAAAAAGTTAAAAAGCTGTGCTATGATTATATTGTTTTAATTTTAACCGAAATCATCTTACCGATTCGGCTGTTTCAGAAATCGTTATATGATGTTCAAGCGGGAATTGCAATTTAAAGAAAATGATAAATGGTTTCCCAAATCTATTATTTAGAAGAACCTAACAACAAACTTTGCACACAATTTGTACATCTCTCATATTTAAAAAGACAGTTCTGAATTTATACTGCGATGAAAGTCGAAATGGTTTTATTCCATCGATTGAAATAAAAATTTCACAATGACGACGTTAAAAAGACAAATAATGTATTATATTAAAAATATACCGGACCATTTATTCGTAGAGACAAACGACGTAATAAAAATACCCTCACATTATTCTTTGAAGTTTGATAAAAAAATCATTAAGAAGCAACAAATATTTATTATAAAGAGACACAATTTAAAATTAGTAAAAAATTAGTATCAAATGACCACATAATTATATAACGTATACTTCTCAACGTAATGTTATTTATTATTATGTATTAATGTTTAATAAAATAATATTCAGCGCTCTTTCAATAATGGGAGACGCATGTTTGGAAGCATAATACGCAACGAAATAAAAAGAAATACTAAAAGTATACAAATTAAAAGCTATGGGTGTTTGACAGTAATCAACACATAAATAGATTACCTATTATTTTTTTACGTTCAATCTTCTATTTTATTGAAAACGATTCGAAAAGACGCCAATTGTCTAATGGTTAAAATGTATCAGACTTTATTTCCCGATATTTTTTCACAAGTTTGCGATACAACGAGTCCGTCTGTATAAAATAACTTTAAAATGCGACCAACAAACAGCTTGGATACAAGTTTTTTTTTTCTAAACTAATATTTAGGTGAATTATTTTTCACAAAACAATAAAATAACACAACACTATACCTGCGACAGGTCCACGCGTCTGGGTGCACTTGAGGTTTTAACGAGATTGCACAGTGCACCAATAGCTGCGTTTACACTGGTCGTGTCGTGATTGTAAAATCATTGATGAATATTTAAAAGACACTCCGACTCCAACAACACAAATTTAGTCAGCGATATGGCGATCCGTGCGGCATTGCCAAAAAACAAAGTCGGATTCTTGCTTGACAAAGGTTTTCAAGAGTTTGGAAGTTATTTAAAAAAAATAACAATAATAGCTACGTCTTCATTTAATATTTTCTGTAAAGTATTACAAGAAGATCCACTATCAATTTTTCCATAAATAAAGGACAATTTCCATGGATACATTTGTATAAATAGAGGATTCTATTCCATGCGATTGCGATTGGATTTGATCGACATTTGTTTGCGCCGAGTATATTTGTCATTATATATCGTATTAATTCAACTGTTATTTATTTATGTATTATTATTTATGTATATGTGTATGTTATTGTAGATTAATTTATCAGTTGCAAATAAATAAGCTTCAAAAGTAACAAAATAAGCTTCCGTATTTATTTAATTGTTAACTTTTCAATCCTAACAATAAGTATAATCACTAAATTGGGAACTGAACCAAATCCCTTCTTATGTTCTTATTTTTTTCAGGGATGGTCTTTACAATACCTACGAACAAGGGGTTAGAATTAGATGTATGTAGTCTTATCACTTCAAACGTCTAATGTTCTGTGAACAATCTACAATACAGTATTTGAATCAGTATGGGAAATATCGTGCATTTGGCGTCAGTTACTTAAATCGAGCAAGATTAACAAATACGTATAAGCCATAACATGCTGTATCACTTTGACATAGTATATCTAATGATATTAAAGTTTTAAAGCTACACTCAAGTCAACCTCCTCCGGTCGTGGTTCACCCTGCTGTACCACAAATAAAGCTGCAAAAGGTCCTTCCCGTTGGAGGTCGATGGGCTCTGTACCACCCAGTTTAATCTGGACGGTGTTCGTACGTGGTCTAGGGTCTTTAACTGCCTGGCTAGCTAGTACCGTGTTTCTAGATTCAACCGTAAAATGTGTTTCACATCTTTCGGTTGCAATGTCGGAGAGCCAATAATGAGTGAATCCACCGCTTCGATTTTTGCCGGCAACGCGTCGGTGAGGCCTTTTACCTCCAAGTGTCTCATTTGTTAGCTATTTAGATTGTATAATACATATTATGCTTTATACTTTAGTTTCGCTAATCCAAGGAAAGTCCCTATTTGCGAATCCAAGGAAAACTACTCCCGAAAATAATACTTTTTGTTCAAAGTTACGAAATATAAATTTAATAAATCTCAGCGTTATCCTATAAATCCTAATCATTAAAGGGTGCGTTGCTTTCGTCATCAGTTTAGCATTTATACTTTAACTATGACTTTGCAATGTAACCGATATCAGAAACAAACTGTTGGAAAATGTGGCTGCTCCTACATTATTTACAGGGATTTTATATATATAATATAGGGAAACGACTTTTCGTTTCAGACATTTATTTCAAACTATATTATATTTTCTTATTTTTCACACATCCTATTAAATTTTGATATAGCAACCTACAACCGGAATCCGAAGCTTTCTCTAATCTGAGATCAGCTTCCATCGGGGTATTGACTGGCTTGCAGTCTGTCATTTCAAATTCCTTTAAAACACTGTTTATATATTGTTCCTGATCAATAAAAATAGTGTTTTTATCTCTCCTAAGTCGCATGCCTAATACGTGCCTAGCAAAACCCAAGTCCCTAACTTTAAATTTTTTAAGTAAACCAGTTTTTAATTTTACTTTTTCACTTTCATGGTTACTACTACAAAACACAAAAATATCGTCAACATAAATTACTACTACAATTCTATCCCTATCTGCTAACAGTTTTTGGTATAAACAGGGTTCTATCTTTGATTGTATGAAACCTAAACTTAACATTTCCTTATCAAGCTCTTGGAACCAAGCATTTGATGCTTGTTTAAGTCCATATAACGACCTCTGTAATTTGCATACCTTGGCCTCTTGTTTCTTGACGACAGCGCCCTCTGGTTGGAGCATATAGATGTCCTCCTTTAATTTTCCGTATAAAAAAGCAGTTGTGACATCCCACTGGTCAATCTGCCAATCATATTCTACGGCTAATGCGAACAACAGTCGCATGGTCGAGCTTCTTACTACAGGGGAATAAGTTTCATCGTAATCTACGCCACGTACCTGTGTAAATCCTTTTGCTACCAGTCTAGCTTTATACTTAGAGATCTTACCATCACTGTCTCGTTTAATTTTAAAAATCCATTTGCATTGAATCGGCTTCTTATCTGGAGGTAAATCAACCAACTTCCACGTTTGGTTCTCATTCATTCATCGCTTTTCGCCATAACTCACAATCGGGTCTAGATAGAGCCTCTTTCATAGTAATCGGATACCATCAATTGCTGCGAGAGCATTGACATACGTGCAGGTGTAATCGACGGGTTTGCGAGGACGCAAGTTGTATCTTTCTATAGTCGGTTCTGTACTTGATTCTCCAGATACAATCTCATTGTTTGATGTTTCTGCTTCCTGAAAATCATCTTCACTAGTTGAATGAACATCAGAAATAACATCCTGGATCACAGATTCAATTTGTTCTTCCTCTATAGACATAAGAACTACTGTGTTTTTCGTTACTTTCATACTGTCGTCCGGAAAAACATTCTCCAAAAATTTTACATTTCTTGCAACAATTACCTTACCTGTTTGTGGGTGTATCAGTCGATAACCTTTTGTAATCTCACTATAGCCAATAAAAATCAAAGCCTCCGTCTTCGCATCAAGCTTTTGTCGTTTCTGCTTAGGTTTTAGAGCATAAGCTAAACATCCGAAGACTTTTAAATGGCTCAAGTCTACTTTCTGATTTGACCAAAGTTCTTGAGGTACTTTATTTTTAACGGCTTTTGTTGGACTTCGATTTTTCAAATAAACCACAGTATTAACTGCTTCAGCCCAAAATTTTTTGCTTAAATTTGCCTCAATAAGCAACGTTCTTGCTTTTTCAATTATCAACCTGTTCGCCCTTTCTGCCACGCCATTTTGTTCTGGCGTATAAGGTACTGTCTTTTGGTGCTTTATACCAAATGATTTCAAAAATTTATCAAAGGCATGGTTACAAAACTCTTTACCATTATCAGATCTTATGCATTTTATCAACTTACCAGTCTCTCTCTCTACTTCTGCTTTATATTCACAAAATTTATCGAAAGTTTGATTTTTATTTCTTAAAAAATAAACATGCGTCTTGCGAGTAAAATCATCAATAAATAAAAGCATATAAAAAGAACCAGCAAATTATGCCTCGTCCATTGGACCACAAAGATCTGTGTGAACAATCTCAAGAATTTGTTCAGCTCTTGTACCTTTATTTTTGAATGGACTTTTACATGTCTTACTGTTGATGCATGGAATACACGGCTCAATCTTTTGTTTCGTGTCGAATTGTATACCAGTTACCATTTTTTTTAACATTAGCATATATTTTTGTCCTAAACGAGCTAATCTTTTATGCCATAAATTTGACAGAGGTTTATTTGACAATGCTACATTGACACAATTAATGTTCTCCTTTAATTTGAAAATGCCGTGAACTTCATTACATCTCACAACTACTTCATCATTTTTATTCTGAATAGTGCAACCTCTTTTATCAAAATTTACACTGTAATCATTTTTTACTAGATCACTCACCGATATCAAATTCATTGATAATCTAGGAACATGCAATACATTTTTCAAGATTAAATTAGATCTTCCGCTGATTTTTGGTATGACATTTCCTTTGCCCTCAACTGATATTTCGTCACCATTAGCCACTTTAATTTTTAAATTATTATTAACTTTGCGATAATCATGTAACTTGTTTGCATTATAAGTCATATGACTAGAACAACCACTGTCTACATACCATGTGTTTTGATCCTTTTTATTCTGATCAGTAGTACTCATACAAACATCAGCATACAGTTTTGTACATTGTGATGCTTTATGTCCTGGCTTGTGGCATTTAAAACATTTCATCACTGACCTTCGAACAAACTTTTTCGGTACTTTTGCATTTCGTTTTTTAGAAACAAGTGCTTGTTCATCAGCTTCTGTGCCAGCCCGTACATCCCCTTGTCTATTAGCTTCTTGCAATAACTTTGTTTTAATTTGCTCTAAGCTAATCTCCTTTCCACTATTGTCAATTGCCATTATCATTGGATTATATTCAACTGTTAACCCAGCAAGCAAGATGGAAATTAACCATTCATCAGACACTTTCGCATCAATCGCAGCCAACTCTTGTGAAATGGATATCACTCCTGAAATATATTTCTCCATATAGGAAAAATTATCCAATTTACAGGACCATAATTTTCTTTGTAGTGAAATTCGTCTACCCCAGCCATTGTCTTCATATGCGCCGCACAGATTGTTCCATACTTCACGCGCCGTTTTGCCATTATATACATGAGCAAAACACGATGGCTCTAACAATAGACATAAGGTGGTTCGTGCCTTCCTATCAGCTTCTTTCAGTGCTGGCGTAACCTCTTCAGATTCAACAGCCTCCCACCAGTTTTTGCACTCCAAGTAATTTTTAACTTGAAACTTCCAAATTGCAAAATCTGTCGCACCACTAAGCTTCTTTATTCCACAAATGGAACCGGATGATTCAAAATCATCTGTCATCTTCGATAGATTTTCACGTTACCACTCAAATTTCACTATATCTTGTGTTTTTATATTTCAGCCCTTTTTTTATATTCCTGGGCCCATAACCTGTTGGAAAATGTGGCTGCTCCTACATTATTTACAGGGATTTTATATATATAACAGCTCAAAATACAGTTGGATCATTCTATTACGTTGAGGAGTAGTTGCATTTTTTGTTTCCACCATTAGACCCTGAAATGATCAATGATGCACTGGTTTGGCAATGTAACCCCAGCAAAATATCTTTAAAAACCGCTGAAATATCTAAACGGTTCTAACTCCGAGACATTTTCTATTCATATAAAGTAGATACATCAAAATTAGACCACAAACAACGGAGTTACGTACATAAAAATTACATATATATATGAAAATAGCACCTCCTCCTTTTTGAAGACGGTTAATAAAATAAACGATTACGTGTGACGTTATCGATACTTTATAAACGAATTTTATTTATTTTTTTTAAAAGAAAATAACCATATTTATAATTAAACTTTTTAATACAAAATAATTTAAGAAACAATTATATCTATTCACGCCCGTTTCAGAACAAAAATAGTTCGATTATAAAATATCTACTTTTATGTTAATCACACTGAAATCATGCTTGTATTATTATAATAATCTCATGCCAGAATCAGCTGTGACTGATTTGTGAGATTACAGAATTGCCGTGCTACGAATTGAGTCTGCCTAGTGGGCCGTACTCAATTCGCAGCACGTTCATTTACGTTTTAACAAAATTAATACAATACGACTTTATTTACCTATGCACTTTTAATATATGTAGATTCAGTGTTGATTACAATTTAAAATTAAACAACGGTTTAGTGTTAATTAAATATAACAGTACACTATATAAGCACAACAATTTAATAATACGAATGTTAAACTACTAGCATATACTTGATCCACCTGTGTCGTGGTAAAATATATTTTTTAATAATGTACTACATTAGAAACTTAAAAAATAGAAATACAGGCTGAACAAGACTTTTTGAATATTTTGATGCAGCAACAAATACCTAATCAGCGTCAAATTTTGCGTACGAAATTCTCAAAATTCAATAAAATTATATACCTACATTTAAAATTTAAAAAAGTAACACGCTTTTGTAGCATTAATAAAGCAATAAGTTAAAGGAACTTCTGAAGAAATGAATATTACGTGCATATTACGCGTCAGACGATAAATAATATATAAAATATTGATAGAATTAAAACCTAATATTATTTTCGTATAGTTTACTTGAGTCTTTACTAGGTGCAATCGTTAAAAAAGAAATTTTTTAATTAAAACAACATTAAATTTTAAAACAAAAAATAAAATTCTAATTACCAGCAATGTCCCATTTCCCAGATTTTACTTTATTGTTACATCTTGTTAGAAACTGTGCATGAAGAACAGATGTTTTATCACTTTTTAATATAATACAATAGGCAGTCTATTCATAGTACATTTTTTATGAACAGAAGAACATACTAAAGTGGTATCTTACCACTTTGAAAAATGTCCTTACAGTTCCCTATAATTACCATCTAACGATACTTTCGCTCTGATATTTTAATATTTTCGCGTAGCTGTGTATCGTGCCTAACATAATATATTCGGCGACAGTCACCCCTTTGCCACCGAGCCAAACACACGCCTGAAAGAGAGTTTATGGCTACAGAAATTAAAATTATCCTATGAAATTCTAACGTTGTTCAAAATATTTCTACAAACCAATTCATTTTATATAAAATATGTATGTTCAATATTTTATCAATAATTAATATGGGATTAATATGGATGAGTGCTTTTTTATTTCTATAATTTTTACAAGTCTGTATACGTACGGAATACCGTTAATGTATTAAAAATATTAGAAAATCTCATTACCAATCTACTAATTACCATTGTTTACCATTCTCTTTTACTCGAATGGTAATTAGAAGAAATGAATGGTAATTATTTATATTATTATTTAGTATTACAATTTCCATCGGTATTAGAGTATTGACCCTAATTTCATGCTAGCAGACGAAGGTGTCGTAAGAGGCGACAGCAGCCGGCACCCCTGTTACGTGCCAATCGTGATTCAGCTGGAAGCTTGAGAATCATTACTACATATTCCTTTTCTTTTAATTCTAAGCGATGCCTTTAATGTTGCTTATGTTCATGAACGACGGTGAGTGATATTAGATGGCTTGTCTGTTAGTTTGTCAGTCAGTTTGTATAATAATAAATAGAATATTTATTCATACTTTTATACTTACAGTTATACTTTTCCTTCGAAACGGCTTGACCGATTTTGTGGAAATTTTATATGTATATCCAGTAGGTCTTTGAATAGGTTGTTATCTATTTTTTATACTCTTAAGTGATAAGGGTGGTCTACCCCAATTTTTTTTCTTTAATTTTTTTGGATAAAAATTTTTATTTTCATGTTTTTAGGTGGTGGCATTAAAAATACATACAACCCTACATTTTCACCTTTCTACCATAAACCCCTATTTTTTTACTAGCGATATCAGTAATTAATAATTTTCAACCCAGGTACTGATTAATTATCACTTGATCAGTTATCCCCGCCAGGCGTCTACCGGTGTCACTTCTGAGACCCAGTAAACATCACGGAGTAGGGATGAGATCTCTTTTCTCACTACCTACAGTTTTCGGCCATTATTATTATTGTTTGTGCATCAATCGTAATAGTGACATTTACAATTATCATTTTACTATTTCAGTGTTATCTATATCTATTCTAATAAATAAAATTGGAATGTTTGTTTGTAATATTTAAATAATATTTTTACAACATGCATATGAATGGATATACGATACATATACCAAAATAACATTTTTTACTATTTTTGTCAGTCTGTCTGTCTGTTTGTTCCGGCTAATCTCGGAAACGGCTGTATCGATTTTGACGGGACTTTCACTGGCAGGTAGCTGATGTAATAAGGAGTACTTTTATTTCTACCCTATAACTTTTTTGTTAAATTCCATGCGGACGATGTCGCGGGCACAGATATTTTTTAAATAAATTTATCATTAATTCATATCACACCATGTTTTTCACACTGACAATTGTACGTGGCATGCTCTCGAGTGGGCAAACCATCCAGTTTGTTTGTGTTAGCTAAAGATGGGATAACAAAAAATATTGTGCACTCTATTGCGTTAAGATATTGTTTTTAGTATACTTATTATAAGTAGCGATATATGTAATTTATATGGCAAAACAACATTTACCGGATCAGCTAGTAACTATACATATAATTTTTAATAAGTCTACTAAATTATTAAGGATTAATGAGCAATTTAAGTAATCCCATTATTGATTTAATTTATTTCATCGAGTCTAAGGCTAAAGCGGCTGCAAGGAAACTGGGGGCCCTTGCGAAGGTGAGGCAGTATTTCACACCGAATCAGCTACTAACCCTGTATAAAGCTCAGATTCGACCATGTGTGGAGTACTGTTGTCACATTTGGGCTGGTGCTGACAAATTTCGTCTATCTGCGTTAGACTCGATGAAGAGGCGTGCTAAGAGGCTCATTGGTAACCCAGATCTGGTTGAAACTAATATGTAAAGCCTCCAGCACAGGCGCGGGGTTGCCGTAGGGTACGTTTTGGAGAGTGTGCACAGGAATTGTTCCAGTTAATTCCCCCATCGTCGTTTCTCCAGCGAACAACTCGACATATCCACCCTTAAGTAGTGAACGTACCACCTGCTCGGACGAAGCGGTGTGCGTCTTCATTCTTTATGCGCATTGCTATGGACTGGAATAACTTGCCCGTGTCGGTGTTCCCGGCTACTTACGATATGGGAGTTTTTAAGAGGAGAATGAATAGGCTATTATAAGTTAGTGGGTTCAACATCTTAGACTTTATCACCACTTACCATCCGGTGGGATTGTTGTCAAGCATTAACTTATGTAAATTATGTATTATATTATGTAAAAAAAAAGTACCAGGTGCTCTTTTAACAGCCGTCTGCGCTAGGCAGACGCGCTATGTCAACGCAGTCTCACCGGTTGCGTCTGGGTTGCTTTGATTGCTTTCGCACCGGAGCAGCGTTGTGGAAAGTGCTTTACGCTTCTTCTGTTAAACACTAGAAGCGGAACGTAAAGTATGGTGACCTGCTAATGTATTGAAGCCGTTCAGATACTCACTATTACTTAATTCAGTGTTAAAATAGTATAGTTTCGGTCTATGTATAACATTTATATTCAAAAAAAAGTAAATAAAGTAAAACGAAGGGTTGACGCAGGTAACTTACACGTCCCCCCCGGAGGCCGCCACCTTGTCGTGGTGGGGGGGGCTTGCGTGTCCTAGTGATCCCTGAGGCTATACGGCAGAGTTACTCATACCGGAAGTCGCAGGGTGAAGGACCATCACGGTGCCTGAGAGCGCTCTAGGCGAAGGCGGCCCGCTTAGGCGGGCCAACCGTCGGGGCGTCACGGTTGTATGCGCGAGCGATCCCGTGGCGCCCCATGAAGACGATGAGGGCCCCGCTGGGTTTTAGTGGGTATTCTGGCACGTAGCGGACGTGCCAGCGAGTCCTACATACCCGCCGCCTTACCGCGGCGGGATGCGTAAATGCATTTCCCAGCGTTAAAAAAAAAGGTTAACTTACACGTAGAAAAGAAAAACTGGCCAACTTAACGTCAAACCACGCACAGTTAAAGCACATGTGCCGGATAAATAATATTACTGTTACGTATCAGGATCCGTAGGCTCGTAAAAATCCCACAATCGTTCCGCAGAGACTTTATTTTTACTTCACACACACTTCACAATCACAGTTACACTCGTAGATCGCAGGTATTCGCTTCGTAGGGAGAGAACTCTTCACTTCGTATCCGGAGACCGAATCCTTGTGGCCGACCCTGCCCGCTATTTATATCGATTTCCGGGCTTCCAGATCCATCCAAGCCCTTCGTTGTAGTAAAGAACAACAGGAATTCCCGGAAATCGACATAACAATAGCGGGTCAGGTAACCAACCCCATTTCGGCCCCCACCCATGCCAATCTCGCCCCCCTTACCTGAGGCATACGGGCCAGATTGGCCCGGAGTGACCCAGGTAGTTTTTATTACTACCTGGGTTTCTCTTTCATTGCCTCCATTGTTTGCCTCTATTGTTTGCCTCTATTGTTTGCCTCTATTGTTTTCCTCTATTGTTTGCCTCACCGTAACGGTCGGCCACCCTTCTAGAGAGTTCGCAAGCCTGCCGACTTCGAGAAGCTTCGTAACATTACCATTCCTAATAATACCTTTATTGTAAATTACTTCTGTATTGCATTGTAGAAAATTTCAAATTAAATTGATTTAGTAATAATAGACCACACACAGACTGTTACTCTATAGTCTATATGTGAACTATTCAAATCATAACTTGCTTAAAATTGTATCTTAACTTTTTTTTGTCGACATGGAGGTCGTTCTCGGCATCTGAGGATCGATATAGACCAATTTGGGACTCAGTGGCCTTAATCCTTCCACCGTTGTTTCTACGCGGTGACCTACTATTGGGTTGACAACGGTCAGCTTGTCCAACAGAATAGTTTATAAAGGCACAATATTAATGAAAAGTAAATAGAGGGACCTTATTTTATTGTATATACAACTTTCCCGTTCTGGCTACAATAACATTATAAATAGTCTTTTAGTGTAAATGTCAAAGGACCAAGTTGTTAATGCAATGTAATGCAAACCGATTTATTCTATTTTTCCCGGCCGTTCTACGTTCTCCGTTTATAGTTTTTAGCTGAATTTTATAATGTACGGTACTGTACGGTACGGTATCTGTAGGCTGTTTGTACATTTAACTTTACTGTCCTATATTGTGATTAATATTTTTTTTATGACTCACTGTTGCAAATAGTGCCATATTAAAAAAATTTGTCTGTCTCTATATATGTCCTTCTATAACACAAAAGCATATACATTGGTTTATTACATACATTTCGCCTCAAGGTCTTAAATCCGCCCATTGTAACATTCATTTACTGAATTTTCAATAAAGGTTGAACAAGCAAACAAACAAACATTTTACAGTTTATTAAATATATTTATTTCCACGTATTTGTGTAGCAGTACTATAGTTTTCTATACTTTATAGGTTATGTAAGCCTGTCATTGAATTCCTTTTCATTTGTTATGTAATTCTGTTTATTTTTACCAGTTGTCATGTGTATGTAACATTTATAGATTAAATTTATATAATTATCTTGTTAATTATTATTTTTGAGTGTTGCGTGAAAACATATTGTGGAATGTTATTGGAGAGAACAGAATAAATAAATAAATATTACAGTTTAAATAAATTATGCAATCGTGGACTATGTTAAATCAAAACATGAAACTATTGAAATATTTGCGTAAAATTGTGGGTGTTTGCTAGTTGTAAGTAATATATATTTATTTAAAAAAATATTGTCAAACTTATAACTATGTTTTTATCAAAGAGCGGTCTGATGTTATGCACAGTGATATTCTCAGCCAATCAAATCAACCCATGGCGATGATAAGCGTTTGTGGTAGGTGATAACAACAATTAAAGTGAAAAATGTATTATTCCAATAATAATGTAACATTTACTGAAATAAAAAAACAGTATTATTTAACCATAAATAAAAAAAAATTAATAAATACATAAAGATAATAATTAGGTACACGGTAGAGTCACAACTATGCAATAAGAAACTCATGCCAATCTTTAATTTTGAAGTTATGATGTCGGAAAAATCTCCCAAACGTGCCTAGTGTATGAGAAGTGGCCTTCCTGATATTTTTTATTATCAACACCCTTAAAAACTGCCTTTGTTTAAGCGCTCGTAGCAAACGTTATGTTTAAGTTAGAAGCATGATTTTTTAGTATCTGAAAGCTGATACGACGTAGAATTACACTGAATAATAAAAAAAATTAAAAAGCCTTGATTATTTTGAGGAAATTCATGATTAGTGAAATTTTACCCAAAAAAATTGCCTGATTCAATATGTGCACATAATGGAGATTCACACTGTATAATAAATTATGGGAATGATTACCTAATCTTCACTGTAGGTATAATAGAGATCAGTGGTGAAAATTACGATGTCAATGTGGCAACATTCTTTAGTTTGACAGTAATAACATCACCGCTGTTATGTATTAAACATAGTGAGGTATTCAATCTTAATAAAATTACTGCATTAACAATGACAATGAATACTTATAAAGCATTATGAAATGGATTATAATGAAGATAGGATTTATGCGCTCCATTTTATTTTATGGGGAATTGAATTTTAAATATATTAAACTAAACGTCACTGCAAGGACGGCTGTTAACCTGTCGTATAAAATATTTGGGGACAATCCGGCTGACGCTGATACTCCACCAATATTTATTTTTCATGGACTCTTGGGTAACAAAAAGCACTGGGATAGTATTGGAAAAACAATATTTAGTATGACACACCGTTCGGTAGTGGCCGTGGATCTGCGCAACCACGGGGACAGCCCCCACGCCAGTTCTCACAAATATGAAGATTTAACTGAAGACATATTGCAGCTCTTGAAAAAGTTAGATTTAGATAAAGTAAGCCTTGTTGGCCATAGCATGGGTGGGAGAGCGTGTATGTGCTTGTCGTTAACTGAGGTAATTATGATAGGTCGCTTTATGCTACCGAAACAGAATATAGTTTACTGGGAACCGTTACAGCATATGTAACGTATCATAAGCTTGCAATAATTTATAACACTATATACGGGGGTATAACCATACACTACTACACACTTGCAAAGTCAGCATCGTTGTCCATTGTTTTATACAGAGTCCCTCTTACTCTGAGAAGCGATAAGTATTAAAGCTACGTATGTTAAATATAACTTTTATTGCAGCCACAAAAAGTTGCCGGATTATTAATATTAGACATATCACCAGTTTCAACTTCAAAACATTTAAGTGAATTTTTCCCCAAACTTTTCACCGCTATGAAGGCGGTCAACTTCAAAGGGCAGAAAAATGTCGGAAACGCAAAGCGGGAAGCGCGGAAACAGCTCAAGCAAGTGATAACTGACGATGTCACTATGAACGCTGTTCTCTCCAATATAAAAACAAAGTCGGACCAAACGATCGGTTGGGGATGTAACTTGGAAGTTCTTATTAAAAATTTTAAATACATAGAAACATTTCCGAAAAGTCTCAGAGAAAAAGAATATTCAGGACCGACACTATTCATAGGTGGTCAACTTTCTGAATATCTTCCGTAAGTCCATGATGAACCAGTTGTGTTGTTACATTTTTACAACTTTTGTGCAGGTAATCCGGGATGTCGCTGTAGATACATACATTTCTTTACTTTACCGTTTTACTGATGTCCATGGGCGACGGTGACCACTTACCATCAGTGGCCCGTCTGCTCGTTTGTCGGCAATATTTACATTTGCCAATACAAAAATTGGTAACTGAACGCTCATAAAGTAAATTGATTTTTTATAAGAATAGCGTAAATATAATCAAAAATGTTGAAGCGGCACTGTTTTCTATGAAGGAAAAAACTATGGAGCACAAATTACATTTTTCTACGTCAATAAGTCGTTCGATTACCGCACGCCAGTGTGACAGGTAGCGACAACTCAGTATCTCTGGCACATCTTGACGAATCAAACAAACAACGCCTTCCCTGCTCCCTATTTAGGAGATATACTCACTGCGCTCACTTGCCCACTGCATTCATTTACCCCAAATGACTTAGTATGGAAGATCTGTTAAGAGATTGCCCAATAATGTTTTATTTATTACTTATGAACCAAAAACAATGGAACAAAGCCGGACTTAATGCTATTAGCATTCGCTGCCAGTCAATCTTCGGGCCTTTCTTTTAGAACCTAACTCACGAATCTCATTTACTGTCCACCTTAGTTGCAGTTGGGTAGATCGTGACCTACGTACAGTCGTGACCATGGCGTGCATCTCACTTCAACATAATAACTGGATAAATTACGTGTATATTGTAACACCAAAATTTTATTTTAATTATTCATTAATGCTACTATGGTAATGTTACTGGCCCTCGTTATTTCCAGGCCTGACGACTTGATCGGTATCCGTGAGATGTTCCCTCGCGCCGTCATCACGTATGTTCCGAAGACCGGCCACAATGTACACGCTGACGATCCCAAATCGTTTCTCGAACTCACTATCGATTTCCTTAAAACTAATTAACCATATGGGTATTACTAAATAGTAAATATTTCTCATCGGGAGAGGTAGGTACCAGTAGTTCAGAAATTTTGTAATTATATATATGATTATTAATAATAAATATATATATCACTAGAACGGGTCTCATGGCAAAATATCATGATAATCTCCTATAAATTATAGCTCCATTTATAATCAATTATAAAGTCACAAATTTCTGTTTTGTGACAACATCCACAGGTAATTAACTTTACAATTCCACTTGATCACGTTCGTCGACAACGATCGTTAAATGTAAGATTGAAATGAAATCTATTCGAATTTAGCTTTTATTGCCAGTTTACGGTGTTAAACCTGAAGGTCTTTGACAGATAGAAAAATACAAAAATGCCCTTAACAGCCGTTTCATGTTGATTGAAACGAATAAAATCTGCAGTATTGTAAAAAGTTTTTTCGTGCATTAAGCAAGCAGAATTAGAAGCAATGGACACTTTTAACTCCATGTTAAAGCACCGTTAAAATACCCATAATATAAATGGGTTTTATAATTTACACGTTAAATCGTAGTTCCGAATTTCCATTAACCGTACCTACTATGCAAAAAACGCCTGATTTCCAGACAATAGATATCGATGTAATCTGGTGTCACATATCAGCTGGGTACTGGTAAAAAATATATTGTTGACGTAGTATTTTAATGTCTGCATAATATTGGTCGGTACGTTTAAAGCGATATGTGACATCTGAAAGCCTTTCTGTTCTAAAAAACTTCAAGAAATGTTACTTATTTATATAGTTTAGCTACTTTAAAAATTATCTTTAATAATTGACATGACACTAATGTCACACCAGATACCTATGTAAGGTTTATAATTGTTATGCTTTAATATAACGTTAAGTTATTGGTTAATAAATTTTTTGTACAGTTAAACATGTAAAATCAAAATAATATAATAATGAAATACAATAAATATATCCTAAGGTGTTCATTTCTATTCGTTTTTAAAAGATTTGCTGTAGATTTAGCGTACAAAATTCATGGAAAAATTACTGCAAACAATCCGCCTGTGATCGTACTTCACGGCTTGCTCGGATCAAAGAAGAATTGGGACAGTATGTGTAAAATGATAAACTCTGCAACTAAAAACTCAGTTATTAGTGTTGACGCTCGGAATCATGGCGAAAGCCCACATAGTGATAGTCATTCCTATTTGGATCTTGCATTAGATATTGGTCAGCTCATGAAGAAACTTAGTATTCCTAAATCAATAGTTATTGGGCATAGTATGGGAGGAAGAACCGGAATGGTCTTTGCTCTTACAGAGGTAAATATATTTATTAAAAATGTCTTCGGAATTTCTTCGTACTGAAATGTTTATTTAGTTAAATATTTGGTATTTACCGCCAATGCCATCAACTAGAAAAATTAAATAATAATGCATGTTACAGCCGGCAAAAGTTTCTGCATTGATAGTAGTTGACGTGTCCCCAGTATCCACGCCGGGTATCCTCAATAATTTTTTTCCGCGACTCTTCGACGTCATGAAGTCCATTAACTTCGACGGTGTCGATAATATTAGTAAAGCGAGAGTTTTGGCTAAGAACAAACTTAAAGTATCAGGTTTAATAGAGCACCCGGGAACCATGGGTTTTATTATAATGAATGTTGGCGTAAAACCAAACAAAACCATCGGATGGATGTGTAATATTGAGGTGTTGAAGAACCAATTTGGTGAAATTGCAACCTTTCCAAAGCAAATGATTGGAAAGCAGTATAAAGGACGCACTTTGTTTATTGGTGGAGATCAGTCTAATTACATACCGTAGGTATACAGCAAAAGTGTTGTATGTACTACTTTACTACTTAAACTATACTAATAGTACTCATCTACCAGTAAATAGCTACGGCTTACAATATCAGATGCATCAGATGTATTATAGACTAAAAAGAAAGTACCTTCCCAACATTATAAACAAAATACGCTAATACATCTCTCGATTAATTTCAGAAGGCACCTCTCCTTTTAACTAGTTAAACAGGTATAGAACCTTACCACCCTATATGAAATCCCTCGGATTTTAGCTGTGTTACACAGATCTTAACGACCTCTAAAAGATCAGACTCTTTTGCCTAGTTGATTACTTTGCACAGTGCACCACGAGCGCTTAATTTTGTTTAGATTAAAAAAAAAATTGAAATTCTAAAGCTACGCAATATTTTTAGATTGGGAGATATTACAGGGATAAAGAAATATTTTCCACAAGCAGACTTAAAATACGTCTCGGGAGTCGGCCATAACGTTCATGCGGAAGATCCTACATCTTTTCTTAATATTGTAACTAAATTTTTGAGCTAACGATAGATTGCTCAAATAGTACTACTACTGCTATTCATATTTTGATGCTGATTTGCTTTAATGACGTTTCGTTTTATTGTTGTATCAGTCACATAATTAATCTTTTACTTTTTATAGGCGAGTTCAAATAAAATGTTTAGATACTATATTCAAGTTTTATTTTATAACATAGGTACTACATTTGGGCAGGGACTTCTGCTGTCTGTTTGTTCCCGGCCAGTGCAATATTTCATCTCGCATTACAATTTCATTGACTTGCTTCGCTTGCTGAAGTTAAACCTCGTTAAAAAATCTACATTACCTAAGTGTTTACTATTATGTTCTCAAAGGTGTACGAAATCTACCAATTCCCAATAGGCCAGCGTAGCGAGCTATGGCTTTAAGCCCACTCATTGGGCATGAAGTCCTAAACCCAGCGTTGGAACAATAATGGCTTGTAATGATGATGATGATAAAATTAGGTAAAGTTTTTATAAGTTACATGTGTTTGCAACATAAATATGTACTACCTAGTTTTAAACCGTATTAGAGGCATTGATTTTACCTAATCTGTTCAACATTTTTAAATTATGACATTAACAATTCGTCATTTCAATTATGACATTGGACAGTGACATCATCCTGCTGTCAAATGAATGTCACAAATGAAAAGCAAATCAAAATAAAATGTTACTCAACAAACTAAATCCAAAATCAATTTTTAAACATTATCCGCAACTATTAACAAATGGAATATATCAAACCGCAAAACATTCATCAGGCGCTCCTAACTCGGAGACTGTTGAACTGGCCTATGCTTCGTATGAAAGTACTTCAGATACCGAAAATCCATCCCAACCACCTTTAGTTATTTTACATGGTTTATTGGGTTCAAAAAATAACTGGAATAGCATGAGCAAAGCCATCCATAAGATAACTGGTAGAAAGGTGATTAGCGTAGATGCTAGGAACCACGGGGACAGCAGACACTCCTCTCAGCATACCTACTTGCATATGGCTCATGATGTAATGAAGTTGCTAAAGAAGCTCGAATTGTCTAAAGTGTCCCTCCTAGGGCACAGTATGGGCGGCCGCACTGCCATGGTGTTGTCACTACTCTGTGTAAGTTGTACACAGTCCCTTTCATTCACATTAGGTGATTAAAATCATAGTACAAATAAACTACATTTATAACACCATTGTTTCAATTGTCTTGGTTGCATGCTCTTGTAAAATAAAAATAAATTATAATAGACAATCCTAATGAGGCTTATTGGATTTTCAGTCTGATTTAGTATCCAGTTTAATTGTAGTGGATATCTCACCAGTTAAGACCAGCCCACAAATATTTTCTATGATTAACTTATTTGATGCAATGACAGCAGTGTCTATCAGAGCGGGTATAGCAATGTCTAAGGCTAGAAAACTTGCCGATGACCAACTGAAAGCCATTATTCCTGACCTCAATTTAAGAAACTTTTTAATTACGAACTTGGTGCAAACAAATGCTGGAGCATATACCTGGAGAGTTAATATACCTGCATTGAAAGAGAACTTTCAGACACATATATCATGTTTTCCATCAAATCTCAAAGGATTGCAATACTGTGGCCCAACATTATTTATAGGAGGATCTCTTTCAGATTATATTGGGTAAGAATATGCATATAATGCTTTGAAGAAGTTTGGGTGTAACAGACATCATTTGTCCTACAGAATAAGAAAACCACCCATACTTGTGTGGTAACCTAAAGAACAATAAACAAGGTAGCAGAATCAATCTCTCCTGAAACACTGTTCCTGTTTACTGTGTCACTCAAATTAATTTCAACATTTGTTTTATGTAGAATCATCTGCACTGTCTATTTATTTTGACTGCAAACTCAGTGAACCAGATAGATAAACAGCTTACTTGATTCCTTTTATGCCAGAGATGCATCAGTAAATATCTTGGTGTTTGTCTTGCCTGTCTTTAGTGTTCATCAGTTATAGATATCAAAATATCACCATATTGGCAAATTTTAAACAAGTTTAATCTCTTTTAAACTAATGAGTGGTAGATCTATATTATATATCAGCTAACTGTAATTCAGTCTTACTTTAGAATATAATTGTATTCAATTTCACTTAACTATTTATCTGAAACAATTGATTTGTTAATTAAAGCACTTTCAAAATTGATAATATATGTTTATTCAAAATGGATTATATATATATTTTTTTTCAGGAAGAATGACTTGCCAGAGATTCAAGAGTACTTTCCCTTGGCTGATCTAACATTCATAGAAGGTGCAGGTCATTGGGTCCACAGTCAAAAGCCTGAAAAGTTTCTCGAACTTGTATGCAAGTTTCTAATAGAAAAATGATAGAAGCTACAAAACTACTACAATAGAATCTAGAAAATATGTGATAGAATGATCTTCATATTTTAAAAATGTGTTAGTTCTAAATTATGTATACCTGATTAAAATTTATTGTACATAACTCTATATTTTTTGTATTATTTAGTTAATATACCATGTATCTTAAAAAAATAAATAAGTATATATTTTTTAAATGTTCTATACTCACTATAAAGGACTCAAGCCTCATGGTTTGTGTCAATTGTAAGTTAGAGAATTTGTATTGTATAATAATTAGTCCCTCATTCATAAACTCTCCACCCTGTGTTTTAACTAGTCAAAATCTAGATAATTTTACCATTGGGTAGTCATGTGATCTACAGAAATACATAATAAACAATTACAGATATACAAGGGGCTCTAATATTTATCACCTTATTTACAATTTAATACATTCTCTATATAAGTAATTCTTATTTTTAATTTTCAGTAACCAAAGTTTATCTATTTCTGATGTTTAAATTTCTAATATAGTTATTTTCAAAAGAATTCTCTTAATAGACCATGTTCCTCTGTCGGGAATAAAATAATTGACTTTGTATAAATTACAAGTATATAAAGAAAGTAATTTTTAGACATATGCTACCTCTGTAACATAGATAATTTTATTTACATTAGTTAATGTTTCATAGATGTTGCAGTAGTCTCATTACTAATAATGCTCTAGATATTTTTTCGTATTATTTGAGTTTCCAATTTTTTCCTTAAAATGCAATAATTTTGCCTAAATGACGTTTTTACAAGATTTAGATTTTATACTCCAGGAAAAGCGGCAAATGATTTTATTCTTTACTACTTCAACTCTATAAACGAAAGGTATTCATACCTTAATTTTAATTAACAACCCTAATAACCAAAAAATTATTTCACTGCTATGCTTATTTCTCCTCTAACAATGTAAAGTGTAAATGCCAAAGAACACCGTGCTGGCCAAGCATAGATTGGCGGACTTCAAACACCTATAAAAATTTGGAGAATTCTGAAAAATTCAATAAGCACAAAATTCATAAAATTTAAGGTACAGGATTTGAATCCGGGTGACCTAAGACAGAGCGACGTTCAAACCATTTGGTTATAATTGCGCATTGAATCCTACCCGGACCTTTATTATTATAATTTCCACGCACAGATTAGGTATTTTTGCCAAATTACACGGAATCACACTAAAAACTTCTCTTCTTCTTCTTCTAAAGGTCTTTACCTATGAAATTGCCGTTTTTCATGAAATAAATGAAGCGTATTTTTTTCTATATTTTTTATTTCTATTCATCATAGTAATCACCCATGCAATCAATGCATCTTTGCCAACGCATTAGTAGCTTATTGATGCCCTTTTTGAAAAAAATCAGCTGGACGGGAGGCAACAAATTCTTCAAAGGAATTTTGTACTGCCTCTCGGGTATTGAATTTTTTTCTCGCCAAGAAGTTATCCAAATTCTGGAAAAAGTAGATGTCTGTAGGCGCAAGGTCTGGTGAGTTCGGCGGATGATGGAGAACTTCCAACCCCAGCTCTTGTAGCTTAAAGACCGTCTGCTGTGCAGTATGAGGTCGGGCTTTGTCGTGCAGGAGCAGTGGAGCCGAATGATTGACCAAATCTGGTTGGAGACGTGCGAGCTTCGCCATCATTGTGTTCAGTTCTTCACAATACACATCTGCAGTAATGCTCGTCCCGTTTGGTAAGAAGCTGTGATGAATTACACCCGCGTTAGACCACCAAACAGTGACCATCACTTTTCTAGGGGTAAGTTTTCGTTTAGGGCATTGTTTGGGTGCTGAACCAAGGTCCAACCAACTTGCTGAGCGCTTACGATTGTCGAACAGGATCCATTTCTCGTCACAAGTAACAATGCGGTTCAGAATTCTTTCATTTGTATGCCTGTTGAGCAGTACAAGGCACGTCTCGACGCGTACTTCGCGCTGGCGATCATTAAGTTCGTGGGGTACCCATTTGTCAAGCTTTTTTACCTTGCCAATTTGACGCAAATGGACCAATATTGTTTTGATGCTAATGTCGAAAGCTGCTGCTAATTCAGCCGTAGATTTAGTTTCATCAGCTTCCACAATCGCCTTTAATTCGTCATTGTCGACCAAAGTTTTCGGACGACCACGAGGTTCATTTTTCAGGTCAAAATTTCCAGAACGGAAGCGGGCAAACCAATAACGGGTGGTGCGTTCGTTTGTAGTGTTCGCTCCGAAAACGTCGTTGATGTTGCGTGCCGCTTGTGCCGTTTTGCTGCCACGACGGTACTCATACTCCATAATGCTTCAAGTTAGGAACTTGGTCCTCTGTAGTTCTACGGATGCCTTCCCTATATGAATAACATTAAGGATTATTTTATTTCGTAAAGACTAATCTATACTTTTTTTTTTCATGACTTGAAGAGCCGACGTAAAAGCGGACGGGCCACCTGATGGTAAGTGGTCACCGTCGCCTGTTGATTAGGGCAACACCAGGGGAATCGCCAATGCAACGCCGGCCCTGAAGGCGAGCTCCTTTTACACCTTTTTTGAAGAACCCCATGTCATAGCGCACCGGGAATACCGAGGAAGGAAGCTCATTCCACAATTTGCACGTTCTTGGCAAAAAAGATCTTGAGAATCGGACCGCCGGAGAATCAGCCGGTGTGGATGAAACTTTCTTCCTCGGCGAATGGTGTGGTGGTAGAAGGGTGAAGTAGGCACCAGATCAAACAATTTCTCGGAGCACTCACCATTGTAAAGGCGGTAGAACACACAGAGGCAGCCGATGTCCCTCCCAAGACTTAGATGTATTAACCCGTGAGTGATTCGTGGATCGTTGACGATTCGAATCGCGCGTTTTTGCACGGCGTCAAATGGGCTAAGCTGGTATTTTGGCGCCCCTGCCCAGAGGTGGGGACAGTACTCCATGTGAGGCCTGACTTGTGCTTTATAAAGCATCAGCAGGTGCCTCGCAGTGAAGTACTGTTTCGCCCGGTTCAGGAGGCCAATCTTTTTAGAGGCCAACTTGGCCTTAGTCTCCAAATGACACCGATACTGTACGTCGCTCGATATGTCAACGCCCAGAATCTCAACACTATTACTAATGGTGACCGCGGTACCCTGGAATTGAGGCGCCATGACAAATGGGGTTTTCTTAGCGGTAAACGCGCAAACCTGTGTCTTCGCGGGGTTGAACTCTACTAGGTTGAGTCTACCCCATTCCGAGACCCGCTCCAGAGAGGCCTCGACTTCAGACACAAGTTTAATTCTGCTATCCTCCACTTGTGACTGAGAGGAATTTGCAGGGCCTATTTAGTAAGCATCCCCAGTGCATCCCATCCGCATAACAATGAATGCCACTAGCGTGCTGTAGCGTATCATTGATGTGCAGAATGAACAGTGTAGGGGATATCACAGAGCCCTGGGGAACGCCAGCATTTATAGATTTCATATCTGAGCAACAACCGTCGACTACGACCTTAATATGTCGCTCAGATAGAAAGCTGGCTACCCAAATGCATAGCCTCTCGGGAAGACCGTAGGATGGTAGCTTCGGAAGAAGAGCCCTGTGCCAGACCCGATCGAAGGCCTTAGCGATATCTAAGCTGGCTGCCAGTGCTTCCCCGTTGCTCTCTAGGGCCTGAGCCCACCGGTGCGTGACATACACTAGAAGGTCACCAGCCGAGCGGCCATGACGAAAGCTATATTGTCGGTCACTAATCAGCTGGCGATCCTCCAGGTATCTTAGGAGCTGCGTATTAATTATACGCTCCATCACCTTAGCAAGCAGGGAAGTTATCGCTATAGGCCTGTAATTAGTCGGGTCGGTGTGGTCGCTCTTTTTGGGGATGGGATAAACAAGGGCAATCTTACACGAAGACGGTACAATTCCTGTGGCATAGGATAGCGAGAATAGGCGCGTTTAGACGGGAGTCAACTCGGGAGCACACATCTTTAACACCACTGCGGGTATACCATCCGGCCCACTCGACTTCTTGATATCAAGGGACTGAAGAGCTCTTCTGACCGATTTTACTTGATTGATACTAATAAATAAAATTGGAGTGTCCGTTTGTAAAATTAAAATAACCGCTTTTTACTACATGCATATGAATGTATATACGGTACATATTATACTAAAATAACATTTTTTACAATTTTTGTGTCTGTCCGTCTGTTTGTTCCGGCTAATCTCTGAAACGGCTGGACCGATTTTGACGGGACTTTCAATGGCAGGTAGCTGATGTAATAAGGTGTAACTTAGGTTACTTTTATTTCTACTAAATAACTTTTTTGTTAAATTCCACGCGGACGAAGGCGCGGGCACAGCTAGTGGTTAATATGCAATCATATAAATAACTAATAGGAATTTACGTTTATTCCATAGGCGTAGAATTTATTTTTCGCATTATTTATTGACTTCGAATGTTTATTAATGTGCATCAGTTAGTTTCCTACATTTAAGCGTTTTCGACAATCTCAATAGAAAATACAGTAAATGTTGAATTCCTGATAACAGTATATTTTTATTTCACTAGAAATTATAGTTTCTATTATTTAAATATTTTTATCAGTTCCCTGTGGTTTTGCGCACCAAATTTTGCACTCGTCCCCACGGGAATCTAGTAGGTATAAAACTTCCCATTTCACTTCACCGAATTAGTCCACTTTACAATCATTGTGAAGTGTGAAGTGTTTATTACTGTATAATAATAAATTAAAAATGTCTGACGCTATTGCTAAAAAATTACTGCTCCTGTATGATCGGCCGGGAGAAACCTTGCTCACACCTAAAGGTGATGAAAACGCAATGTTTGTTGTGAGTGACGAATTTTTGGTAAGTAGTAACTTTTTTTATTGAGGATTGATTCGAATGGAGATCGCCGAGCTTAAATACCGACTGTTGAAATAGGTGAGGTTAACTTGAAACTATCAGTAGCAGCTCTGAAATGTTAACAATAAATAAAGTTTATAAACCAATTTTCTATAGAAAATTTGTATTTTATATTTATGCACATAAATGACTTTTCATCCTGGGGAATGATTTAATAATGTTTTGATTACGTCTATATAACATTTCTAATCCATAGATCTAAAAATACCCGATCCCTAATATGGGGTAAATATTGAATTTTTTTAATTACCAAACAAAAATTATTAAGTATTGCTTTGGATGCTATCTGTAAACGTAGGGCTTTAGAGATATAAATTAAAAAAAATAATTTTTAATTTAACATGAAATACTTTCATAAGGCAATGATTATATTTTAGCCTAAAGAATATGAAAATATCGGCCTCGAAATAAGCAACCGATTCGGCGAGACTGCCAGTCAGAAGATTGTGGTGCATAGCTTGAAGCGTCGACCAAGTTTCCCAAGAGCGAGTCAGCTAGCGAACGATGAGGACTTTTCATTATTCCTACCCAAACACCAGGCAATGGCTGATGAAGTGCTTGATGTTCTGATGGGTAAGAAAACATTAACTGCTACAAATAAGATTGGTGCAAGGCTAGTACAGTGATAATGACGATGACAAGAATCCATACTTGTATATAATATGTCACGATAATCCAATATATATACACATTTTGACGCACACGTAGTGTCAAGAAACCTGAATCACGCTATCGAAGTTTTCTACAATGCTTGCATACATGTATTTACAAGTTCCGTTTTGGATTAATCGCGATACGGTCGGTATAACTAAGCGATATAACCTGGCGGGTGATCTTTCTTTACTAGAAATGGTAATGCCACGTGAACATGTTTATATTGGAAAGTCGCTATATACTTTATTTCGAATTAAAGAAACCTACATCCCTGCCAACGCAATAAGTGTTTGGTACCAAAGTAAGTAGGTGCCTATCTATAGTAC
>PDGT01000008.1:8195982-8206313 GCA_003671415.1 Megathymus violae
GGGATTCCCGTAGAGATCTCTTTAAAGAAATTGATATATTAACTGTAGCATCACAATGTATTTTTGATAATATTATGTACGTTAACAAATACTCTGATAGTTTTCTTAGAAAGAGTAATGTTCACAAATAAGGCTGATTGTTCTAAATTTCAGACTAAGCAAATTTCAGACTAAGCAAATCTTTCATGGGTAGATGTGTAATATAAATGTGATATAATGTAATATAAATATGGGTAGATGTATAAATATTTATAATAAAATTCCATTACAATTGACAGAAATGCCATACTGTAAATTTAAAACTCACGACAAAGACATTCTTATGCGGTAAGGTTATTACAAACTTGATGATTACTTTCAGGGTAGGACTGCTTGGACATGAATTTAATATTAAGCCAGTTTATAGACATAAGTGCGTTTTGTAACTGTGAGTAGGAAAAGAAACTCCTCGGGAGTTTCTTGCCGCTTCTTCTTCCGGGACCACTCACGGTAGGGATTTGTTGAAGCGATGGCGTAGTTTGACGTTCGAAAAGTGTTTGTAAAAACCAACTTCGAATAAAATATCATTTCATTTCACTAACATAAATTTGACCATTTTAAAAATTTTACGTGATTGCGCAGATATGCTTTATAAAATATGAGCAAACCTAGTTATGTCCAATCAAGGCAAAAACATCAAATTTTGAATAATTATGTATATATAATTAATTGTTCAACTCAAACCAAGTGGGAGGTGGCCGCTCGTCATAACAGTTGACAAAAGCTTTTGGTCACTTTATAATAGGTTAGTTTTTAATCCAATTACATGTGATTGACTCTGAATGTAATTAATTACTCAAGATTTTATAGATATTAAAATGAAACAAATAAATGTTAACACATTGATTCCGTGTTGCAGGTGGCATGGGCATACACAAATATGACATTACAAACACCCATGACCCGAGAACATACATTTATCTGTCACATAAATGTCCCCCCTGCCGGGAATCAAACCCAGGACATCATGCTCAGCAGGTAGCATCACTACCAACTAGGCTGTGGGGTCATCGAATAACAATTATAGTAACACGTGGCAGTAAATTAAATATTGCAATGCAAAAGTAATTGAATTAACAATCACAAACATGATTGTATTTACTATAAACTCTAATAATAATTATCTAGTAAATGTTAAATAATTAATGTAATTTCATAAAGGTGTTCCTGAAAACCAGCTCGAGGATTACCTGTCAACATGTGTATATGCAAGGATGAATCTCAACCCACAGCTCTTCAATTACTGTTTCTCCGTTGCATTGTTGCATAGGTATTAAGTTAATTGAGCATTTTATGTGTGACTATATAAAATTTCTCCAAATATTATTATTAATTAACAAATTAAGTGTGATTTAGGAAAATTTAATATATTTTTACAAAATGCATTATATTAAAGATCATCATGCAATTTTAATTGAAATTAAAACAAAATCATTTGCATACAATTATTATTATTTATTATTGAAATGATATTTATAAATAATATTCAAACAGACTTTAAAAGTATACACTGAATAAATAACTAAATATCATTTATAATTCATATGCAACTGAATCATCATATGTACACAAATCAGAGCATTGTAAACCGCACATACCAGGATGTGTTGAAAGCTAATTTTATCATGTTGTTAAGCTGTGCTAACCCAAAAGTATTAACCATTATTACATATAAAACTTTTTCAGGCAGGACACAAAGGATATGCCAATCAATAACATTGCGGAGACTTTTCCTTTTAAATTCATGGACTCCAAAATATTTGGTCAAGCACGTGAAACTTCAGCAGTGGCCAAGAATGGAGCTCCGGTAATTATCCAGTCATTTTTTAGCACCACAGCAGTTATCACACATTTTGTCAGAATTAGAGCATAAAATTGGCCTATAATTTGGAGTCCAAGGGCCAAGACTATTATTTGAATAGAAATCCATTGGATAAGTACCATCTTTCTGTAACCACTGGCTATTGCCAAGAGCAACTGAAAACTCATAAGGTGTCAATAATGGCTTTGGAAATGCTGTGCCCCAATCTATGGATAGTCTAGGGCAAGCCACTTGCACAAAGGCATCTAAATTGAAGAGAGATAGTTTACTTGGAAAAATTTCAGACAGTAAAATTTTTACATATTTTTTCCCTGAATTCTGAATTTGTTTTTCTAAATTGCCTAACACCTTGGTATTACCTTGACGCCCTAGGGTCCCTAATATAAGGCCAAATCTACCAGCATTAGCTGAATTTTTGATCTCATTATTTCTATTTATTTGCATGATTTTATGATCATACAATTCTGATGTAAATTTTTTGTCATAAGGATCATATTTATAGGCAGGTATATTAGGATTTGCTATCATTATTGCTTCTAAATGAAATCTTCCATCACCAAGGTACACTATTATATCCGAGTCCACCTTTGGGGCTGTACAGCCAAGAATTTCTCCAGGTGATAAAGGCTTACACTGTGGAACAGTTATGATGTATTCATCATTACGAAGATTCTTAGCAACAGAATGTAGTGTTGTTACAAACTGAATAGTACTAACTATTGCTATATGAGTCCGTTTCTGGAAATTAAGTTTAATTGTTTCTATAAAATGCGAGGGATCTATTTTGATATCAACAAACACATACAACACTTTGATATCACTGGTTTGGTCTATGGGTATGAGGCACGAGTGACCGTAATGAACCAGGAGGTCGACGCCGAGTGCGTAGGCTGTAAAGTCGTCGATACAGCACGCACCATAAGTCACATCGCCCATTATCACTGTGTCCGCCTCCGTGAAGGTCTCGATTATGTCGCACAATGTAGTCGCAAACATTGTTAATCCTAAAACAATACATTTCGTAACACATCATTTATATATGGCTACCTTAATGTTAACATATAAGTATTTAAAACGGTGAGCGTATAATTTTGTGTGGACCTTACCTTCTGGTAACTGTAGAGCTACTCTTTTGGCCCCCAGCGACCTTATTCTCCATATTGTCTTGTGCACTTCAAAATTGTAATTCTGTGGTAAAGTTTCACACGCTCTGTTTACCAGAGGATCGTTCAATAGCTCATCTGGTATTTTGTTCACAGTTCGAATAGCAGGCTTAAAAGTTTTACGTTGACCCTCTGGCTTCGCACGCACCACGACTATGTTAGGATTTGAGTTTAAATCTTCCATTGCATAAAACACATTGTTCCTCAATCTTATTCTAGTCCAGCAGGTTATGTTTTTGTAAAAATGTAAACAGGCACATCACATTACTTACTACTGTTGGCCTACGTGACTTTAGACGTTCCGTTTCAAGTATTTTTGACTGAGAGTACTTTTATTTCGTTTAGACACTATTGTCATACAAACATTCATGCTCTTCTTCGGCTCAATATTTGAAATATATGGTTTTATTAAATTTATGAATTATAAATTAGTTAATTTTTTATCTATTTTTTTGTTTCATCTATGAAATTTTAAAATCTATTTTCGTGAAACGAAAAATCTTACCTTTTTTATTTAGATTTTAAGACACAACGTATAACTAATTTGCAATAGGCCTAGCATGCTTGTCACTTGTGACAAGACTTATTTCCTTTATATAAAATACTAGCGGCTCGCCGAGACTTCGTTCGGGTTGAACAATTATCTATATTATAAGATATAACTTAGGTAACATCCTTCCTAATCTCTAAATGGTATAAAACAATCATTTTAACTAACTCATATATTCAGAGTTTCGGGTAATGAATGGATAAACTTTAAAAAGGTAATAATAGTGCTTATAGCCGTTCAGAAATAAATACAAAACAATATATATCCTATAGAGCACCTAAGAAATTATTAAAAAAAAATATTGCATTTTGTTTACCTTATTTTACATTCTTGTACACTACGTCCACAAATAAGGAATGCTATAAATATATGCTTACTATTCCAGTAGGTAGTCAGTAAATAGTATGATTAGTTATTTCATTATTTTTAATACATATTAATTTTTGTACAACATTAAAATATAAAATATTAATACATTTCTTTTTAATATTAATAGCTGACAAACGAGCAGATGAGCCACCTGATACTATTAAGTTTGTTTTTAATGAAGCATTATGGGTTTAAAGAAATTGTGTGAAAATATCAGTGACTACTGCTTTTAAAATAATAAGCGTTAAAAGAATATTTCAATATGGTATAATGTTGTATCTAACGTAAATAATGAGTTAAATGTTCAAAAGAAGCAAATACGACTAAATTACGAAAATGAAGATGGCCGCAATTTTTACATTAAATTGTATCTTACCCTCTTACCCTTAGGGCTTAATAAAATACAGTCTTATATAATACATATTATAAGTCCATCCCGAGTAATCCGAGGTACCTTTTAATAGGTAAAATATTTTTGAAATAAGGGTTTTGGTTCCAACGATGTCCCGCATACACGCACGCTATATTCGCTCTCAGTAACCTTTAATCAAGCTTTCGGAATACTGAACAGTGTAATGGATGTCCTATGTCCTATCCTAAAACGCACCATATACGTAAATTGATACTCTACTTCGTAAAGGTGAATTTTATTTATTTTATTTTATAATTTTAGGAAAACTTACAGCTAGACATAGAATAATATGAAGAAAATAACATTTGAAGGCCAATTAAAAGTTTTCACAAATAATAATGTATTAACAATATTATGATCTCTCTACACCTACTAAGAGAATAGAAATAAATTCGTGGATAATTTAAGCAAGTAGAGTTTTGCTTCAGGCACCTGTCTCATAAATTATATAATAAATATATTTTGGTGTTTATCTCGAGCTCAATAGGATTTAATGAATATTAGTTAAATTTAATATGATTTAACTTTCGGGGTTGCGGGCGGCAAGAGTGGGAGCTCGACCCGTCCACCGTGCGACCCCGGGATGGACGGCGACATGTTGTAGGCCGCATGTCGTCGTCAACAGCTGAAGGTGCGGGATGAGCCAAAGCTCTCCCTTGCAGAGCCCGACAGTAAAGGGCACCGCGCTAAGAGGACTCCGGTCGCGTTCCTTTGGAGATCCCGGGGTCCTCTATTTAGCGCCGCAAGAAGGCACCGGGGGGGTTTTAGTGCGGTAAGAATCCCACATAACCCGGTTGCCGCTCCCACGGCACCGGGTACCTTTTGAAGGTTTCCCCCTCGAAAACAAAAAAAAAAAGGATTTAATGAATAAATATATTTAGAATCCTTAACAAGTCCTACGTTTATAATAATTTCCGTGTACTCACATATACATATACACACACTTACACACAAACGTTAGATGGTCCAATTACATTCAATACATTACCACGCCCGGAGGGTGTTCACTCCATCACGTTGCGTCAGCGATGAAGCGGTTAGTGCTAACCAACCTTTGTTGCCTGTTTTGTGCTCTACACGGCTTACTGACTGCCATCATCTACTTTCAGACCGTCCCTATCGTAATCCCAAGAGATTACACCGCGACGGACTTAAATATCGAACATCGTCTGGCCTACTTCCGTGAAGACATCGGCGTCAACCTGCACCATTATCACTGGCATTTAGTGTATCCATTCTCCGCAAACAACAGAGCTATAGTCGCCAAGGACCGCCGGGGCGAGCTGTTCTACTATATGCACCAGCAAATTATTGCGCGGCAAGTTTAAAACTTTTAGTGTAATGTTATGGAGCCTAAAAATTTAATTTACTATATCTGCTTCCTTATTGTGATCGACGTAAAAAATACAGTATCTTACTTGGAAATTTAACAACAGCGTGGTCGCGTCTCATACATCGGAATTACTTCTGATTCTCGTTGACGAGACAACTTCACCAACTGACGCACTGAAATATTAGAAGCTGTGGTTTGTAAACACCATATTATTCTGAACGTAACATAACATTAATTATCATAATTATTTCCGTCCCCTTCTCCATCACGTCAGTGCTTTTGCAGCCACAACATCGAATCTTAGTTCGCGATTGTGTATAAGAATGGTAATGTGTTTAGTATGTATATATTTCTACAAATTTGCAGGTACAACGGCGAGCGTCTCAACAATGCGATGGCTAGAGTGAAGAAGTTTAGCAACTGGAGGGAGCCTATTCCTGAATCCTACTTCCCTAAGTTAGACAGCCTAACATCATTTCGCGGCTGGCCGCCACGTCAAGCTAACATGCGCTGGCAAGACCTCAACCGACCAGCGGACGGTATTAACATCACCATTGCGGATATGGAGCGCTGGAGACGTAATGTCGAAGACGCCGTCGCAACTGGATTGGTCAGAAAGGTATTTGCATTTTTATATTACTGTATTTACAGACGTAGAGACAACTAGACTTGTTTATTTTGCCTATTTTCATAGTCTTACGTCTTATGGTATCCTGTAGTTGCGTAAACAAGCTGATATTGAATTAAGATTTGTATAACAGAAAAGAGCTCTCAGAGCTATACTTAGATTAAAGCCACGTGAGTCTTTAAGGGACAAATTTAAAGAAAAATGTGTATTCACCCTCGCCACACAATAAATTTAAAGTAATTTAGTATTTTTTAATAGAAATCAAATAAGTACAAGCAGAAAAATTATACACACAATCGTGAAACAAGAAATAGGAAAATTTGGTTATGTCTTCATAATACCTTCAAAAAGTTTGGCGTTCTTTTATGGGACTTGGAGTTCGTTTTTACAATAAGGTTCCAAAGTGAGTGAGTTAGCTATTGGAATGTATTCACAGAATACCTAAATGATTAAATGGTTTTGAATTTGAATTTACAGATTGTCATGATTTAAATCCATCTAATTATGGGGTATATAACCCTACATATTTTTATATATTTAAAAGTAAAAATAATTCAGAATCGGTTCAGTATATGATAAACCAAATTATAAGTGTTTTTTAAGTAATTATTTCTTATGTATGTATTGTATTGTATATGCATCTATCTAGTTTAAAAATTATGTATATTTGTGTGTTCGTAGCTATACTGTATTTCATTGTACGCAGCCGGACGGCAGCACGCAGCGGTTGGACATCGACACGTTGGGCAACATGATCGAGTCGAGCATCCTGTCGCCCAATCGCGAGTTGTACGGCAGTCTACACAACAACGGGCACAGCTTCTGCGCGTACATACACGACCCCACTCACCGCTACCTTGTAACTCTGCACTTCTCTACATTTCGTTAGCTCTGTTGAGACACTCTTGTCTAGACTGTTGTGTCTTTTAGAAAATATTCTCATACCCCCTTGGTTTCGCCAGATATTGTAATAAGCAAATTTTCAAACACAGGAGAATTTCAACGTACTAGCAGACGAAGCGACAACGATGCGCGACCCCTTGTTCTACCGCTGGCACGCGTTTGTGGACGACATCTTCCAGCGACACAAAGAAAGTGCACATGTAGTGCGTCCATACACGCGCTCCGAGGTAATCTGCAGGATTTCTAACTTATTTTTGTCTTATAATAATGTTATCGCTAACCGTAACATTAATTTTCCAAGCCGAATTTGGAAATTGTATTTTTTCACGCATATAGCTGGAAAACCCCGGTGTACGAGTGACGTCAGCGATGATTGAAAGTGCGACTGGGGAGCGCAACGTGTTAAACACGTTCTGGATGATGAGCGACATCAACATGTCGCGCGGCCTCGATTTCTCCAACCGCGGGCCCGTGTATGTGCGCTTCACCCATCTCAACCACCGCCCCTTCCGCTACGTGTGAGTATTGAACAGAGTTCGGGTACAAAGTTGACATAAGGTACTGGATAGACTGTACTATGTGTACCGTGTTGACTTGCAGTATCAATGTGAACAACACGGGCGCGGCGCGCCGCACTACGGTGCGCATTTTCATCGCGCCCAAATTCGACGAACGCAACCTGCAGTGGGTGCTCTCTGACCAACGCAAGATGTTTATTGAGATGGACCGCTTCGTCATTCCATGTAAGATTCACATTTTGTTAATCATACTTACAGCTGACAAATTGCGGACATCGGTAATCCACCAAATCCGGGATTGCCAGTGCCAAAGTAACTGAGTATTTATCGCAGATAAATCTCTCTCTCTCTCTTTATCTAGTAGCCAATTTAAAATAATTTGACAGTTAGATCTAGTAGCCAATTTAAAGTTATTTGACAATTAGTTTAGTTGTGTATGTAAAGTTAATTAAAGGTTTTAAGAGCTTTAAGAATTTTATTGCCCAAATCCTACCATCAAGGCGTGCACACAACATGTGAATAATAATAATAATAATGTTGAGACCAGAGCTAACTCGCATAAACTACGGGTGCACTGATCCGACGGAATAGAAAACCGCTACGACCGAAGAGGGCTTGGATGCAGTAGTCTGACAAGCGATAACAAGGAAATTATTGCTGTCTTATGGCCTTCTACAATTTCCTAGGTGTTATGCCACCGGTGGCAGTCTGCTGTAGGCACTGCAAAGACTGAACTTCCAATACAACGTGCAACCGTGTAAATCGGAAGAGCTTTTTCCCGAGCCCCTCATCCAGGGTTAACCCATGAGCCGACGTGGTTCCCGGGAAGTGGTATTGTGAGCCACGCGGAAGAGTTTGTGAACTGATGACGATTTTTTTGTGCAGGTTCATATCATCAAAGCGCGCGTATGATTAGATAACAATAATAGTGTAATTTATCAATTTACTTTATTCATCAAAATCTTATCTAGTCTATCATCATTAAACAATTAGTAGGTCATAATACTCTAATATTAATAAAATCTGTCGTAATCAATAATAATGTCGTTTAGTTTGATGACTGTTGAAGAAACATAAATTCATGTTTCATTTAAAATTTCTTCAAAAATTCAATTAGACTCCAATATCACAGATCAAAGTCACAGCGGTTTCCGTTATTGTAATACACTACAAGTCTATTATGGCTGATTTATCCGTTTAATGTACCATCATAAATACCATCTATTCTTGTTATGTATGTTTTTCAAAAAACAGCAGCTATTCACTAATTTTTCTGATGAAATGAATCAGTAGGCATTTAATTAAAGGAGTCAGCAATTTTGTCATACCATAATCGATTGCACGTTTAAAGCGCATTTAACTGCTTATTAGGGAGGACGAATTAAATTCGAACGGTATTAATAGAATCCAACAATAACAATAAAATTTCGTTATAACACGTTTATCGAAGTGAATGGTGCAAAATGTGTCAAACTAATTATTTGTTTGTTGTCACAGTGAATGCAGGAAGGAACGTGATCACTCGCATGTCGACCGAGTCGTCGGTCACCATTCCTTTCGAGCAAACGTTCCGGGACTTGCGGGCGGGGGGGAGCTTCAAGAACGCTGCGCCGTCGTTCAACTACTGCGGCTGCGGATGGCCGCAACACATGCTGGTGCCCAAGGGCACTGAGGCCGGAGCCGCTTACCAGCTGTTCGTCATGCTCTCCAACTATGAACTGGACAAGGTGAGTGTTACGTAGTTCTATCTGAGCTAGCTTGGCGCAATATCAGGGCCGGATTTAAGGGAGGACAACCGGGATTAGAGCCCCGGGGCCTCCATAAAAGAGATTTTAAAAGAAAAGAAAAAATCTTCCAAATTCCAACGAGTAAACAATAGTAAACAACTTTCCCTTCATATTTTTTTCGAATCAAAACGAACGAAATCATCAACATTTTTCGTCTAAAAAAGTTCGAAAGGTTCCGTTCGTTAACGTTGAAGTTTAATTTCGCTTATATATGTATATTTACACCGTTTGTTTAAAAAAATACATTGTTTTACACTAAATTAGAGCACTAAAAATTGTGCATTTTACTTTGATAGTTACTAGGGGCCAAGAGGCCTCCACTCCTTTGTTGCCCTAGGGCCTCCTGACCTCCAAATCCGGCCCTGCGCAATTTCATTCAAGTAATCGGCATTATTAAAAAAGAACACGTTAAAATAGAAGGGATTCGAAAAGACAGAAGGGATATGAGTTAGTAGGATATCTGATTTTGATGGTGGTGGATTTTGATACTGAGATATCAAAATGATTATACAGCAAAGGGATCATTATAGTGGGCAACGAAATGCTTAATAATTTATCATAGTTAAATTTACTTAACCTTATTTTTTTTTAAACCTTTTGCAATGGTTCAAATCCATAATACTTGGTACTAATATTGCGCCTAGTGATTATTAAAAAAACGAGCAGGTACATACCCGCTCGTCCATACCACCATAGTTGTGATACATACCACCACCAGCATTGTATCGTCCGTTGCAGTTGTCGCCCAGAAACAGGGGCGGCTCTAGCTCGTGTAGCGCCCGTGTGCAATGAAACCCTGGCGCCCCC
>PDGT01000008.1:8206323-8284796 GCA_003671415.1 Megathymus violae
CGGCTATAACTATTAACATGCTGTTAACTTTGCCGCGGCGCCCCCTGAGACGGCGACACCCGTGTGCATTGCACACCCTGCACTATAGGTTAAGCCGCTCCTGCCCAGAAGGGAATCCACGAGTAACCCGATATTTGTTACGTTCCATTTCATACCCCCGCGGCTATAACTATTAACATGCTGTTAACTTTGCCGCGGCGCCCCCTGAGACGGCGACGCCCGTGTGCATTGCACACCCTGCACTATAGGTTAAGCCGCTCCTGCCCAGAAGGGAATCCACGAGTAACCCGATATTTGTTACGTTCGATTTCATAGTTTTGTAGGATTCGAAACTACAAATAGGAGTTTAATTTTATAATCTTCGATGACTTGGTTACGTTTATGTACATTTTTCAGATTGACCAGCCCGACGGTACTGAGATGACCTGCAAGCAGGCCTCCAGCTTCTGCGGTCTGAAGGACAAGTTGTACCCCGACAAGCGCGCCATGGGCTTCCCGTTCGACCGCCCCTCCAGCACCGTCACCAGTATCGAGGACTTCATCTTCCCCAACATGGCGCTCACCGACATCACCATCCGACTTCAGAACGTCACGGAGCCGAATCCGCGAAACGTTATCAACTAAAATATTTACATAAGATTTTTGTAACTTCGAATTAAAAATACTTTTAATTACTGTTGCTTATTTTGTGCTTATCTTATCGCACCCTTAGAATGAAAGTGACTTAACTCAAAATTCTTGAAATTCCCGATTTTATTATAAATTTACTTAAAAAAGCCTACTCTAAAACCCCCTGGTGAAAAAGAGCCCGAATTATGAGTGAGAAAGGGAAAACATGATACATCAGTCTCTTTAAATTTACTCAAGACCATACATTTTTGCAAACTTCCTACGTTATTTCCCATAAATTGCAATTTTTGAGTTGAGTCCCTGTCATTCTAAGAGTGCGTATATATTAAAATATAATGTAACTATATTACTGTTAACTGTATTATCTGTGGCTAGTGTAAAATAATACAAAAATGAAAGGCTGATTATGTTAAAGTCCCGTCATCAGACTAAGTGACTAAGTTTTGTATATAGTTTAGAGTTATAAGTTAAGTGACCGACATGTTTTAATAAAATTATATTTTGCGTTCAAATTTTAAATATATTTTTTTCTTCCTATTATTCTAAATACTTATTTACTCATATGTATATCCTCCATGTACAGAAAGCGAACAGATAGATTTTTATTATACGTATAGATTTAAAAGAGGAGCATAGCGTACGAGTGAAATTTGAAAATGTTTTCTAAACCTTTGATAGCATAGTATGTGAAGATTTTTTGTAAGTGGCGGTAAGTAGTGTGACAACGTTTGCAGGGAAATTTGTTTCAATGCACTGAGAGTGACCTCTTACGAGAAGATTGCGCACAAATGAATTTGATGATACTTTCGATTTCGTTTACAAATGTATTTGGTAAGCTACTCTCAGCCATATTAATTTCTTTCAGTCATATTGAATATTATTTATTTAAAGCGTAAAATATATTTTAATATTAGATATTATTTATTATAATATTAGATATATAATGTACAACATACACAATGAGCGCTCGGAGACGTGACAATATATATATATATATATACATACATGTGTGAATTAAAAATAGTGTTGTCCACAATACACTTTTACATTAATCGTGAGGAAGCCTTAACGTTTAAAAAATTCTAAGAGAAAGCGTAGAATAGAATTTATCAACCCGCACTGGGGCTGGGTCCTGAATCTGATTTTCATGCACGCTCATTTGTATTGGCCGATTGCCTCGATTGTCAAGACCGAAGAAGAGGTGGATGGAGTGTGTAGAAGACGATAGGAGATTAAGGATGTGTGCACTGAGACGACGGAAAATAGAGATGTATGGATGAAAAGGACACACTGTGCCGACCCCAAGTTATTGGGATGAGGGCCGGGAAATGATGCCTCGATTGTCAAATTGTATAGCAGCCCTCTCTCAAATCAAAACCAAAGAGCCACCTCCTGGCGCCGGCCAGCATGCAAGACGGTGAATGGGCTATTTATGATCGTTAGTAATGTTTTACATTACTTTTAAGTGGTAAGCCTGCCTATACCATGCAGTGAAACGTTTAGGTACACCATTATTGATACTAATAGTAGGTACAGTTACATTAAAACACTTTATATACTTTTGGTCAATTATTTACTGCCCTCAGAATATTACAGTTTTAATTAAATTAGTTAATTTCCGAAATTGTGTTAAGTGATTCCTTTGTAAACTCTGGCTCGCAAACTAAACGAGAATACCATTTTTGCAGAAAGCTGACGCGTGGTAAACATAGATCGCACTTATCTCTACTGTAAACATAACTCCTGGGTTTGTTAAAATGTATAGTTAAAATCAATTTCTTAAGTGCGAGTAACTTTTGCGATTATTTTCAAGCCCTGGCCTATTATTTAATTATTTTACAACCTTCTGTAAAGTTAAAAATCGTTTAGTCATCCTTTTGGCTTTTGCCTTTAAATTTCTGAAAACCCTATATTTTTTCTAAAAATTTTCGTTTTACACGTGTATTTTGGTCTATCGATTTGTTTTTCCCTGAATTCAATACTAGATTTGACTGCCCAGGTGTAGCGTAGTATGTTTTGCGTAGCGAAAACTTTTTAAATGTATGGTCTATTGATTAAAAATGTTACGTAAAATGCTCTTAGCATGACTAAAGGAATTACTCTTATCTATATAAGTTAATTAAGAACTTAAGAACATGGAAGTTAGGAGATGTTCTGGAGGAATATTAGAAATTACAATTAACCGTCTTTACAGGGAACAAAATATCTTTAATATATTTTTTATACATTATATTAAACAAATAACGAGATGAATATCACGTGGTTAAAGCCTCTTAAATATCCACATAAATTACAGTTGCAGTGATAGTTTAGTGGTTTGAATGTATGTCTCCTGTACGAGAGACGCGAGTTCGAATCCTGTATTCTGCTCTCATTTTGTAAATTATGTACGTATATCAAATTAATTATTACTTGCTTCGATAAAGGAAAACGTTGTAAGGGAACCTGCATACCTAAGAGTTATCAATAATCTTATCAAAAGTGTATGAGGTCTGCCGAGCCGCAATTGACCATCGTTGCAGACTATCTCCTTAACACCGCTCATTGCGAGTGGAGACTCGAGCCTAGCAGTGGGAAAATGTGGGATGTAAAGACGATCTTAAAAGTTAATATTCGTACCCCCTAAATACAAAAACAAACAATTACGTTATATAATTCTTCTGAAGCTCTGAAAATAGATTCTAAGGAATGTTTTCATCTCGCACCTTTAGAATTAAAGTGACTTAACTCAAAATTCCTGAAATTCCAGATTTTACTATAAATTTACTTAAAAAAGCCTACTTTAAAACCCCATGGTGAAAAAGAGCCCGAATTATGAGTGAGAAAGGGAAAAAGGGAAAACCTCATACATCAGTCTCTTTAAATTCAATCAAGACCATACATTTTTGAAAACTTTTTTCGTCATATCCCATAAATTGCAATTTTTGAGTTAATTCACTTTAATTCTAAAGGTGCGTTCTGTTTATTTCTATGTCTGGTCTCCTAGACAGCCATGTACACATTTAGCATGAATTTATTCTTAAAAATTATTAATCGAAAGTGATCAGCGCGACCGGTTGGCATCCCACCATAGATTTTTAGGGACTGCCAAACTGGCTATGCAGAATCTTTACTAATAGTATTAAACTTGTGTTTAGTTGCAGTCAGTCATCTTCACACTCGCAAATTGTTGCGAATATTCAGGTCCAAAGATTGTTTTTTTTTATTATTATCATATATCATCAACATTTTATATATATCCATTTTCTGCCAAACTGTAAGACAGTTTGTCGGTAGTGGTTGTTAGCTAGCTTCGTGCTGTGAATATGTACTAATGCGTATATATTCTAATTAGGTTAGATCATTAGTTTTTTTATGTATACTACAACCATAACTCCGCTCTATATGAACCGATTTAGAAAAACACACGGAATCCAAGCACGGGAGTGTGTGTGTGTAATCGTTATATTATATATATGTTTTTAGTGTATAGAAAGTTGATAGTATCAGGCGTTACTTTGCGGAAATTCATAGTTATTAAATTAGTATTAATTTACTTTGCATCAATCCGCAAACAGAATGTATGATTGTATATATTTCTGTACATGCATGAAACCTCTCTCCCTCCCACAAAGGAAAACATGAGTATAATACCAACACACATACCTTTTTTTCTATACATGTATAGAAATATATACCATCATACATTGTGTTTGCGGATTGTTGCAAAGTAAATTAATACTAATTTAATGTATAGAAAGTGGTTCTTAATTGGTCCTTAATTTAATGTATAGAAATTTATAGAATTTGGTTTTTAATTTAATGTATAGAAAGTGGTTCTTAATTTGCAAGTTACAGAAAGTTACAGATAAATTGTAATTCGCCTCTTTCCTACGTTATGTTTAATTCGCACTTTTTTTTCTAACCTCAAACGATTGTCATTGTTTTGCAGGAGCGTGCGCTCCTTGTAGGCAGAAATGCAGTGCTTTACTTGCCATTCACAGATATTTTAATAAAACGTTCGTACGTTTTAGATGACTTTAATTAATAGTAAATAAATGAATAAACAAAATATAATAACTTAAAAACGCCTAATATTTTATAAATAGCACCTATTTGCAAGCACACAAACATTATGTTTGCTAGACGTTTGGCGACAAGCAAGCGCCGCTGCAAAATAATGTATCTAATCTACCAACTCCTTCCGCCGCCTTCGGCAGTAAATATGTTCGCATGTGTGAAGTAATTTAGGTGTCCGTGCACAGTTCGCAACGCACACACCCATGAATATCGAAAGCCGCGACTCCAGCGGCAGGCTACGGAAGTTCGGGAGTTGTCGGGAGTAATCGGAAATGTTGATTGCCTATAATCCGAATAAAAATAATAGACAGATATCTAATGTTTTGTGTTTCGCGGGAGGCCATTTTGCTTTTTTCATGTGATAAGCATTGTTTACTATTTTGTTTGCGCCAGTATATTTATAGTTTTCTTAAAAGATTTTTAATTTTAACATTTGAATGTGTGTACATTTAACAGTTTATTACTGAGTTTCTATAATAATTGTAGTGTTTTCCTTTTACTAGTGCGTTTGTTGATTTTTTTTAAATGTTATTTGATTGTGAGGTTTGTGTTAGGTGATAGGTGATAGGTGATTAGGTGATATAGTAACCTCAAGTAGCCGGAACCTTGAATATGTGAAAATTGAAGCTGACTAGGTGAGTAGTCATAATATTTTAGCTTGTTATTTTACTTATTAGAATTTGTTCCGCCGCGACGATCGATCGCTGTTTTGTCTGCGTTGCCGTAGAAGATGTACATGAATAGTAGTACATCTAAGACTTGTTCTGTTGGCATGGTTAGAGAGTTACTTAGAGATCCGTCGCGTAGCTGTGACTATGCTAAAAATCTATAAAAGAAAAAGTTTTTATGACCGAGTACTCCGCCGCATACCCAGTGTCATAATCCTGAGCACGCCGCTGTTGTTTTGTAATTTTTTAATTAATATTAAAAAAGTATAAGAAATTTTGAGTTTCTTTGCATTTCCCGACTGCTGACTTCACAATTAATTGCTTTTGAAACTTTGATAATCGTGTTGAAAGTTATTTGCTGCGGTAACATTAACATTAGAAAACCAGTACATCCACACTATGTCATAGAGACCAAAAATGCAAAGAACTCCTCAACGAATTAGAATAATTCAACCGTATTTTGAGCTGTTTGCTTCTGGTGCCGGTTACATTGGAAAGTCATCCTTGAACGCTACATCTAAGAGTCACATCTCATAATGCTGAACTAATGACGAAAACAATAACACCCCTTAATAACTAAGACCTAAGGGATAGTAACGAGAGTATTCGACAGAAATTACTTAGTTTAACTTCATTAGGGTAAAATGTTTGTAATACCGTACTTATTAAGTACGCATATAAATGGAAAACTAAAAAGGTTTTATTTTTCTACCTATTTAAGCACTTTAATAATAACGCAATATAATACGAATAATATAGTGCGACGTGGCGGGACTGAACCTAACGCATCTACCAACAAAAAACATTCAACATTCAGCATCTTCAAACATTTTAGTGCATATTTTAATGCATATAATTAAATAATTAAAAAATATATGTAATATAATTTAAAAGCTTTTTATTTAAAATAACATGAACAGTACTTTTTTGTTTCATTTTTTCACAGAAAATTCTACTATAACAATATGTTTAGCCTTTGTTATATGTTGACAAATGATCTATAGCTGTAGTGTCATATGAAATGTGTACATGACATGATTAGAATCACACACGATAATTTGAGTAGAGTAAATCTCAAATTTATAATTTTTTAGGGCAGTGACAGTATACTACTATACTATAAATCAAAAATACTAACGCCTCGCTTGCGTCAACTTAATGGGTTAAGTTATGTTAATCCATATTAATAGTTTGATAAATTTGACCATAATAACCGTAAAGATCTCACTGTAGAATCTGCTATAAGTTTGAATTGTTAGATCCTACACAGTCAGTTTGATATTTACATAACTTTTAATATATTCTTAGCTAGGACAATATTTTTACTGTACACAACATAGTATAGTTTGTTATTGCCCTGAGTTGAATATTGCTTTGATAAAACATATGTAATGTTTCCCACACTTTATCAGTTTTCCTGTTGGCGACGCCGAAGTTTGCGGTTTTGCACACTGACCAATTAATACTGCACTCGTTTCTTTAAAGAACTCATATATAATCGACACCTCGCCTGTGTATACTCGATTCACTTCACAACCGCTGTGAAGTGACCAAGTATTTAGTTTTGATATTTTTTAATTTAATTATTTTCAAAATGTCCAAAAGTTTTGAGCTCCTCTTCGATAGACCGGGAGAAACTATGCTCACTCCGAAAGGTGATGATAATGCATTATTTCTCCTGTCCGAAGAGTTCTTGGTAAGTATTACGTTTTGTTGTTTCATCTTTTTACATTTATTTTCTTATTTAAATAAATAGATATCTTAAAATAGTTTAAAAGAAAATTACGTTATAATTAAGACGCTTCTATTATACATTTTTAATTTGTTTTGATTGAATTGATTCAGTGAAATTTAAATTGCAATTTGTATTTTAAAATGCAATAATATTGTACATAATAATGTAATTGCATTATTATGAAAGTTTATTATTATGCAACAAATCTCTATTCTAATTTTACAATTTATAAATATAAATGTTATTTTATTTAGTAAATAGGACATAGATATTTAAGATAAGGAACACAAAGAATAATATTAATATTCTAAAGGTACTACACAGAATTAATCAGATATATCAAAGGTATTCTGGTAGAACCGGATGAGTGCAAAATTTTATGAAATATAGTTATATCCATGGACATACTTATTTTTTTCGCCTCTATCTAGCAAAACCCTATAACTGTAGAAACTTTTGTTATAAAATATTTTTTAATACTTTAATTATAATATTATTTAACTAACATTAAATCATTTAAACTTAAAAAAAAAGTTTTATAATCTCTTATTTCACAATTCAAATAATCAATTACAGTGATAATAAAATAAAACCTTCTTTACTCAAAAAATATATATAATAATTTTATTTCTATTTTTACGGGCATATCAGTAGATTGGGTTTTATTTGGTTCTAACGGTTAAAACAAAATCATTTCCTTTTTTACGTTTACACCCAGAACTGAATATGTGAATTGGTATTGTTTTGCATGTCACAAGTAATAAATTCGATGTTACACTTCAGTACTGAAAGCAGATGAGGTTATATTAGGTAATGTATGAAAATATTTAATTCTTTCTACTGTCAGTATATAAACGACCTAAGTGAGTCCTTGCTATGCAAAATAAACGTGAGCAAAGTAAGAGCTTATACAAAAAAATGTTATTTTGCAAACAAAGGCGTAAAAATAAAAGGCAAAAAGTTTTTCACGAAAACTTAACGTTGGACCAACTGTCAACCTTTACATTTTAAAAACTTAATAACAGTGTTACCTTTAATGCAATGGATAACAGAGGAAATTATGAGCCTGCTAAGAAACGAAGTCCAGAGATCTTGGAAAGAATTCATCGCCACATACGGTCATTTACGAGTATGGAATTTCACTATACAGATCGTAATATAAGGAAGATATTGAAGGAATTAGGTTGCAAAATGGCTTAAAATAAAATGAAAGATTCATAAGGAGATAGAAAAGAATCTATTTTAACTACGACATGAGCGAAAATATTAATTACGTATACGTTACCGGCAAAGATGAAAAGAATAAAGCTACGCGAACAAAAAGAAAGGAAAGTATGTATGTATGTATATATATATATATATATATATATGTATGTATGTATATTTACAATCGAATTGAAAAGAAGTTATGAAGAATCTTTCCCCATATCGGAGGCTAAAATAAAGCATTTAAAATAAAGGATTTAAAATAAATAAAATAAAGGATTAAAAAGAATGTAATACCGGAATTGTAGCCAATGTTTGAAGCCTGTGAGTAATGTTTCTGAACATTTTGAAGAATAGGTATCGTTTTGGGAAGAAAGTATTGTTTACTTTTAATTGATATCTTTCTGTTTTAGTTGCCATTGTACCAACACGATTAAGCTGTTTAAAGTATGCGTATTTTTTTTATATTACTTATTTGTTTTTTAAATTCTATGATTTCAAAAAATATATACAGGTAAAAACTCATAACTTTCAACTATTCTGTATTTTCCCGTGTTAAATACATTGTTTATTTCAGTTATTTTAATATAATTCAATTTAATGACATACAACGATCTCTTATTTTTATTCCAGGTGTTCATGCCTTATATTATTAGGGGTTTACAACTTATTTACAAACATCAGGTAAAACTAAATAACTGCACTACCCTGACCCCAAATTTTTCTTTTTTCTTCACTTTTAATGTCAATGATAATGAATGTACACATGCTGATACCATGTTGATAATATGCTTCACCGTTGTACTTGGAGCAATCAAAATTTAGTGTTATATTCTTATTATGACAATGACCAGAATACCCCCGATATGTATAATTATTGTAATTAAAGTATTCCATTTGTAAGCATTTGAAAGTATTTATATGTATATATTTAAACCAACATAATGTTAATAATCATGGGTTATGATAGTATATATAAGTAAAAGCGTATAAAAAGTGTTAATTACATTTGCGTTCAATAAATAAATATGTAAATAAATAAAAGTAAAATTTAGTTAAAAGTAATAGTTAACGAGCACATAAGCGTAAATGAAAATTGTGAATGTTATTATACATTTTAAAACGCATAATAATAATTACGCAAATTTCATTACAGTAAATTGTAGTATTCATCTAACGGATATTATTTTTATAGGTATTTTTTAGTTATAGTAAAATTATAAATCTCCAAAAAATCTTTCTATTTATTTAGGCACCAAACTTTCTAAAATTTTATAAACAATGTTACGCCGATGAACCTTTATAGGACATAGATCCTTCTAATTATTTTATTCTACGATCCTACAAGTAGCGCTCTCGTACTGATTTTTCATATATTTTAATGCCTGTAACTTTATTGTGTGTACAAAATAAACTAGAAATGCAAGCAGACCCTGCTTGGCCATTTAAGTGCTATATTACCCAAAATATTTTCAGCCCAAGGACTACGAAAACATCGGTATCGAAATAAACAATCGCTTCGGTGAAGATGCCTCTCAGACCATCCCGCTGCAGAACCTCGGCGAGCTCCCCAGATTCCCCAAAGCGAGCCAGCTGCCGCCCGACGTCGACTTTTCGGTCTTTCTGCCCGCTCATCAAGAAATGGCGGATGAAGTGATCGACGTCCTCATGGGTAAAGAATTTATTGTTTTATGTTGTTGTAATGTATTGTTCTATGTTATATCATCGATGACAGAAAACAAAGGACTAGACATTTTTCACAATATCAAATTTAATGAAGGAATAATATATGTAGTTGTACTTGTAAAGGCGCCGATCAAAAAACATGAAATGTAAACGGTTCGATATAGTCATCAGTTTCATAATCGCTATTAAATTATCATTATAACTATTATTATAGCATTAAATAAATAAATTACTATCCCGGTTGCGGCCATATAATCTACTTTATGATATACTAAATGAATTTCTAAACAAATTAAAAGAAACGTCAACTTCACTACACATGGCTATCAATTATGAAATGTTTGACAACAGTAGATAGTGATGTACTATACAGTACTTTCAATATTCAGTACTAACACTTTGTTTTTTTTTTCATATCAACAAATGTTGTTACATCGCAATACTATTAATCTTGTGTTATGAATACCATGAATAACCTCATCAAATCATAATTAGTCCTATTAACACGCAGCAGGATAAAAATATGGGTTTTGCTGTGATCATACGTTGTATTCACTTGAACCGAAAATGTTATGAAATTTAAACATCCTAAAGCCCGTTGATATTTTATATAAATTCATGAGAATGACTATTTATCATGCAGAATTTTACTCCTTAGTGATTGAAATGGAGAATCAAACTTTGTATAGGGATCTGGTGAAGCTTTGCAATGATTATTTGAATGCGTATAAAGATATTCCTACGTGTTTCAGTAACCACAATTCTAGGGACATAATTTCGTTAGTGGGTACTTTTTAACCATATTAAAAAAGTAAATTTCGAAATTTCACCCTTTACGGTGTAAAATAATATAAAAAGAAATTGTGGAAAATTATGGTATCTTTGCAAAACTCAACACCACCTACCAATTAGTAGTATATTTATATTCGGGGCATTATTTAAAACAATATCAATAGTTATAAACAACACACAATTGTACTACTAAGAACGTCCCGACGTATGACGAGGTTCCAAGTACCTATTACAGATTATATAAATAAAAATAACTATGACGAATTTTGTTAATAAAGTATTTGACTTTATTAAAACATTTACGCAAACGACGCTGTGGGCCCATGCTTGTAGATAATATTAATATTATAAACGAACTTAACTCTGTTTACTGAAATAGCGTCACTTTGTAAATATTAACACTTTACAAGTTAATAAATATTTATTATTTTCCTGTAGGTGTCCCTGAAAACGAGCTTCAACAGTTCCTGTCCACATGTGTGTTTTCCAGAGTGAACCTCAACCCACAGCTCTTCAATTACTGTTACTCCGTTGCATTGATGCACAGGTAAACTTAAGCAATTTTAAAGTTTCAAAAATGGGTTGGAAGTTTTTTGTTCCGCATAATTAACATGTTCCATGCAATACTTACTCATAAAACCACATATATAAAATAACTGTACCATATTAGATTAATTTCTACTACTACTACCAATAGAACTACTATGTCTAGAAAGGAAAGGAAGAAGGCTTCTTGTCAATATTGTTATCATTTGTAACTTTTATAAAATATATTTTATGAAATTGAAAATGTATTTATTATTCACTGTAAAAGTTATCATTTACTTTAAACATACACAAAAATGGTTAGAGTCCAGTCTCTAACCTTGTATATCTAAATTACGACATAATTTTTGTCTGTACCACCGTACTAAATAATGTTTATACAAATACTCTGTTACAAGATTTTCCTTGTACACCACCTTATGATACCATATACCACATTGTGCTAATGAACCAGGATATTTCTACAGTCATTTATATTATGATATTGTTTATTTTCCTATTAAATCCAACAATATTTTGCAGGCGCGATACAAGAAATATCCCTATTACAAATTTTGCTGAGACGTTCCCCTCTAAATTCATGGACTCCAAAGTATTTGCCCAAGCCCGTGAGTCGTCAGCGGTGGCAGCGCAAGGAGCTCCGGTAACAATCTATTATATATAACTATCCTTCCTACAATGCGGGAGCCTTCAAGAGGAGAGTGAATAGGCTATTATAATACATTCAACATCTTAGACTTCGTCACCACTTACCATCAGGTGGGATTGTTGTCAAGCATTAACTTATTTTATGTAAAAAAACACCTAACTATTATATTTTTTTTGTAAATACCACAATTACAACTTTGTATATATAGTTTGTTTAACAATTCTTATCATGTTTTTATTAGTTTTAATCGACCTTCTATCGCATCTAAAAGAACCAGACTAAAGTAAGTGGATTAACATTTTCAGCGCGTTCCTATTGTGATTCCAAGAGACTACACCGCGACGGACTTGGATGTCGAGCACCGCCTGGCCTACTTCCGTGAGGACCTCGGCATCAATCTCCACCATTGGCACTGGCATCTCGTGTATCCGTTCTCCTCAAACAACATGGCCCTCGTTGCCAAAGACCGTCGTGGCGAGCTCTTCTTCTACATGCACCAACAATGTATTGCGCGGTAATTTTTATACATCTACGTATATTAATAATAAATATACCCCAGAGATACTTTTTATTTCGGTATTAGAAATGTTACAATACTAAATAAATTTACATCTGCAGATCTTAAATCCTAAAATTAAATACAGGTTTAAAATTTAAACTCAGTGAAACGTATGTAATGTACATATGTAATCCATTCGTGATAATGCATGATATTGACGCAGAATACTACATAGGGGCATTACAATGCATCAAAAACCGTATAAAGCTTGGCTCAGATACTTCAAGATACTACAAGAACATCAAATCAAATGAAAATCACTTAATCATTTAGGTAGTCTGTATATACATTTATGCACGTCATTTTTTGCTTCTACTACCGTTCCGAAAAAGTGCTTTAACATTGAGGAGAAGAAACGGCGAAAGTAACTTTTCAGTACATCTTCTAATACAACACATGGCAATTACAAAGTAAGTTTAAACCTGAGCGGAACTGGTTTCGATAATGTTATTTCCAGGCGTCCTCGTCATTAATATATTCATCTATACCATAATATCCCTTACCTATAAGCTGCGCTTTAACGCGTGGCTTAAATGTTCCAATAGATATTAATTATGAATATTTAATAACACAAATGTCAAAACATTCTAACTAAACAAACAAACAAACATATATATTAGATGATAAAATATCTTAAAAGCATAAAAAATCATTAATATATTATTTAACCGACGCAGATACAACGGCGAGCGTCTACTCAATTCATTGGCAAGAGTGAAGAAGTTCAGCAACTTTAGGGAACCCATCCCCGAAGCGTACTTCCCAAAGCTTGACAGTCTGACGTCAGCGCGCGGTTGGCCTCCACGGCAGGCCAACATGGTATGGCAGGACCTAAATCGCCCCGTGGATGGCCTTAACGTTACCATAAGTGACATGGAACGCTGGAAACGTAACATCGAGGAAGTCATCGCCACCGGTATAGTTCAAAATGTATGTGAATATCAGTAATAACTACTATTCTAGCTTTCAATGCAAGCCGTAATCATAGTAACCAAATAAGGCAAGGGCAACATTGTTATTACGAACTTTTTATTCTATTCTGAGGCTATTCCCTTTGAATTTTTCGCTCTGCATCCATCTGAGTCTTCAGTAGAAACAACACATCTATAGGCACCTTCAAATAAGACTCTAGTGTTCAATCTGTATAACATACGGATTCATACAGGTGAATACTATGAATACTATGCCTTTATAATATTTTGAAAATATATTGAATTTATCAGTCCTTAAGATCGTATTCCAGCTTCATTGTCTAGTTACACTTGTTCTGCAGTGACCCAGTCACTAAAAACATTGTTAACGTTAAAAATAAATTACAGGCGGACGGGACTACACAGCCTTTGAACATTGACATTCTGGGTAATATCGTGGAGGCGAGCATCCTGTCGCCCAACCGTGAGTTTTACGGCAGTCTGCACAACCACGGACACAACTTCGCCGGATACATGCACGACCCTGTGCACCGTTATCTCGTAAGTTTCCATTTGGTTAATGCAAACCCTCAGAAACCCTAAACGGCATGAAGGTTTACATCATGCAGAGAAATATGTGTGAAAGCCAGGATTATTATTTTTTCCAAACTGATTCCGAGGAAATGCTTATGTAACTCCTTTATGTATGTAAGGTATGTATGTATGTATGCTTTATGTATGTATGTAAGCTCCTTTTGTAATACTTTTCACGTGGTGAAATAAAAATTAAATTAATAGAGTTTTTAAGCGCAACTTAGCTAAATAAGTAAGATGTAATTTTGATATAATTGATAATTAAGAGAAGGATTATATAAACATTGTACATATTTAAATGGATTATATTTGTTTTTCACAAATTGTAAGGTTTATTTTTAATTTTTAAGGTAATGTCCTTTAAGATTTAAAATCATAGGAAAACAAGATTTATTAATATGTGGTTTCTCTATAAGAATAATCAAAAAATTTACTAGCAAACAAAATCTCTTATGTTTAAAGATCTATTGTTTCTATTGAAAAGCAAATCAAAATCTGGGTAGAGTTAATTAAATTAATATCATTTTTGTCTAACAGGAATCCTTCGCCATTATGTCAGATACAGCCATCAACATGCGCGATCCTTTATTTTACCGCTGGCACGCATTCGTGGACGACATCTTCCAACGACACAAGGAGTCTGCACACGTGCGTCCGTACACGGCGTCAGAGGTAACATACAGAGGTGTATGAAGTACACTGTACTATAACATTTTAGATGGTTGTTCTTGTAGTCATAATTTCAAAGCTGTATAGATCATAACTAAGCCGAATATTTTACCTTATTTTTTTCTGAATATTTTAATGCTCTCTTTTCTCACAGCTACAGAATCCCGGCGTGCAGGTGACATCAGCCGTCATTGAAAGTACGACTGGAGAGCGCAACGTGCTAAACACTTTCTGGATGATGAGCGACATCGACATGTCACGTGGCTTGGACTTTTCCAACCGCGGGCCCGTGTATGTGCGCTTCACCCATCTCAACCACCGCCCCTTCCGCTACGTGTGAGTATTGAACAGACAGAGTTCGGGTACAAAATTGACATAAGGTACTGGACAGACTGTACTATGTGTACCGTGTTGACTTGCAGCATCAATGTGAACAACACGGGCGCGGCGCGCCGCACTACGGCGCGCATCTTCATCGCGCCCAAATTCGACGAACGCAACCTGCAGTGGGTGCTCTCTGACCAACGCAAGATGTTCTTGGAGATGGACCGCTTTGTCATTCCATGTAAGATTACTTACGTTTTGGATTTTTATTCTAAATTGAAAGAGCGGCATAAATTTTGAGATTATAATTAATTAATATCTGTAATATATCTAATACTAGCACACCCCGCGAACTCGGTTCGCCTAACCTAAAGTCAATTAATGAACAGATTTATGATTTTAATTATAATTAATTATATTATTTAGTATATGCAATGATAGCCTAGTGGTCTGAACGTCGGTCTCCCTCCCTGGAGACTCGAGTTCGAATCCGTCCCGCACCTCAAATTTTTCATATTATGTGCGTATTTAAATTAATTATCACTTACTTCGTTCGGTGTAGCAACTAATCTACACACCTGAGAATTCTTCATCATGTTCTCAAAAGTTCATGAAATCTAGCAACCCGCACTTGACCAGCGTGGCAGACATGGCCTTAACTCCTCTCTTTGTGAGAGGAGACCCGAGTCCAGCAGTGGAATAATACAGTTATAATGATGATGATGAAATTATTTGTGGTCATATCGGTCACTGCCGCCATCATCATTGGCTTTACCGCCAAAATATGAATACGACGAAGACGAGTTAACTAGAGTCTTGGCATTCCGATACTTCTCGGTTCCACCTGTATTCTAGATCCCTCCACTCTCCCTACTAAGTCGAGATCGAATAGCAAGTTACACTGCCTCGCTTTTGTATCGGACCTCAGGAACCTTATGGCAATATGTTCGCATAAATGATAACAAAACATCGGAATCATCAATTTTGATAGGTTTACCATAGGGCTCAATAATAAGTCCTTTCATTTTTCTAGTTTGTATTAACAAGTGGCCGTATTTAATGAACAAATTATACGGATATTATACTGTTTGCTGAAGACACTTTCTTAATATTTGAGACTAAAAGAAATAAATGAAATTTCGTTGGTTTATTATAAATAATTTAGTAACAAATGCTAAACAAAAAAGTATATATAATTAGCCCTATCGAATATGTAGAAAGCAGGAAAATCTTTAAATTAAATAACGAAACACCGAATATGGAACGATCCAAAGTTTTTTTAGATGTCACCTTAGATTGTAAAATTTAATGGAACGCTCGTATATTATATTATCGTATCGTATATTACGTAAACTAAGATGGTCTGTTTATACTATTAGGCAAATAAGTCTCCGGATGTAGCGTACAACCATGCATGTTTATTTTGCCTATTAAAGTATCATATTATGGGGTAAAGCAGCGGCTATTAATTCAATATTAATGCTATAGAAAAGAGCAATTAAAACTAAACAAATAATCATTAAAACTAAAAATTAAAGAAATAGGTGTACTCATGGTAGCTTCAAAATACATTTGTAGTAATTTGTTCATTATAAGAAATAAATTAAATATGAACAAGCAGAAAATACGACACAAGACATAGGCATAATTTAATTACGTCATATTATGAAATAGATGAATATATAAATGACAAGGAGGCCTGGAAGTGATAATGCCGCAACAACCAATTCAGCGCAGGTTAGAACTTACTCTATAATTTTCATATGTTGATTTTAAAAGATGCGCTTAGGGATTTCTTTCACCGTTTCTTCTGCTTAATATCAAAGTATCTTTTTGAAAGGGTACTAAAAGCAGAACATGGCGTACATAAGTATATTTATAAAATGCCTATAAGATTAAATGATTTTGAATTTAACACAATCATATGGAATACTTGTTTAAAAGACATTCGAAAAGTTTGTAAAAACCAACTTCTAATAAATATTATTTCATTCATTCAGCCATTCAAATGGTGTTTCACCAATGATCCGATGTGTTCGTAGTGAACGCTGGCGAGAATACAATCACTCGTATGTCGACCGAGTCGTCAACTACCATTCCGTTCGAGCAAACGTTCCGAGACCTGAGCGCTGCGGCCGCGTCGCAACCTCCGGAGACATTCAACTACTGCGGCTGCGGATGGCCGCAACACATGCTGGTGCCCAAGGGCACTGAGGCCGGAGCCGCCTACCAGCTGTTCGTCATGCTCTCCAACTATGAACTGGACAAAGTGAGTGTTTCTTTTACAAAACGATAGCAGAAGCATAATTATTTTCATAAACATATTGGTAAATGTAGGTGTTTACATAAATAATTTTAATTTGATTTATTAGCGGTCAAGTATAGGCTAATATGAAAGCACTGTTTTAAAGTATTATAAGGAATATATCTTATAAAAACATCACTTACGATATTTTATAATGGAACCTTTTTAAATGATAATACAACTGACCGAGTAATATTTTTAAGGTTTTATTTTGCATCCCCGCACATTATTGTCGCCCTCCGTCCGTACGTGAATATGTGACCACTTAGTTACTTATTTTATGTAAAAAAAAAATATAAAGTTTAACTTTTTACATTTACTGAGCAATTACTTACTATATTTTTTGACTATAAACACAACTCTGAAAGGAAATTCTATAAATTTGCTCAATGTACAGTACAGTATTTTATTTATAAAATTTCAATTTACTTACCGAATAAAATTTATAAATAACTAAATAAATAATTATTGAAATGGTACATAGGATAAAAAATCATATTGGTGTCTATAAATTATACGATTTGGTTTAGATTAAGTCCGTTTAACACTTTTACTTTTAAATTCATTCTATATGGACCCTGTTACTTACTAAAAACAAGTTTCTAGGCATTCATTTATATTTTTAAAGTGATTATGTATACTAAAAAGGATCCTGTTCTACAAAAAGTTGGCCATTTTAGATAATTTGAACCATCTAAATAGGATCCCTTATTACACAGCACGAAATAACGTAGATATTGCAAATAACGGCATTACGTGACTTTTTGCTTCAGATTGAACAGCCCAGTGGGTCTGAAATGACTTGCAAGGAAGCATCCAGCTTCTGCGGTCTGAAGGACAAGTTATACCCCGACAAGCGTGCCATGGGCTTCCCGTTCGACCGCCCCTCCAGCACCGCCTCAAGCATTGAGGACTTCATCTTTCCCAATATGGCGCTCACTGACATCACGATCCGCCTCCAGAACGTCACGGAACCGAATCCAAGAAACGCTGTCAACTAAAAGTTATATACTAAAATTTACCCACTTCGTTTATCTCACTTCGAGGTAGTAAAAAAAATATTATTGCTCTTCAAAATTGCTATAGAATGTAAGCTATTCATGTAAGATTTTCCTGTAAAATGAAAGGTCGAGATAGTCTTATTTTAAATAAGTATTGTACATATTTTTAGAGTTACATGTAAGAAGGTGATCAATAAACTTTTTAAAAAGTCATAAATAATGTGTAGTTTCGTTATTTTTATTAACTTATTTTAATTAAAAAAAACTTTGACGTGTCAGCGTACGGGGGTTCGACATTATTTAATGTATACATACACGTAGTACTAAAAAGTCGACTTGTAAGTAACACTTACTATATCACTTCTTATCGTTCATTTTAATATACATAGAAAAATAATAATGTATGTATGCATGTTCTACTGAAATTAGTTGAACATACGTTTTTTTTGCTGCCCCAATACGGCCAAAACGGTTTTAAGCCGTATTGAAGTGGTCTAGAATACTCCCCCAGTCCCATGCTGACAGAACAGGATGTCATAAGAGGCGACAGAAGCCAGCATGCTTGGTGGTAGAGCTTCGTAATAAGTCATTAATATTGTTACTGGTATTATCTTTACGCGAAGCCTGCCTGACTAGCTACCACCCTCCTGATCGAGTCAGCTGGCAAGCGACTCGTCCTGTTCCGTGCCCATGGGCGACGGTGACCGCTTACCATCAGGTGACTCTATTTTATTAACTGGCTTTTCAATAGAATATCCATTTTAACATTTATTTCCTATTCCGCGGGAACAGATCCTTTTCCCGGAAACAAAAGTATCCTAGATTATTGCGGGTTACACAGTATAAGTTGTTAATATGATAAGTATCATCCGAATCTATTCAGTGGTTTTAGTATGATACGTGGTCAGATAGACGGACAAACAGATAGATAGATAAACAATAATTCCAAAAAAATTGTTTTGACCTCTGTATCGATAACAAAGCATAGCTATATTAATATTTCTAAAATGTTAATAATATTAATGTACATATTAGGCCCGATATAATTTTATTATTAGGGTAGATTAGTGCTATTACTCAAGTGATATTGAGGAATATGGCATTTATTATCTTAAGATAATATTAAATTCATACTAATAAAATTGTAACGAGGCGAAATCTTACGTCACATAATTATTTGGAAATTCTAGATTATGACCCACAATATTATAGGTTAAGTGATTATAACTGTAGTGAACTGACACAATTACAAAAAAAGTTACTCTATATCGATGACAATAACTACTTAAAAATAACCTAAAATTTTCAAAAATAATTCCATATTCAGATTTGGTGCCTTTAGTTTTATTATTAGTAAACAGCCACAAAGGTTAAATTAGAGAACATTTGTAATTAATTTATTCACTACACAATGTCTGAAACTCGGTTATTCTCGTTTTCGATTTATTGCTGTCTGATATGGAGATGACTAGACATATATTGAGAACCAAAATAAACTAGCCACTATTTTTAAGCAGTCTAAAACAAGTTACTTTACGAGACAAAACATTTGAGATGTAAACACTCCCAATATATACATATGAAATGTCCCATACATCTGTTTAAATTAACTTCTTTATCTATTCTATAAAAAATTTAGTGTTTAATATTTATATATCTGATCCATTTTTAATTCAATTCAAAACTTGTAATTAATTTAATTAACGAATTTTAACCTACAATGTGCCAGTGTAGTGAATGAAAAACAAATTATTGTGATATTTCTTTATTAGCGAATCATGAAATTACATTATTTTAATTGCTGCTCAAAATGTTAGCCCCCTTTTCTGATATAAGCCACTCTTATTATCAGACTGACGAATATGCTGAGCTGCCATCTAAATTTTCTCTTTTGTAAAGCTCTTCCTTGGTGTTAACAGAGGTAGCAATGATAAGCTATTGGTCTGCCGTGCCATTACAATCCAATTATATGAGAATAAATATGGAATGTTCAATTGTCCATTAAGTAAACTCATCCACACATTTTCCAAAAATGTTACATTACTGGGCCATTTATCAATCATCCTAGAATTGTCTCTTTTTATGTATTATTTTGTATATATATGCTATTAACATGTATAACACATGTTATAACGTTATTTATTTTAAACAGCAGTTCGCAGATTTAAGACATTAATTCCAGGTTAATCCATTCTTTCAACTTTCAAATTCCTACAATTGGTTGCCTACTTAAACCCATTGATTCAATTATCTTCTCCTCTGCAGGATGGCAAAGCTTAACTTTTCGGTTGCGCTTAAATACTTCATATTGCAATCAGCCAATCTTATTGTCAAATTCATTATTAAATAAATTCCTGATGAAAGCTCTATTTTTAAACCTCCATTTAACATTCAAATGCTTCAGTCTTATTTTATCCTTTACTTGATATTCTGATGCAGACTCCACAATGTACATCTACAAAGTATATTAACATATATTATTCAAATATCACTAAATATAGAAACAATGATTTTTTTAAATATTACATCAGACCTATCATATAATAGTATCATGTTGTAATCAAACAAACACATTTTGGCTCGTGTATCTTATCATCACTATATGATACACCAAGGATAATAAAAATTATTACTTAATATAGTATAATTATCATCAAAATAAGATAATGTTTAGAAATTACCCTTACTAAAATTTGCTTCCAAAACCCCAAGCGACCTGTAACAAATTATTTAAACATAATTTTAACATAAGACAAATACTCGAGCATAGACCAATAACATTCAAATTATCAGGCCTATCATTGTGAAATCATGTGTTTAATCATGGGAAACACATTTCGGCTCGTGCTAGTTTTTTCATCATGCAGGTATATTTACACACAACCGAATCGAAATGATTGACGGTCCTATCGTCTTATCGATTCTTAGATAAATATTTTAGACATATACGTAAGTGTTTGAATAATCATTTTGAGATATTTCAAGTAACGGAACCTTATCTTATCTTGAAAAAGCTTGCGACCAGAGATCCATATCGGTATAAATAAAACATAAGCTCAAGAAAACGAAAATGTTTAACAAAATTTAACCTACGAAGCACTTCATAAAATTAACCTCTCAGTCCGCGTGGATTTCCAGTGTGTAGTACAATAAAATTATACAAATACATGAGGGACTTGAAAGTGATAAAATACAATAGAATGAATATTTACCAATGGTACCTGGTTTCATAAATATGTCTTGTTGTGTCTCGGAAATTCTATCCAACAAAATATAAAATTTAACCAAAAGAAAAGCGATGAGTCGTCACCACATCAAAATCGAGAAGGAAGAAGAGATGAAATTAAAAAAAAAACTACGCATTCGTCGATAGTTTAACCTTAGCCTTGGATGTCATCTTTTCGGCTTATGTCTTGTTATTTATCATTTAGTGTACACGCAACCAGAGAATGTAACATTGATCATTAGTTGCTATATACATTTTTTTTTTGCTTTCTGAATACAAATTAATAAATGAACGTAACTCATAGGCTCTAGTTTTTAAAAATTTAAGTGTGACTGATACAAATCTACCCTCAAATGTTGCATTCAACAAACATTTTTTTTATATAAAATAAAAAGATGAGCGGTGAACGGTATTAGAAAATATTTATTACAAGCTGTGTAATGACTACAATGGCATTTAAAGAATATGTTTTATTTTAAAATTTTATTATTCAAGTTTTTTATTATACTGAAATATCTCATGATTTTAAGAGATTTCTTTGATAATTTGATAACCTAGATTCCTATTGCCACGTTTCATTACCTAAAAACACTAGTTTTGCTCCCGGTTCACATAGATATGGAACAACATATAATTACACCCATTCTCCAGAAAGCATTAGATGATCCAAAGAACTGCAATATCTGCTAAAGAAAGACACCGCGTATCTATATTATCTCATGCAGCATTTGATTGAAGAAACTTAAATTCATCCACAGTAAGCCTTCTAGCCAGTAAGAATGCTGCCAGTCCATACAGAAAATGAAGAAACATGTATAAATATTGTCGTACATAACAGCATTACTTAAATCTTGAAATTTTCATCAAAGGAAATTCTACGCGCTGTATTGTTACAAATAGTTTTCAGTCGCTTCAAAGTGAGTAAAATCATAACAAAGTTTATGCCATTAATGACCAATTTCTGTACTTGTATAAAATAAAAGTTCAACGTTCTTTAAATAATAGTTGGTTACAGAAAGTTACATAGGGTTGTTTTGTTAAAAAATTATAGCAACCTTACTTTAAAAGTAAGAAAAAAAAGTCAACAATATAAATTAAATGTTCATTTTTTTAAGTTTCATAGATTATAATATCAGTATAAAATAGATTTACAAAATTTTTTGTTTAATTTGGAATTTTAATTAATTACTAAAAACAACCCATTCCATAGACACAACCCAGCACCAGGATTCCGTGACCCCAGAACAAACGTTTATCTTTCACATAAATGTCTGCCCCGGCCAGGAATCGAACCCGTGACCGCTCACTTGGCAGGCAGGGTCACCAACAATTGGGCTATGAGGTCTTTAGGTATATAATAATCTCAGATTAATACCTATTAATAACATTAACCCATTAAATAACAGCACAGTAGTAAAGAGATACCTTCCGTAATCTTTGGGCCAGTAAGGATCAAATACAGTTCGAAAGAAAGGCCATGGTGGAACGTATGAATGTCACATTTCGAGCAGTGCCTGAATGAGGCGATGCCAATTTTTTAAGATTCAACACCACAAAAACGGTTTCGGTCTTCTATAGAGTACATTTTGGAGAGTGTGCGCAGGCACGCTCAATAGCGGGAAGTACGGCGGGTGTCCAATGTTACGTAGTAAAAGCTTGTACGAACGACACAGTTTTCGTCGTCATTCATTGTGCGCACTACAAATGACTGCAATATCTTGCCCGTGTCAATCTTCCCGGCTACTTAAGACGAAGGAGTCAGGGAGTCTTCAAGAGAAGAGTGCATATAATTTTATAAGTTAGTACGTTCAACATCTTAGACTTCATCACCAGTTACCACTAGGTGAATTTGTCTTCAAGCATTAACTTACTTTATTTAGAGACAAAAGAAAAGTGTGATTTTAACAACTTTTTTCGAAAGACACAAACAAACTCAAAAAACGTTGAGTTAGCAATGCTGTTTAACTGTTTTCAATAAAAATAAACTAATCATCACGAGAAGGTGTCTGTCGCAAATATGGAATACTTAAATTAATATTTATTGAATAGATTTTTAATTAAATAAAATAAATAAAGAAATAAAAACAAAAGAGTGTGTGAACGGTGTACCCGAATTGTAAATATATTAATCTGATCAGATGCTGACGCGTCACGTCAGGTCCCGACACGCTAGTATATTCGCACCTTGATCTTCAAACCGCGACATTGGATGTTTCACATCAAATTAAAATTCATTTCACCATCAAATCGGCCACTGTAGTCATTTGGATCATTGATACTTGTAAATCATTATACAGATTATATTAAGTTAGGCATCCTCAGACTTATTTAGTCAAGTTTTTCATATTATCCTCTAAGTATTTGAAACTGCTAACTCCACTTCTGTCTAAAAATACATTTTGATACCATCTGAAAGAGACAAAACTTGCGAACGAACTTGTAAAACTAGCTAAATTTACATTAATTTTTAAATGTACAAAGAAATGCGATACCTTAAAACTAATATATACAACTATGTTATTCAGATTGCGCGGCTAACTCTACGATTGACGTTAATTTATTTGTCTTTGCAATTATAATGATATGTTATTCTATATGCTTACATAAGAACATTACCGCGTACCACTTATTTAATATTCAACCACTTGTTTACGCATATTTTCAATTGTTCATTAACAGTTTTCTTCCGACTTGCAATTATAAATTGTAGATTATTCTGAAATTCCTTTTTCCACTGTAATTTTACTGCATTTGATGTGGCAAAATCTTTTTTCTCTTGCTATTTTACAAAATAATTAATATGCTTATCAATTACTTTGTAAACCTTAAGTTTAAAAAATGTGGGGCTGCACGTATTACAATGAATGGTAATTCAGATATTTTTAGCGATTATTTCATACCCGCTTTAAGTTCAAATTGTTATGCCGGTCACCCACATGCGCGCGAATACGCGAACCTACAAGTGTAGGACGACCTTCGTAAATGATTAAGCGAAGTTTTTGATGCATTCGTGGTTTTCCAAGCTGTGTTAGTTTTTTGTCGCACATCAAAGGACGCGAACTTCGAACATTCGCGTAGTCTCCCACACATTCGTGCGACCAGTTGTGCACACGATTGCATAGGTGATAGATGTCTTCATTTTTCGTAGTTTGCAGCGTCTACTATAATTACTATAAACTTAACTACTAATACGTACTTTAGTAGTAGTTCCAGCTACTCTTTATATTGGAAATGGATGGAGTGTAGAAGGATGCGCAAATGGATTTGCATACTCATATGCGAACCCATTTGCTTATCAGCCCTTCACATACGTGCGAACATTCGTACAAATTTCAAACCTTTGGACGCATGAGAGTGACCGGAGTTACAATATTCCCTATTCAAGTAAAGCAAACTAAACTGTTTAACAACACTCTCATATGAAGTATCAAAACAACATTTGCATAATAAATTGTTGATGGATGATTATGCATACATAACAAGTAACACTGGCAAAAGAAAATTTTCTTGAAAATATAATTTTCCTTTTACTAATGATTTACCGGTGTTCATGGTCTCTCTTAAATATGTATCGCATACAAAGTATAACTTAATTATTTTAATATCTGATAAACATGCCGGCAATACTATGTCCTATAATTGCCTCAATCAAGTCAGTTTTGGAGTGGAAGGCGCTCCATATATCTTTAAATCTAAGCGACTTTCCCTGCTCATGGTTCACTTTTCTAAATAACGAAAGAGGCTGTAGGCCAAGAACTCTCCTGCTGGAGGTCCAATGCTCCGTGCCAATTTCATCCGGACCCGGGCAATAAGAAAACATTACGATCTGTGATTACCTATGAGATGTATGTATATACGCGTACCGTCTGAATTTACAAAATGGAACTTCATTTTATAGAAGGTGGTAATTATACTCACATATTTATGTGAAATATTTTTGATGTATTTCTTTAGCAGTGACGAAGAGCTATCTTTTTATGAAACGAAATCTAATCCAACAATAATATACTGTAAAATATTATAAAAAAAATATGTTCAGTTTTAAATTTCGATGTCAATGTAAGGGGCTCTGCCTAGACAGACTAATAAACTAACCTAACCCAAATAATTACTTACATTAAATCATAGACTATATAGTTTACTTTTAGCCACCTATAGTCGTATTATAATGAAACTTGAGTACTCTGCATACATAATATACAAATATGTATGTAGTACATTTTCCTTTACTATCGCTTCTTGCTGTGTATGTATGAAATGGTTTCGATGCAGTGTCGGAGAGCCAGTAGTAATGCGGGGCTCCCGCTACCTTTTCGAACGGCATCTCTTCAGTGATACCTTTGATGTTACAAAAAAGTGAAGTGCCTAGATTTAACACTTTAACTTTACAACCACAGCGCTCGTCGTATTCTTAATATATTTAGTGATTAATACATCCTAAACGCCTTAATTCTTAAACAGTTATTATTATAGTGGCGACGCGGCGTAATTGCAGTTTGCTAAAACTTTGAAGCCAAACTAAGGCAGGTTTTTTCTATTTTCTGACGTATGAAAATTGTTATTGTAACTAATTGATAATTCAATATACTTACTGTTTCAACAATGCATTGAAATGACTTATTGTTATATGTGTAATTCGTTTGCTTTATATTTCAATCGTCTTATTCAATACAATACATAATGGTGCGATATTCTGTCGCTAGCCTGTGCAAAATTAGAACACAATTTGAAACTGAAAATACCATTTTGCTGAAAATAAATAATAGCATTAATTTTATTGAATTAAGGTGCATTTGGATGTTTTGTATAGTAAGTTTCAACAACTACGCTAGGTACTTCCTTCAACCAATAGTTTTAAAAGAAATTTTAGTAATTAAATGTCTCTGGTTGTATCGGTATATTTTTGCTGGATTGTATATACTAGGAAAATGTTATGAAATATATTCTAAACCATAAACCTCCTAATAAATATAGCTAGATATGGATCTGAGACGTTTTGATGGAATTGATAATACCTACAGAAGCCACAAATTGTGCTATACTCGTTTACATTTTTGTATTTTATCAGCGTCGCGCCCCACTTCGTTTGTGTTGAACAGTTATTTATGTAGCCTATGTCCATCCGGAGTAATTTACCTTTCCAAATGATAAAATATTCTTTCAAATTGGTGCCGTGGTTCCGGAGATTACCCACCACACCGATTATAAAGCACTTTCGTAAAGATTATAGATTCAAAGCTTCTCGGAAACGAGGGAGTAAGCACTAATGCACTAACGCCAACTTTACATTTGTTGCCGATTAGATACGTTAACGTGTGGGGCTCTAGGTAGGTACGTATATGATCACTTCAAACTCTCCGCTTCAACATGCTTAATTTGGGCTGATTGAGGCGTTAGTTAGTTAGGTGAGACGGCCACATAGCACATACTGTGACCTCTATTTTTTTACTTAATTCGTCATATTCTAAAAGCAACATTCTGATACATTTTCTAATAGTACATAGTTAAATTCTGAATCTAAATAGCATATTGTAAGAATTGTATAAGTGTGTAATGGCCACTGTAACCCTTCAAAAATTGACCATTTGACCAGCCTAATAGATATTTTGTTAAGAATAAGTCATATCTGCGACAGAGTGTATATAACATTTATTTTATCAAAAAAGCCGTTTTCTAGTGTTTAGGAATTGTTACGATGGTTAGCGGCGATGCAATCCATGAATGCAAAGTGCATGGCAATATTAACCTAAATCCAACATATCGATGGTGATTTGATGTTTCCCCAGAACTATGTCTGACCTCCGGCTGGTAAAGTGTTACGTAAAAAAATTATGCCCAATATGAAAGAAAATTTAATATTTAGTACTGCTATAACACTTGACTATGAAATTAAGTGCAAAAAGTAAGTGTAATTTGGCCAGTAAGCAAAAATCTATCCAGTCTATGTTCACGTGACTTAAGAAAGGAATAGCAATAGATGTTATTGACGAGTGCAGCTGGCTGAAGACGACACGACGCAACACTAAAACAAAATGGCCGCCACCGACCGATAATAAATTATAGGTACATATAGTATATACCTATACATATATTTTTACAGCTTGACTCAGTAGATATATAATAGTAGGCAAATTTTGATTATGTTCAAGACCTTGAACCTATGAAATTTAAAATCGGATTATACTTTACGAACCATACTTTACTTCAGTGGGGATTGCTAAAACAACCCACCACTACATTACTTCAATAATAAGTAGTACTTGGAAACAGGGTTTTTTTAATTTATTGAAAATTATTGTTGCTTTATATTTATCTTCCCATAAAAAGGTACAAAAATAATATAAAACATATTTTTAAGATATTATTTTATTTCAGGAAAATAAATGGGACATTGACAATCACCTGTAGGAAATCGAACGTCAATTTCCTAATAAAGCATTCATAAGACAAAAGAAGGCAATTCATCTAATCAAGATACTTAATTAACAAGATTCCTATGCTCTGTCAGCACTCTTCATCAGTTTTAATGCAATGTAAAAATTAGAATACAAATGGTCTTTTTATTAAATAAAAAAATACGTCATCCTCAATTCTATAAGTACGTTAACAATTTAGTAATGTTTTACCAAATTAACACATCATCCTGAGATCAGTGTTTCTTAAATCTGATGTGTTACTTCCTCTTTGTATCCAAAAACACATGTGTTTATGGCGGGTGGTGCGTACGTAATGTGTTCATAATTCCAAAAACTAGATCTAACTTATTCTAAAATATTTAACTTACATAATACCTTAGGTGATTGTAATCAATTTATTATACATTTACAATGTCTACCTAGGTCCTTTTTACATACCTATTGATGATTCCAAATACAATATCAGTATTAAATAAGTAGGCAGACATTAAATTGAATACAGTCCCAGAAATATGTGAATTCCTAAATAGACAATAAATTATTTTTCATGAACAACATCACTAACGCCTAGGTGTGAGTGTATCCATGTACTTCAACTATCTATTGTATAGTGAGAATACAGATCTTTGATTAAATATTAATAACAATCATTAATCTTTTGTGACTTACAAAAAATATCAGGACAACACACATTTCACAAATACAGAATATAATGATACACAGTGATATTAACATGATGTAAATCACAAAATACATGTTTTTGAATATCTATGTGGCAAATTTATACACTGAAAAATTTACAACTTATGCTATGTTGTGTAGTTGGTTTGTATCTTTTCAATAAAAATAACATTCACACTTAGCATTATATCTACCTAAACTGTCACAATATTTCTGCTTCCCAAAATTAATATTTTTAAATAATAATGATATTATGTAGCTTAGGTTTATTTACACAATACTGCTTGGATCTGCGGAAGTGTAAAGTGAGTTGGGTATGTTATGGTATTGGCTGCTGATACAGCTTTCACACTCCCCTGTTGTTGACGTTATTTGCCTTTTGCAGTGATTGTCACTGTAGACTTTGTAGGTTGCGGTATAATGGTTATTTCATCACTGATTTTTAGTGGCTTGAGCAATGGATCTGTATCATTGGGCTTGGTAGTATTTGTCTTACTTTTATCCATAACACGCTTCGCAACAACACTGTGAGCAGAATAAACATGGTTTTCAAATTGCTTGTACATACCAAATGTAGCAGTACATACAGTGCATTTGTAGGACAAATGTGCAGGTTTCAGAGTCATGTTATGATCTCTTGAAACGTGATTCAACAATTTCCATTGATAAACTCTGCCGCAAACTGGGCATCTACCAGCATCTTTGCCTTTATTAGCGGCTTCTTGCATTGAACTGGTCACTAGTCCATGTGAACCCAGTAAATGCCTTTCAAGGCCCTGATCTGTAAAGAACCTGAACTGACATTTTTGGCAGTTGAGAGGAGGCCGGTTATATATCATTTTTGGATGAATCTTTACTTTGTGTATCCACTGCATGTGGTTTCTCAGCTGTTCCAAATCTTTTATGTATCCATCACAAATTTCACAGATAACAAATGATGCCTTTGAATTTTGTGAAGCTTGAGATGATGAAGGCTGTGGAGCACGAGGTAGTGGTGTAATTGAAATCTTAGGTGTAGCAGATGCATGATTGCTTCCTTGGCTGTTTTGTATGATAGAATAATTAGAAATTGTAGCCCCAGTTGGAGGATTATTGTGCATAATCATGACTCCACTGCGAATAATAGGCACTCCTGATACAGGAGGTCTTGCAGGAGTTGACATTGGTGGACGACCACGTGGCCTTCCCAGTATAGGTGCACTAGGCAGTATAGAATTTGTCATATTAAGTGGGGGCCTCCCTAAGTTACTCATACCCACTTGTGATCGACTGAAATTTGTTTGATATGGCCCTACAGCATTATTACGTGCTCTAGTTAACTTTGGTATTTTTGCTGGAGGTTCCCATTCTAATGGTGGGCCAAGATTGAAATCAGGTTTGAACTTTTTAGCACAAGCTATTAAATGGCGAGCAAGCTTCGTCTTACTGTTGTCTTCAAAGTGACAGCTTGGGCATTGTTGATATGCTGGTGCTCTTTCCAGCCTTCCTCGTATATTATGTTCTGCTTCCATATGGAACAAGATGTCATGAGGGCTACGTATTTCAAAGGGACAAGTATTACATTTATAAATATTATTTTTCATATGGGGTGCCTCTAAATGATGAGCCATTACTAGCAAGGATTCAGTTTTAAAACTACAAAACTCACATCTCTTTTGCTGAAGAGCATAAGGGGCATTAGTTCTCTTACTAAATTCTAAATTCTGTGTAAGTGATACTATAGCATTTTCAGTAGCTTTTGTACTACGTCCCGATTTCTTTTCTTTGTATAATTTTCGGTTTTGTTGTTTTAACAAATCACTTTGAACATATTCTTGAACCAAATTGAGCCCAATATTAATAAAAAATTGGCCTAAAGTGCAATCAAAATAACTATCTGACTTTCCACCAACACTTTTAGTGATCTGTGCGATAGGATCTTTTATAGTATCAATGGAATCATCTGTTTTTTTAATTATAATTGTATCATCATCACTATTTGCATCATCTTCAGTTTCACTTGTTGATTCTCCATCCCAAGAATCATCATCTTCTTCATTTCTCTTTTTACGTTTTTGCTTTTTCTCTGCTTTCCTTTCCTTTTCTTCATCTACAATTTTGTCTTCCTCATTATCTTCTTCTTCCACTGTTTCACCTCTTTCAATTTTCTCTCTTCGCTCTTTCTCTTTCCTTTCTTTCTCCGCCATCTCTTTTGCCAAACGCTCTTGATCTTCTTTTAATTTGAGCTCCTCAAGTTCTTTGCCCAGTTTATCAACAAACTCTCTAAAAGGTTTAAGAGATGGCTTTTCATAAACATAGGGAACAATAAATGAAGGAGCTTCAACAACAAACATGTCATCGGTGAGTGAAGGTAATATATTAGGTACTGGGGCTGTTGGAGTGACATTATTACTCATTGTTCGAGTGGCAGATGTAGCTTTCACTGGAGTGATAGTTGTACCTCGAGCTGCTATGCTCTGACAGAGGTTACGTGCTTCTATTGCACTAGTCATGTTTGTCTTATTCGGAACTGGAGTAGGTCCTTTTCCAGATAAAATAGAATTTGTATCAATAATAACCACTGTGGGTTCCTTGTTCTGATCATCATTCGATTTGGTCTGTTTAGAGGCCAGTTCAGCTAGGCCTTTAGTATCATTAATAACAATGGGTTTAGCCTTACTTGAAGATTGGTTAAGTGGATCCTCTACAGTGACTTCTTCTACATCTGATTCTCCCTCACCATTTTCTAATGGTTCTTCTTCTTTTTGTTTTTCATCATCTTTATTACTTTGTTGGGATGACTCTGAAGTATCATTAGAATCTGTACTTGAATTTGATGTTTCATCATCATTAGTCACAACACAATCTTCTTCATCACTAGTAATTTCATGAACTTCTGGCACTAAAGAAACCCCATTCTGATTTTGAGGCATTTCTTCATTTTCTGAGTCACTACTATCATCTTTAGGGTGACTTTCTTGTGATGTATCATCATCTCCCTCAGTCCTGTCATCTGTGAATACAACATAAAGGCAGTGTTAACTATTAACTGGATTTTACACACAAAACAATAATATGAACCAATTATAAATAAATTGTTTATGCTAAAACATTTAAGTACTATTAGGTGACTTAGGATAAAGTTGAATACTTATAATATCTAGGACTATCAAGAAGAAGGAGTAGCTTCAAGTGCGTCGTCAACATAAAACGTCAGGAATATCGTCAAAGGTACAATGTAATCGTAACCTGGCGATGGCCGAACAGTAAATCTAACCTCTAGTTCAAGCAAAAAAAGAGTCATTTGATGCATTCCCTCATATATAATAAAGGGCCAATATATTAATTTACTAAATAGCGTCACCAAATCATGTGGAGTATGGACCGCCATATGGGATTCCATGGCATTGCTCCGAAAACACTCTTCTATCATGTTTGATATAAAATACGTATTAATATGCAAACTTAATATGAAATCAGTATCTTTTTAATTTGTTCATGTACCTGTAGCAGTAGAAATTGACATTTTCTGGAAATTAACGTATCAAAAACTAAAAAATAGCACAATAGCACAGTAGCGGAAACCAAACCAAATCAAGCTGTCATTTTAAAAGGTTCTCAATATGTCAGTTCTGAAAATAGGATAGACGCTTAAATTTTTTTCTACCAAATCATGTACAGAGAGATATGTTTGCATAATTGTGTAATAATTAGAATATATTAAAAGGTAAAAAAAAATCGATCGTTATTTTTTAATTTATTTACATTGACCAGGGAGAAATAAAAAAAATTGTATGATATTAAACAAGACCACCAAGATTAAACTTAAGTGCTCTAAAATGGTAGAATAGTTACTATATGGTAGAAACGAATGAAGACAACATGGAACGAATGAACCAAGCGCGTCAAACGTAGAAAGGACGCGTAGGATTACATTTCATTGCGGCAACCCTGTAGTATTACTAGGTTTAAAAATCATATTAAACGTACAAAATAATATAAAAATACAGTTAATAATGCAGTAATAAACACCCCATTATGTCCCAATTATACTACAGCAAATTAAATATTAAATTATGGACCGAATTCAAATCAAATCAGTTCTAAATTTGAAGTAATGATCTTTATTAATTTATTAATTATGTAATATAATATTGATAGTGGCTCAAGATCAATATTTTTTATCTGGTAATATTTGTTTGTAATATCCGCTTCCCTTTTCTATTATGCACGCCTCTGGTGGGTACTTCATTTTGGAACTAAAGAGCAAACCCAAAGGCAAATACATACTATCTATATCTATACTACTATGTAAGTTTATAGAGCTTCTCTGGATGTCTTAAGGTAACTCAAAGACGGCTTGACCGATCTTTATAATAATTGATATGTACTCAGAACTCGAATTTTTGTAGATAATAAGCTATAAAAATCTATCTATCTATATAAATATATAAAGTCTCTCTGTACATTCCATTTTTTATCAAGTTCCATGGTAAATATTCGTTTTATGACATACTGACATTCATCTAACCATTTTGAAAATTTTTGTCTGTCTGTTTGTATGTCTTGTTATAACTCAAGAACGGCTTGAATTATCTGCATGAAAATTGGTATGTAGTGGGAACACGTGATTGTGCACATAAACTTGTAATGATGTGATGATGATAATAAAATTTTAATCATCACGTACCTATAGTAAATTAATAGTCCAACCCGAAGGAAGTCGGACGAAGCCGCTACTATAATATAATAGTATAAAGTAAAGTATTCCAATGACGTTGTTACTATTTTCCACTTAAACGTGAGGATAAACGGATTTTGTACGGTTTTCCATAAAGACTATTGAATTTTATTATTTTATGGGGTCTATAATAATATTGTATTTCATATGTAACCCCGATGCTTTTGAAAATATTTCTGCACCCATATATGGTACCGTAAAAATAAAAAAAAAATGCATATTTATGAGAATGAGAGCTTAATGTGATAAACGGAATGGATATTACGAAGAACATTATATTTGTAGATTTAAAGATAGCATAGAAGCGAAATTTGAAATGTGTTTACCAGTGATGTTTTATAGTAGGTACCTAAGTATGTAAAAATTTAATTACGTACATTATGCCAAAGGTATATTGACATATTATTGTAATGATTGTCATGCTCTTAACACATAGGCCACAGAGTGCCTTATACAAATCAAGGATGTTATGGAGCTCCGTAACCGTAACTATCGAATATCCGAAATAAAAATATATCCAAATCCATAACCGCATCCGATAAAAATTTTTCGGATAAAGGCAGAATCTAAATAAAGCACGTATGACTGATTTACACCAACCGAGCCGATACATCAGTCGCATCGTTCTCATTTGAGACAGTTTTTATTATTTAATTGTTTTTTTCAGTGATTATAATACCACATAATACCTAGAAAGAAAGTCAAACTTTGTAAATATATTATATTTTTCCAATTCCTAAATCATCTAATATCCGTAACCGAAATTATCTGAAACAATCGGATAATCCGAAATAATTTCATATCCGTAACCGTAACCGGTAAAATATTATTCATATATCTATATCCGATATCCGGATCCGAAATCATCATCACATCCCTAATACCAAAGGCTACTAATACCTTAAATTTCTTAAGAATCAGAGTAAATTTTATTAGTAATGATATTAATACTGATATAAGTTTTATTTAAAAACATTTGTGCTAGTAGTTAAATTTTAATAAATAGGGAAAATAATTCTTCGGCCAGTTATTGGCGCAATAAACCAAAGGAAAAAACTAAATTATTACATAAATTTTATTCAAACATAAAACACTATAGTTAATTTTTCATAAATATATTTTGAAACATTCCAATCAAGTAATTATAGATTTTTCAATGTAGTACAAAGATTACTCAGCCTCATATTCAGAATTATTCTCGATTTTATTACCAGACCCCCTCTCAGCCACTTCATCTGGTTTTCTAATAACTCCCAATTTTTCAGCAGTATCCAGACATTTCTGTGCATATTTTTTTGTTTTACTTTGAGCAGAATCAGTCAATTTTGTAAGGGCCATCAATATTTCCATTACATCAGTTTCAAATATTTTTGCTGCTATATCTTGGTCCCCTGATATTATATTGTAAAGCATGTAAGTACCTCTATATTGAATTTCATTGTCTGGATTTGCCAATAAGCATCTTAATGTCTCTACCCATGATTCTAAATCAAGTAACTTTCTACAACAAATTTTGCTTGCTGATGTAAGTACACATAGTGCTCCTGCAGCAGCTTTTACAGTGTCAACATCTTCTTCTTGACACAGGAGATATAAATATTTAGTCTTATCATTATTACTCTCATAAGTCTTAATAACTTCCTCTGACTGAAGCAAATTGCAAACACATTGAGTTGCAGCTCTTTGAAGCATCATGTGATCCTCATACAAATAATGTTCTATTTTTGAAAGACCTCCTTCTTTCAATATTCTATTTCTTGTAGTTTCATTCATACCTGCTAAATTACAAAGTGCCATAAGTGCTTCAAAATTTTCCAAGGCACTGCAATCAGGATGCAATAATGCCACAAGTGGTCTCACAACTTCTAGGTTCCTTTGACCAGGAAAAGCAACCTCAGGATTAATGGTTATTCCAATTCTTGCCAAGGCTTGAGCAGCTTGCTTTTTGCCATTATTTGTGCCTTCTAATGCCATTGGTATTAATACCTTGGCACCACCTTGCTGGACTACAATACCTCTTAAATCTTGAAGACTACAAATTGCATTAAAAACTCTAGCAATCAATTCTTTTGAATTATGGCTTTCAGTTTTAGATAATGCAACAAGACCAGATGTAACTCCTGCTTTGCAAAGTATTGTTATTCTTTTATTTACAAAGTCAGGGTCGTCTAATTCATGTTGTTCTGGTATATGATGTTTAGCAAATTTTGCAAGCTCTAGCATCTCAGGCATTACTTCTTGTTTCTCATATGCATTACACAAATTCACCAGAGTGGTCACTACTCCATATAAACAAGACTGATCACCTGTCTTTGCTAATTCTATGAGAGCCTGAATAGCAGCTTTATCATCAACTAATTTCTCCTTTACATCCGCATCTAATGTAAGGTATGAAAGACCCTCAGCTGCCCATTTCCTCATATCTTTCTCCTTTGCTGGATTAACTAAAAATCTTCTACAAGCTTCTGCTAATTTTTTGGTGGAGCCATCTGCAAATGGCCGTATAGAAGCATCATCCCCTCCAAAGCTACCAATTTTGCACAGACCAACTAATGCTCTGACTCTCACTGCATCATCTTTACATGTATATAACTTCTTCAAAATATCAGCACCCTTATTTATGATTGTTTTAGCTTTATCCTTCTTTGATGCAGCAGCAATCAAACATTCACATGCTACTTTTTGCTGAAGTGAATCTTCTGTTTGAGCCATCATTAGGATCATCTCCAAAATTCCATCCTTTGAAATGACATAGTTACCAACATCCAATGGTCCCCTTAACAGTGAGGTCATTGCAACTGTGACTCTTACTTTTGACTCAAGATCTGGGGACAACAGCTTATCTTTAACAAAGTCATCTACTTGATTGTTAAAACGTTCTCGTGCCTGGTCATAGTACATGTTTTCATAGATTCTAGCGAGACAAGCAGCAGCAATTGTTCTAGACGATCCTGTAATATTCATTGCAGATTCATATTTATACTCTTCCAATTCACTGCAAACTTCTAGCAGTCTGTGTACTCCTCTAATTTCCACAAATCTCTCTGCCCAATTTATTGCAGAATAATGGCAATTCCTCAATATTAACTCCATGATGGCATCTCTAGCAAGACCAGTAATAACTCGATTTGTTATAGAATAGGTTAAACAAGTCAGAAGAGTATCTATTTCAGTATTATTTTGTTCGCATAACTTGGCATCTGGCTTAGAATCTTTTTTAGTATCCATTCCTGAAAATGTGTTCAAAATTATTTGCAAACAATACTGGGCTGCATTAACCCTCTCCTCATAATCACTGTCAATTATCTCCAAAAACCATGGAATACCCATTATTTTAATAATTTCTTTTGTTCTTTCCATGCTTCTTTTACACAGTTGTCCAATAACTCTTATTGCGTTAACATATATATCCAGATTTTTCTCTGATTTAACAAGTTGCTGAATTTTATGCACTACACCACTTTTTACCATAATATCAGCACCAGTATTTTCTTTAGCAAGCACTAGAAGATTAGCCATAGCTTTTTCGCGTTTGTCACTGTCTCCACTAATCTCAAAAGCCACCTTAAGCATCTGTTCTACTTTGTTACTTGTCTGGGCACTTTGACGTGCTTTCTCTTGCACTATAGCATGCAGTCGTGCTAAAATGGGTTGCACAGCTTTGTTTGTAGGATCAACTGTAAATATTGTTTTAGCATCTCTATAAGCCTCTTCAAACCTGCCTAACGACTCCAAAGCCTGAGAACGGCGAAATAATGCTTTTGGATCCTCAGGTATTATCTTGAGTGAATCATCACAGTCCTTTACAACCTTATCGTACTCCTTCAGCTTTAGATATGCAGCCGCGCGGTTTTTTAAGTATGTGGCCAGGTCGCGGGAATCCTTATCCGCAATTTTGATTGCTTTGGAGTAAAAGGATATAGCTTCTTCATACTTTTCAGATTTAAAACAGTCGTTTCCCTTATTTTTGTACACTTCAGCTTCATCGTTCTGAACACTCATGTTGATTTTACTAATTAAATTAGTATACGTGCCGGCGTAACTTATATACCCATGAGGAAGTTTCTGGTATGATCTCGTACATGTTACAAGCACGTATACCAAAATAGAATGATTATTTTTATTCACCAATCAGTTGCATCGTATCTATCTTATATCTTAGTCTGTCAACTCAAAATTGTAACGTTTACGTTCTGAAAGTTGTATTGCGTAGCCTTACAAGCGAATAACAAAAAATTACGATTAAATGTTGCATACCTTTAAAAATCCATTAAATAATATAATAATACGTATATATTAACCTTAGTTTTAAATATTTGATTGGTATATTGAAAGACATTTTAATGTTATAGAAAAAGAAATATGATCAAAAAACTTTGTATTTAAATTAGAGACGAAACGGATAGCCTTTTTGCCGGATACCGGATGGTCGGATATCTAGCCGAACATAGAATTAGTAATTTATCACATGAGGCTTTCAATTCCTTAAGTCAAGACCCCAACTACTTGATTGCAACTTTCCTAGACTGAAGATTCTAAACAATCTACTTCTAAGATTCTTTTGGGAACCATAAAAATGTCTGGTGAAGAGTCCTCCAGTAGTAGTTCATGTTCATTATCGGTCAAAAAAGTAGAAGAGAAAAGACAATCTGCTGTATCTTGCGAATTTAATGATTTATTCTGGGATTGCTTTTCTGAGTGATTCTTGTGTACGAATATAACTTGCATCAACTCGATTATTTTTTATTTGTATTTATCTCCTCAAGTCACCTTAGCCCTAAAAATGATATTTTCTTTTTTCTTAGTGAATTATTTAATCCAAAATATCTCTCCTACCTGGAATAAACTTTCAATTTTCTTCACAAAACTCAAACTAATTCTACAAAAAAAAACATTGTGTTTGGCCTAATATTTATTTTATAATTATTATGATCATTATGATTGAAATGAAAGGAAAAATGCTTATATATTTTTTAAGGTTGGCTTTTGTGATGGTTATGATGATGAATCCTGTTTCTTGAGTTTTTTTTTTCAGCCAAACAACACCCACTGCTGGGCATAGGCCTCCCCCAAGGATCTCCACAACTATCGGTCCTGCGCTGCCCTCAGCCAGTGGCTACCCGCTACTTTTACCAGATCGTCAGTCCATCTCGTTGAGGGTCTACCCACTGAGCGTCGCCCGGTGCGTGGTCGCCATTCGAGAACCTTTCCGCCCAGCGGCCATCGGTTCTCCTAACTATATGTCCCGTCCACTGCCACTTCAGTTATCAGTTTCTTGAGTTATCATACTCAAAATATAAGTAAAAGTAAAAATTTCTGTTGTTTTTAAAAATACTACGAAAAAATAAGTCTTAACTGTCACACAGAGTCTACAAATATCATTTAAGTGATAAACAATAAACTCTTCTCTAGAAGACTCAAAGAGATTAAAATATCGTCTAGAAAGTGTTAATATGATGCTGATGCATTTTGTTATATATTATGTGGTACATTTATTAGATTGCGAGATATGAAATTTTATAACTTATTGTTTACTATTTGCATTCAACCAAGCACAGCTCATATTTTATTAGTGTTATTATCTAACTATTTTGTAGGTGATTTTGAAGTAATTGGTGTTGAAGATTTAAAATAATATATATAATTAGTTTGTGCGCTTCACTGATGGTTTGAAATCTGTCAACCATAGATATCGAACCTAATATTCGGGAGTAATAATAAGGTACCTAGGCGAAGAATTAATCATCATTGCTCATTACTTAAGTACGGTTTATCTTCACATTTTTTTGTTACACCAATCTGTCGTCTACTCATCTATTCTATTACTTGTCTATGGCTAAATTGTACAAGCATCCTTTACTTTGTGAATGTTTTTATTTATTGTGACTCTTCAAAATTCTGTAAGGATGGTTGTTGGGTGTTGGGGTCTATCACGTACAGTATACACGTACAATATTGTTCAACAAAATAAATAACCTCCTCCATTTATACTGGATAATGTTTTGCCTTATATAAAGCAGTAGAATATGTACTTTTGTTGAAACTTCAAAAAACTTTAATATTTTGTGATTGTAAAAGTTCTTTAGAAAATTTTCCTTTAAAATGAAGTCTGAAATTGTAATAATTTTTAATATAAAAATAAATTATACCAATGTCGTTCAAAAGGCATTAGAGGTAATGAAATCGCAGATCGATTGGCAAAAGATGCGGTAGAATATGGTGACATCTTTCCATGTAAAAATTACCTTCTAGACTTAACTTCTCTTGCTAAAGTTTATTTATACGATTCATGGCAAAGACACTGGGAGATGAGCTCTAAATGGAATGGAAAGTATTATCAAAGAATACAACCGACTATACCATGTAAACCTTGGTTTTACAAATTGAAATTAACAAAAAAAGCCACTTCCATTTTTATATGTATGCGTTTGGGGCATCGTTGTGTAAATGAACACCTTTCAAGATTGGGCATCGTCAATAGTTCGGAATGCATTTGCAATAAGGGTATTCAAGATTTAAACCATATTTTATTCATTTGTCCTTTACATGATCATTCCCATTTGTTTAAAAAATTAATTGGACTTAAAATACTTTTCCAACCTCTGTATCTTGCCTGCTCTCCTCCCTCAATCCGGATATATATAGAATCTTAGCTTTATTTATTATGAAGTACGATATTAAGATGTGACTTTTTTTTCTTGTATAATATTAAAAAAAATCATAAATATTGTAATATATTTTTTTAAGTTAAATTACTTATATATTTTTGTATAGTATTTCTTAAGTAGTTAAAATATTAGAATAAATATTTAATTTTATCAAATGCTTTATTTTCCTGATCTTATTTTTTGTTTCCCCAAATTTATCGGATAATTTTTTACGTACCCTGGTCTCCCGTCTTTTATTTGTCCTTGCCTGAGTGTACCTACGCCAACGCCATATTTAGAGAGAGAAAAAACTTTGTGAATGTTTCTAGCTCGTTTATCATTGTTTATGGTACTTCTCACGCTTCTTAACGTGTATGGTTAATAGCATTACGCTAATTTCTTATTCCGTAAAAATTCTATTATAGATAATTAGTTACGTTTTAGAATGGCCGCGATTAGTTTGTTAAATCCTAAAGCCGAGTTTGCAAGGGCCGCACAAGCTTTAGCTGTCAATATTTCTGCTGCCAAAGGCATTCAAGATGTAATGAGAACTAACCTCGGGCCAAAAGGGACTATGAAAATGTAAGTATTTACATTAAATACCGTTTGGTTGTCGTTCAGATTTAATGCAAAGGGTATTTTTCACATGGTTTTTCTCTGCTAGATGAAGTTGGTAGCAAATAAATACTTAAATCCATTAACAATAGCATCTTTTAATTCATGTGTCATTACACTCTTTACTCATTAGGAATCTAAAACGGATGAGAATATAATTTTTTCACCTTTTTAAAAAGTTTTTTATTTCATTTATTCATACAAAGTTAATTTATAACAGTATCTAAAATAGTCAAAATGTACCAACAAAACTAATTTGAATTTGAACACAAGTAAATAGTGTAATAAAAAAATCGACTTCAATTGGAAGAAGGTTTTTGGTTTCATATCTTATTATCATCCCTTGTGGTGGTATTTTTTTTTTATTTAAGTGGGACTACCCTCTGAAACGACAAAAATATTCTAAATTGGTTAATAAATGACAAATTTCTGCATTAACAAACATAAAAAAATGTTTATAATGAAATTCAGGACCAAATTCAGAACCTCCCTCCTTTGAAATCAATTAAAAAATTATTTCAAACAGTTTTAATTATTCATCTTATTTCTATAATTTAGAAACAATTATTTTTGGAAAAAAGTAAAACATCCCTAAAAATATTGTTTAGAAACCCCTTAATAGAAGTTCCATGTTCTGTAGGAGCAGGAATATTTTTATAGATAAAATATCCAAGTATTCACCAATTATGTGAGTTACAAATATGCCAAGTATAGTTGATACTTTCTCTTCCGTTGGTAGGTAATAGTTAGATAAGAGTTTGCAAATAAATGTTTTTGCCCTAGTAGTTTCATGAGTATGTATTGATATATTTAATTGTTACATATGATACTATTCTGCTATTCAATTCACCATATGTAATGTGTGTATTGTATAAAATGCAGCATTTTTGTTTTTTTTACTTACCTATTATCATTACCTATTTTGTTATAATTATGAAAGGTTAAAAGTTATTGATAATTCTTTGAACAAGTTAAACTGTAACAACATTTTTTTGATATGTATCTTGGTTACCTACTCAAATGCCTAATACCTAAAGATGTGTCCTAAATTACATTAGAAATTATTTTGTTAACGTTAATAGAACACTATGTCAAACAATACTCATATGTTCTTTGTAGAATTTATTTATTTACTATGGCATGTGTCATTTGGTCAGTACACTTTTCAAATTTTTAGTTACAACAAAACTAGCTTAGGTTTTCATGTATTTCCTTTAAGTCATAAATTTTGCATAAACAATAATACCTTTAAATCGTAATGTAAACAAATGATTTTGACTGAAAAGGTTGATGTAGTATGCAATTCCTTTCTCAGTATGGAATTGACTGGAATGATTGTCAGTAATCAATTAATGTTTTATTTTGTTACCAAATTCTTAACTTTTAAATATATACTTAATTATGTTGTGTAGCTTCTTAAATAAGTATAATTTAATTCCTTAAATTAAATAGACTTAATATCCTTATAATATGTTTTTGATTTGATCCTTGGCTATGTGAAATGAAAAAAGCTAATTTATGTTTCTTGAACTTTGATGTAACTCCTGGTGTTGTTCGCATGTAATAATGTGAACATGACCAAAATAAGTCATTGTAGTCCAATACATGGACCATAGCTTATTTAAATATGCTTTATATATAACAAATGTATAATTTTATGCTTATAATTGCCTTTGGAGGCATAAGACCCTATTATCTCTAGGCACATAAGTAACTTAACATATTGTGTTGTCTATCACAAACAATATAAATACAACTAATAATATTAGAATGAGTTGATGTGTGATAAAAATGTTATAAATTTTTGATTATAAAACAGTTATATATGAAACCTAAATCACAAAAAAATGAAATATGACAATTTATTATATGGAAAATCTTTCAATAAACTGTCAGCTTATGAGTAACAAAATAGCTAATTATTTCGGAATCAGGTTTCATAAGTCATAAATTAATTTCACAATTTAATTTCCAAAGGTTGGTGTCTGGTGCTGGGGATATAAAGATCACCAAAGATGGTAATGTGCTGCTGCACGAGATGCAGATCCAGCATCCTACTGCCTCTCTGATTGCCCGAGCTTCTACTGCACAAGATGACTCTACAGGGGATGGCACTACCTCCACTGTGCTTCTCATTGGCGAGTTACTGAAGCAAGCCGATATTTATATCAGTGAAGGTATCAATAATGTAATCATGTCTTATAGAAATATATTATTTAGCTTTGTTTGATTTTCAATTATGTAAATATGAACAGAGGTGACATTTGACTTATTAATCACATAGAATAATACAATACAATGACATAGGGTATAGTAAGGGCTACTGATTAAGCTTTTGATTCTAATTACTAATACTAAATAATTTTTTATTCATTTTTATCAGGCACTATTGTTGATTACTAACTTTCAAAGGACAACTGTCTTTTATTACTCATTTTGTATTTTTTCCAAAAACCATGTTTTTCTACAGTTTATTGTTATATTATATTAAACTGGTCTTTCACCTTCATTTTGGCCAACTTGGCAAAATATCAGAGATGCCTTTAACGTTAAGGTGACTACCACTTGTATTATATATATATAGCCCATCTGTTATTTGACAGCAATAGACAGACAGAAAATAAAAATTATATTTGTTATGTTTATATGTTTTGTTGTGTTACAAAGTCTATTTACATATACATTTCGAAAAATATGTCTTGTTATGATTTATTATTTAGATAAATAAAGATGATTTCTTTCATTTCATCTTTGCGAAACAGATTTTCTTAAACTGACTGTCACTTTAAAATACTATTATTATATTGTTTTCCAATATTCCCGCTTGATGTGAATCAAAGTGTCAAAAACCTACAGAATCATTTCAATCAAATGTACACAGTCCTATGTATAAGATCCTAGCATACTAATGAACCATTATGGCACTAGGCCAAATGAAAAATAAATGCAATTAGTGTAGTTGTCCAGAAGTTACATAAATGTTTAAAATTCACTATAAATTTACATTATTTAACAAAATCTTGTATTGTCTGATAGTAACACATGTTATAATATGTAATGTGACAAGAAATATGTATAATAAAATAATATTTACAGGTCTTCATCCAAGAATCATCACTGAGGGATTTGATGTTGCTCGTACTAAGGCATTGGAAGTGCTTGAATCACTTAAAATTCCTATTGAAATTAAAAGAGAAAATTTGCTTGATGTTGCTCGAACATCATTAAAAACTAAGGTAAAATTGTCTTTTACATTAATCTGATTTATACTTTTTACAGTTATATTATAGTTCTAAAGGAGGAATCCATATGAGGACTATTTGGCGACAGTTGCTGTTTTGATTAAAAGCTTTGTCTAGACATTAAAATATTTGAGAATAGGCATGTCACTGTGAGTCTATCCAATGTGTTCCACTACACCTCTAGTAATATAATGTGACTAAAACCAGTAGATAACATTTATTTAATGTCACAGGTGCACAGCAGCTTAGCTGATGTCTTGACCGAAGCTTGTGTGGATGCTGTTCTCGCAATTCGCACTCCTGATAAGCCAGTCGATCTGCATATGATTGAACTAATGGAGATGCAGCATAAAACTGCTACTGAAACTACACTTGTTAGAGGTGAGTGTAAATCATAGACAATATAAGGAGAACTTAGCAATCGATTTAAATGGGATCATAAAACAGTGGAATGTAATGAACTTTATCGCCGTTGCGCAGTGATTTGTCTAGTCTAACGAAAGGAATATAGCCTAGATCAATAATTAAGGCTCAATTTTTTGACTATACAGTGGATCTATTCTAATCATTTTAAATCTAGTGCCGTCTTCAACCTAGTTTATTTTTTTAAATAATACTCGGGAGCTTTTATTAGAAGCTCGATTGTTGCTTATTAATTTAATAAATGTTTTATATCCTGATCATGAGGATTTAGAATTTTTGATTATGATTAAGTAGTGGAGGTCTTCTATAAGTGTCTTTCTTCTGTTAGCCTATGAGTGGTAATGAGAAGTCGGACAGAATATTCTTTTGATACAACTCTAGACCTTAACATCTTAATACCTATTTAACCTATAACATCCTTTGGGATATTTATTAGATAAGCGCACCATAAAAACGTAAGGAAACAATACTTGTGCGTTGAACACACATCACAAAACGCCAAGTTAGTTCCGTAAAGACTTGACTTTCAGCACTCGCAGTCCCACTCATTGCTCTCAAATATTTCGTTTCGTGGAAAGAGAACTCTTCGGTTTTGTATTCGAGATCCGAATGACCCGCGGATGGCCCCGCCCGTTGTTTGTATCGATTTCCAAACCTTCCAGAATTGTCTACGCCTTTCATGTTAAATCAACATAATCCCCGAAAATAAAAAAACAATAGAGACCCAAGTAGAAGGCCGTGTACGCCATATTTGCCCTATTGCCCAAGGTATAAGGTACCGCCTTATATGCTCGAGTAGATGTTGTCACTACCTGGGTTTTTTATGACCTCTATTGTTTCGCGGGTGAACCTTCTTAATATTGCGCCCCTCTTTTCGGCCTAGCGTTCGAGAACATTCGTAACAGTATTAGTACAGTTATTAAAAAAAGACGCAATAATCTAAACTAATAATTATATTCGGTTATGCACTACCTGCCGCATAGCTCTATTACTAACGAGCGGCTCGTTGCGCTCTCTTCCAACGCAGGTTAATATAGGCGTATTTGGTTTACGGTACACTGTTTAATGTCCTGGAATCCTTATAGTGACATCCTTTCTACAATTTTTTTTACTTATAAACTTGTGAATACAGTCCATATAACGAAAATTAAGGGACCGAGCAATTTCTCTCGTAATTGAGACTTCTTGTAATAAACGGAAAACGCAAATACATTAGAAACGTCTTCGTTAAATCGTTAAATAACAATAACTCTTCCAGTAGTTTGGCCGCGTCTAGACGTTGTTGATGGTGGGTGGTTCGGGCTCATTCATTGGCCTTCCTGTTCATCATCGTTTTGCTCTGATTCGCCTTTCATCACCGCTGCGAGGATTTTTGCAGCAGTCAATTTCACTCAAGTGAGCACTCTCTTACAGCACGACTATCGAAATTTTCAATTTTCTTTAACAAGAGCTGCTTTCAGCTTCAGCCTGTAAGATATTTGTCTTTATTTTCCAAATGGTAGCTACCGTTAACGACGAGAGTCCAAAGCGTCGCCTCCATCACATTTCTTTTCACCTTGTTCTATCGCACGAATCAAAACAACTTTTTGGTTTACAGATATAATTTTTTTTTTACAACTAAAAATTTACCGAACGATTGTCAGATCACTATTGACTGGTGATGTGTAGTTGTCCCGTAATTCGGCGGTGGCTCTAAGAAGCAGTGAAAAAGCCTTAGATAATGGTAACAAAGCAATAATAAAAGTAAATCAAGGCATGGATCAATAGCATGGAAACTTATGCTATTATGCTAACCAAATTCATGAAATATTTTCGTTTAACAGTGTTTCTCGCTACATTGAGTCTCGTTTATGAGAGTTTTCACTGTATTTTCAAAATAAGGTAAAGGATTATATTCATTGTTGAGTTCAGCCACCAGTATTATGGAGATCTATTCATTCTATAATTAAAATCACATTGGTCAGTGCAACACAGTTATCTCGACATGATAATAAGGATACGGTTCTTCTTGGTTAATCAATGAGTATAATATTGGTGGTACACAGCTTCTAGGCCAACAGTGTCTCTTTAATCATGGATGTTCGACGATGACTAATTAGCATAAGGTGACTTTGCTGCTGTTGTATTCCTGTAATAATTACATTTTCATTTATTTTATCTCTAGGTTTAGTCATGGATCACGGTGGTCGCCATCCTGATATGCCAAAGCGTGTAGAGAATGCGTACATCCTCACATGCAATGTATCTCTCGAGTATGAGAAGACTGAAGTTAACTCAGGCTTCTTCTATAAGTCTGCTGAGGATAGAGAGAAGCTTGTTGCTGCAGAAAGGGAGTTCATTGATCAGAGAGTGAAAAAGGTAAAACAGGGTTTTTGGTCTGTATAAGGGAAATACTTATTTAATTTAAAATGTTACACTTCATTCTCAATCTATTAATGAGATCATATAAAATCATTGACTAAATGGCATTCTATTGGTAGTCGACATAGAAGAAATCTTCTTGTAATATGTATGTATAATGCATTTTAAATTCATTTAATTTTTTTTACTTTCAGATTATTGCTCTAAAGAAAAAGATATGTAATGGTACTGATAAAAATTTTGTTGTCATCAACCAAAAGGGTATTGACCCTCTTTCTCTGGATGCTTTTGCTAAGGAAGGTATTTTGGCCCTGAGGAGAGCCAAGAGACGTAACATGGAAAGATTAGCCCTAGCCTGTGGAGGTATGGCAATGAATTCTGTTGATGACCTCACAATTGAGTGTCTTGGATATGCTGGAGTTGTTTATGAACATATCCTTGGAGAAGATAAATACACCTTTGTTGAAGAATGTAAGAATCCCTTGTCTGTTACAATTCTGGTCAAGGGCCCTAACAAGCACACATTGACTCAAATCAAAGATGCTGTGAGGGATGGTCTCCGAGCAATCAATAATGCTATTGAAGATAAATGTGTGGTGCCCGGTGCTGGAGCATTTGAAATAAAGGCTAATATGGAATTGTTGAAATACAAGGACTCTGTTAAGGGAAAAGCACGGTTGGGTATTCAGGCCTATGCTGAAGCACTTTTGGTTATTCCAAAAACTTTGGCTATCAATTCTGGATATGATGCTCAAGATACTATTGTCAAATTGCAAGAGGAATCACGCTTAAGTCCAGATCCCATTGGTTTAGACCTAAGTACAGGAGAAGCACTAAAACCCACTGACCTTGGAATACTAGACAATTACATTGTGAAGAAGCAAATATTGAATTCATGTTCTGTCATTGCCAGCAACCTCCTCCTTGTTGACGAGATTATGAGAGCTGGTATGAGCAGCCTGAAGGGATAGTAATTTTCTGTTACTAAATATTTTTTCTTATAATATTACACAAAACAACATCTATTTACCTACTGAAGTGTAGGAAGTTTTTCAGTTTTGTTTGTTTAAAAAAATTTAATTATTATATTAATTATATCTTGCTTTCTATCTTATATTATGTGGCAATGTTTAATTTTCATTAATGTAGTGGGTCCGAACATTTTTACCACAGTCTTCGCTAGTTTATAATTATTAAATACAAAGACTCGCTTGTAAGGGTTTTCCGTGCTCATGCGCCAACTGGTCAAAAATATGTAGTGTTTGGAAATGCAAAATTATTTTCGTAATTTGTAATGTGCTTATAATCCATTAGCGCCCAAATTTAAAACAAGGGTCTCTTAAGAACTGCGGATAAGCGTATTAATAACAATATAAAATTAATTCATGTCAAAGTTTTAATAAAGTGCTTGCTACTATAAGAGTATTTTTTTTTATAAAAACAACAATTTTTTTAAAACATTTATTTGGAAATTTAATGTTATACATTTCTCAATAAGTTAATTCATTAAATCATTCTACTTTGTATGTTAAAAGCAAAAATTAACTCTAATATAATATTTAAATTAACTTATTACTCCAACCATCTGGTCTATGGACCTATCTAGGAATGACGACTTTTACAACAAAAAAAATAGATTTAATTCCACTACTACTATCTTAAAAACCATCCCATGATTATTTTGTAATGTAATCTAAACAACAGTTAGTTTCCAAATATATTAACACTACCTATTAAGTAAATATTTATGTAGTAGAAACATTTATTTAAATAGCAAAAATTAGTACACTTAAAGGAGGAAATATTAAATACAAATAAGTAAAGAAATATAACAGCCATATTTATTCAAAAATAAATTTCGAACTTATAAACAAAGTGAATGAAATACTATTACTAATCTTAACTTAGAAATAAGGAAATAAAGTAGTCCGTCTAATTACATATAAATCGTGACTAGCACTACATACATGTCAAATTAACATACAAAGCCTAACGAAAATGCGATTGGAATTAACATGAGTATAAATAAATAACATGTACCTTTTTCATAAACTACTTTAAATCCAAATACTTTCAATTGGAATGAATTGTACACTTTTAAAAATAAATCTTTAATCATTTTAATGTACATTGAATATTTGAAGTTTTATATAATTCACACTGAATATTCTATTTCTTTTATTGAAATTCTTGACTAGAATAAATAAATTTAAAATCATTGAGTCACAATTATTTTACACACACATACATATAATATACTTTTATTAGTGATTTTCCTACTATAATGTTTTCTACAAGTAATAATTATTTTATGACCACTATGTTGACCTACAAACCAGGTAATTATGTAAAGAAAGGGCACATGTAGCCACAATGTTAATAATAGGTCTTTACCTATGAAATTGCCGTTTTTCATGAAATGAAGCATATTTTTTTTCTATATTTTTTATTTCTATTAATCAAAGTAATCACCCATGCAATCAATGCATCTTTGCCAACGCATTGGTAGCTTATTGATGCCCGTTTTGAAAAAATTAGCTGGACGGGAGGCAACAAATTCTTCAAAGGCATTTTGTACTGCCTCTCGGGTATTGAATTTTTTTCCCGCCAAGAAGTTATCCAAATTCTGGAAAAAGTAGAAGTCTGTAGACGCAAGGTCTGGTGAATACGGCGGACAAAGGAGAACTTCCAACCCCAGCTCTTGTAGCTTAAAGACCGTCTGCTGTGCAGTATGAGGTCGCGCGTTGTCGTGGATCGTTGGAGACGTGCGAGCTTCGCCATCATTGTGTTCAGTTCTTCACAATACACATCTGCAGTGGTGCTCGTCCCGTTTGGTAAGAAGCTGTGATGAATTATACCCGCGTTAGATCACCAAACAGTGACCATCATTTTTCTAGGGGTAAGTTTTCGTTTAGGGCATTGTTTGGGTGCTAAACCAGAGTCCAACCAACTTGCTGAGCTTTTACGATTGTGGAACAGGATCCATTTCTCGTCACAAGTAACAATGCGGTTCAGATTTCCTTCATTAGTATGCCTGTTGAGCAGTGCAAGGTACGTCTCGACGCGTACTTCGTGCTGGCGATCATTAAGTTCGTGGGGTACCCATTTGTCAAGCTTTTTTACCTTGCCAATTTGACGCAAATGGACCAATATTGTTTTGATGCTAATGTCGAAAGCTGCTACTAATTCAGCCGTAGATTGAGTTTCATCAGTTTCCACAATCGCCTTTAATTCGTCATTGTCGACCAAAGTTTTCGGACGACCACGAGATTCATTTTTCAGGTCAAAATTTCCAGAACGGAAGCGGGCAAACCAATAACGGGTAGTGCGTTCGTTTGTATTGTTCGCTCCAAAAACGTCGTTGATGTTGCGTGCCGCTTTGCTGCCACGACGGTACTCATACTCCATAATTACTCGAATTTTTAACGTATCCATGATGACGAAAAATGATCGAATGCGTTGAAAACAAAACACTAACTATTAAACAAAAGACGATTTTAGAAAAAAGAATTCCATGTTTTAAAAATAAAATTAATTTGAAATTAGAATTATCAGCCAAAAAAAAATATTTTGATTTGAAATGGCCAGTACAGCAGAACGGCAATTTCATAGGTAAAGACCTATTATTTAGTTGTTTGTGTAGTGACCAGAATGGATAAGAGTATAACAAAATATATAACTACAAGGAATGAGTATATCAGATGAAGTGTGTAAGAAGTACAAATGACTGCCAAAATAATTTTAATGAGTATTACATTTGATTACAGGACGCTTAAAGGCTTAAGGTGATATGGCTAAGAAATAAATTTTGTTAACAAATGTGATGGTTCAATAGAAGATAATGTTTATTTAATATGAAGATTTCATTTCACTTTAATCTATTTACTTAATTTTTAAACTTATAAAGAATTGTAATTAAACTATAGACTGAAGTTTGTATCCACCTGAGCATTAGCTAGAATGTGCATGTGGCCTTGCTGGTCATCAACTCAATTTTGTCTGTTATTTTCCCTGACCAACCAATTTTGCAGTCCACCTGATACTTAGTGGCTAGTGCAGTGTGTGGTCACACCAATCTTAATAGCACCCTTGTAGGCAGAAATAACAGTAAAATCCATGAAGCCATCCACAATGCGGAGAATCGGCACAGATGGTGCAAAAAAGTCCACGATAAAGTGATCTGTAGAGGGGTTTACGACCCTCAGCATTGAGGACATCGACGCGAGGAAGAGGAGGAGGCACAAATAACAGACATTACAATGTTTGTGGAAAATTGTAAGTAATTTTTTGTAGACATCTATTCTGCAGACATTAGACTTTGGTATTGTTCCTAATAAATGCAATAGACAATGTACAAACTAGGAAATTTTAAAACAAAGTCTCACTAATTGAAACAAAAGGGCAGGTAAAAAAGATAAATTTTGGTAAATAATCTATTATTACTATAAGTGTCTACATGGTTAGCAAAAACGACAAAATAAAGCCTTTTAAATTTCTGGTATGATATGGACGAGAACCTGCAGCATACAGCAGGAATCTACTTATTGCTTCATGAACTATAACCATTAACAAAATAAAATTTTGTATTAGTTTTATTTCAACTTTATTAAGTATGGTACAGGGTTGCAGTGGCTACTTAGTTGCAGATGCAATGCATGCCAATTAACTAAGTCCATGTAAATAACGATTTATACAAAATCTTTGGTACCTTTAAGAGGGACAAAAATTTTAGTTGATAAAGGCTTAAAGTACATTATGATGACTTACCTCAACTTTGAAGACTGAAATAGGATAGGAACGATTATGTTAAGTAGACACACATTAAAACTGTTAAATTAATTTCCTCAGTTTTGTTTGGCAGCAATAGCAGCTCTGTCATTGATGTCAATGGTAGCAAGGTTAAGGGATGCTACAATGCCGTGCACCACTGAGATTCCTGTTTTCACAACTGCCACAGGCATGGACACCAGCATGATGAGTTTGAAGAGTCCCATACCCATTACTGGAAACAACAGTAATGACATATGAAATATGATTATAATTTATATATAAACATACATGATTTTATTTGAAACAATCATAGATAGCTTGTGTCATTGACTGAGTTAAGCGACTTAAGGGTGATTGAGAGTTGAAGAGGTTATTACTAATAAAAAATTCTTAATAACTTCAATATCCAAGGGCACCTCCAATTGTAAATTATGGTTATGATATAGGCCACCAGATCGAAATTTACTTTATCAAGATAAACTCAAACCAAAAAAAACAAGTTAATATTAATTTTAGTGATTGGGCCATCAATCTTTTTCAAGAATTTTTCTTCTGAAAAACACAAAGTTCATATTCATCCATAAACAGACTATTAATTTGGTGTTACCTAAAGAATGCACAAGGGATATATTTAATATTATTTACTCTAAGGATATCAGAATTAAAAATAATATTTAGGAACTATCAGTAACAAGACTTATTATTGGTTTACCTATAGGACCAGTATAGAAGTGCATCACATACAGAGCAGCATAAAATGCCTCATTTCCAGCACACATAAAGAACAATACAGTCTTGTTAGTGTAATACACATGCATTATGGGGTTCTCAGACATGTCAATGAATTTATGGGAGGTCTTTCCTTGAAGGGTGCATGTGTGCAGATAGAGCCAATGACAAGTTATGTCTATGGCCATAGATACTTGCAACCAAAATGTATATTGAGGATAGAAGGTGGCCAATGACATCATAAGACCTGCAGTGCCAGCACGATCTGTCAGTTGGTCCAACATAGCTCCAAATTTAGTACCTGAAAAAAAGCATAGATATATTTCATTAATATTCTATAATCCAAACTGTAACATAAACCTAATTACATTTTTATGGCTCTCAATTGTTGGACATATTTTTCATAATTGATAAATTTATGAATTTATAACATAAATGTATTGCAAATATTGACAATATATAGTACATTAAGTAAACTATAGTATGTAGTATAGTATAGTCCCTGGTATGTACACAATACACATAACGTAATTATGCGATGCCTTATAAGTTCACTTACTTTGGTTGAAATATCTTGCAGCATGGCCGTCTACTGCGTCTAGAAGAGCAGATACAATATAGCAGGTACACGATAGTATACAATGAGTCTGCATATAATAAAACGCAATTAAGGCCAGTACAACGCGTGCAAATCCTGAAAATACAAGTTTGTCGCAATTTAAATACCAATTAAAATGTTGTTGATGAATAACAGTAACTTATTCACATTATAATCCGACTTACCGATGATATTCGGAACAAACAAGAAAATATTCTCTTTTGTCTCCGCCATTATGAAGAATTGGACTATAAAAATCCTTAGGCAGCTAATATGGCTTACACTTTGCAATATAAATGACTTTTATAACAAACTACCGCAGTTACAATAACTATCGGTCTAACGTTATTTTTGACAAATTTTTCAATAGGACTAAATAAATTTTATTTGTCACATCTCAGCAGTAACTTCACACAAACTTGATTTGACATTTAAATAGTTCATCTTTACAGACTACTTACATTATTACTATAGAGTAAAATTTTAGAGGTTAGTCTTTCGATATGGCATGCGAAATAATTTTTGTAAGTTAACTTGTATGTATCTTTTTTAAATTGATATGAAAGAGGTTTGGTTCCTCCATGATTTAATTACTTAGACTTCAATAATCACAACTTTATTGCACTTATGAATTGCATTTGATCTTAAAATGACATTTCTAAAAAAAAAAAATTCGCTGGCTAATCGAATCGGTAATCGAAAGAATCATTTTATTTAAGATTACTAAATGGTTGTTTATGTTATGTGTGTAATTCATTTTAATTTCTCGAGATATCGAATTCTTTCTTTTCGATGTGTATAGATGCTACTTAAATCCATATCCATATTGCAAAAAATTAAATAAATATATTGTTTTGAAATAAGTATTTCTTTTAGATAGCGCTGTACCGGTATTCGAAGAACTCCAATGATTACATCCTTACTACTACTACTATAGTATTATGTACACTCAAAGATCTAATTGTGGTACTGGGTAGTTCCCATTAGGTAAAAATTTATAAAGCCAACAGAGAGATTTCCGTTTAAATACGCGCATAGTTGCGGAAACCATGATGCATCTACGCACGCAAACATTCTTTTTTATTGCCTTCGGACGAACAGTTTAAGGTCACTTTATTATAGTCTCTATTATGCAGAGTTCCATACAAATCTCAGAGAGCTAATAATTGTTCACTATAAAATTTTAATACAATGTTTCTTATTTTATTAATATTTTTATTGATTTTACCCTGAATGAAATATTTGCACATGGACTGTTTCAAATAACTTTTTCCAATATTGTTACAGAAAAAACATGTGGTTATTATAATTTTTTGGAAAATTAGAAAGATGAAGATTTTTTTTATCTGTAAAATAACTTTCTTGGAACTTATTCTTTTTAAAATGCCTTGAAGTTTAAACATTTAGTGCAAAAATCTTAATTCAAATAGTTATTGAGACGCCACTTTACACTGTTGGCAGCTTAATGTATTCATGATTTTCATTTATTGTAATGTCCTTTAGTTGAAAACAGCAAAAATAACGGCAAATTTGGGTGAAAAACATGATTTAAAAAATATAATTCTTAAAAAATTATTTGATTCTTCTTGTCTATAAAGTAGTGTCTGTAGAGGTCTTTATACTCTGGTTATTAAGTAGTACTCTATGGTTTTTAAAGAAGTCTGTATTGCAGATCCTGGTTGCAGGTGGCGCTGGGGTAGTAATCAGTCATAAAGTAAAGTCACCATATGTATTATAGTCATTAATAAAAAGTAAAAATGATAAGTACAATCTGTCGAAAATGATTTCGGTTCGGTTTATTGTTAGAACTTTTAGAGTGTCTTAGTAAACTCACTTAATTATGATTTAATAATTAAGTTAAGGGATATAGAAAAAGGTTGAGAGTGATTTTAGCTTACTAAAGTCATAAGACTTGTGTCATCTGTCTACTCTTCCTTCAAGATGGCTCCTCCGCCGGAGTATGATAAGGAACCAAAAGCTCCGGATAAAAATGTTACTACCACATGTAGCGACGACTCAAAAGTCCTTTATACTATAGTCAAAGACCAACAACAAAATTCTGACCACAAAGTCACTGCTACAACGCATAGCGCCGAAGCAGAGGTAAGTCGACCCCTCACATCCTTCACATTCTTTCTAAAGTTCTATATGGCGTTCTACAATTGTTACTTTAGACGTGTCTTAAAGTTTTGAATAGTTTCTGTCTATTTTTGGATTTTGACAAAACTGTAGTTTTTTGATGACGATGTTATTTGCTATAAAGTTCACAGGTGAAAATGGCGAAAGATAAACGTCAGAAATATTTAAAAGTTTATTCAGCAATATTCCATGTATTGAAACTTTAGTAACTCCACAAAATCATACAGTAAAATTACTTGAATGAAAACAAAAGTACATATAAAAAATGTAACAGAAAACTTAAAAGAATAAAGATATGGAAATATTATGAAATTATATTTAATGAAGTGAAATTTGTTACAAAAAGTCACTCGGACAAGGTTATCCATTTGTCAGAATATTATTAATTTTTTTTTATCGATATTTAAAAATTCTAAGTTCAATTCATACAAATTCATAATCTATACTACTTGGATACATTATTGAGATGCATAGATTTTAAAAGTAAAGCATATAATGTGTGAACACTAATAAAGTTGCTTAAAAAATAATATGAAATAGTAAAATGTGCTACTCTACATCATCAAACTATAAATTATCGAAATATAATATTATTTTAGTTTGAGACTAATATTATTGTACTTTAAGACTATAATACTATTACAGTAGTTTAACAAAAGTAGAACAAAGATGTAACTAACAATGCTTATAAGTGACATATTCCATCTCAGTTGTTAAGAGGACACTGGTGACCAACTTCAAATAGTATATATTATTATACTTGACTAAAATAAAACTCATCCTAATAGTTTTCTTTATAATTTAAGTTAATATTTTTAGCTTTATGTTATACATCAAAAACTACTAGCGTTTTCTTATTATTAATATGAAATAATGCATTGATGTAGTGATTAGGTTACTAAATTGTGATTTTGTCATAAACTTTGCAACTTCTTATTTTGTACTGTCATAGGTAGTCTTATTACTTGTCTACCAAGTGCCAACCACGGTCTGTGTACCTATAAAATACAATTTAAATATCCAATATTTTAATAAAACATTGTTGGTAAGAGTTTAACACTCATTAAGAGCATTTTGCAATACTGCAGAATGTTTTATAACATAGGAGAAAGAAAGACTTAATATCTCACTTATTTAAATACATTTGTCTGACCAAACTTATGTGTTATGTGTTATGCTTTGGTTTTTGTTTTATACGAATATAACATTATTTTACAAATTTCTTTATCAGATTCAATATAAAATCACATATACATATTTTCTAGGTGTAAAATAGAGATAATATAGTGTAATTTTTATTTATTTCTTTATTTAATAATTTATGCACACATAGAAACATTGTACAGATAAGATATCAAATAAGGATGGTACAAAGAAACTGCTTATTCCTCATGAAATCTCTGCTAGCAGACCTAAGACTGAAGAGTGGTATATCTAGAAATAGATGGTAGTAGTAGACTGCATACACAAAATGCAATACATTAAAACTAAATAATTATAATAGTAATCAAAATATAAATACATGCATAAAAACAATCATACATACATCAATATATACTTATAATAAAACTAAGAATACTGATGAAGAAATGATAAAGTAGTAGTGAAAAAAAAAAGAGTGCCGACTGACAGGATATTAAAGGCATATAAAACAAAGTAATAAACGAGTTTCACAGTCTCACTGCAGGCACAGAAAAGGAGGGGCAGTAGAAGGAACTCTTATGTGAAGGAAAATTGAGTGGGGATTTAAGTGTCTACAAGGTGCAATTGAAGCTCAAGCAAAGCTAAAGCTCTCACAAAAAGGATGGGCAATTAGGACAGCAGAGGATGTTAAAAGGAGAGACAACATCCTAGAGTTTCTATGAAAACAAATTGGGACCCACTTCTGAGGAGATCCTTACGAAATTGAGAGACATGGTGAAATTAAGGAATACAAAAAATAAATATTCATTCAAGTTTTATTGCTCCTCTGTAACATGCAGATAGCAAGCGCAGCAATTTTAATATAAAACATTACTAATTTACAAATCAACTTATTCATTCAAAAGTATATATGGTGATCACTAGAGTGATATTTAGAATTTATGAGCAAGTTGACTACCTATTTCGAAGTGGCGTATTTGATCACTGACCAAGACTATTGAGACTTTTGTCGGCCTTCCATAACTGGGTAATCTAGATGACTTAATTATTCACATAGCAGAAGTAAAAGCCGAACTCCTCAATTGAACTGCAACTTGATTATGGATGACGGGGGAGCCACACCACGAAACATTAGTCTCTTGATGTCAAGAAGTCACGGGGGCTTGATGGTATTTCCGCATTAGTGTAGAATATGTGAATTCCCAACTTAACTACCTTCTTAACGCGCTTTTCTCGCTCTCTTACATCACAGGAATAATCTATCTTTGTGGAAATCTACCCTTGTTCATCCTATCTCCGAAATGAACAATCTTAGTGACCAGGCCAATAAAAGCCCTATAGGGATAACCTTCCTGCTTTCGAAAATGTTAGAACATGTTATAAACAAACAGCTTCTGGGATACTTAGAGAATCACCAGGTGATCGGTGATCATCAATATGATTTCTGCCAAAGCTGAGGGGCTAGTGACCTTCTAGTTTACCTCGCATACTACCCCCCTGAGAGGTTATGTAATTTGGTGGCCAACTTTTGGTCTAAGCGACATATTAAAGTCGCAGTGTAGGTTTGTTGCTCAGACATAAAACCCAGTAATGCTAGCGTTGCTTAAGGATCTTTTCTATCTCCTACACTTACGCTGTTAATTCTGCATATTAATGACATGTTACAGCAAATCAGTGGCATTAATTGCTATTGGGACCTATAAATATCTCTCCGTCCCAAGTGAAGAGTAGCAGAATTAAACTTGTCTGCAGTAGATAACTGTTATTAAATTTAATTGAATTAAATACTAAGAAGACACAAGTTTGCATGTTTACTACTAAAAAAAGTTCCATTCATAATAGCGCCCAAGCACCAAAGAATGTTATAATAATCAGAAATTGTGCAGAAATCTACTTGCAACTTACTGACATTATAACTGTTACTCTTTATTGTTAGAAACAAAAAAAAACATCTTTGTGGAGTGCCAAATACCACCATATGCTACAATAAATTTTGTCAACAACTAATGTTATATAATATGTTTATTTATTTGACCTGCTGTAGGTAATAAATGAGTCTGTTATTAACTTGATAGATTCTCATTATCATAATTTGGTACCTACATTAGGTGACTTCTTTTAATTCAAAATGAGTTATAAGTGTTTCTCACAATTTAATAACATATCAATGAACCTACAAGAATAATGAAAAAAATATCTCTTATTGTAACAACAGTTAAGATTAAATATATTGAATGTAATACATATTATTGATACAAGAAACAATACACATGCATGAATTTAGTCGAACCAGGACCATCGTTTCAATATACATATTTAGCTATAAAGAGCAATAGCCTCTTAATTTCAGGTTAAATATATACCAGTTTGTTGCATCTATATCTTAATCTACAAAAAAAATATGTGAATTTATGAAAACACATTTGAAATTACAATTGTTAGGGTGTTTTTAAAATCCATAATAAATTAACATGTTTCATAATTGCTACACAAAAATGTTATAAGGGTTATCAAAATATTTCTGTATACAAGATTTTTTGAACACCTTTAATTTTGTCCCAATTGTAGCAATTGAATGTATAATTTTTTTAATTAATAATTTGAAACAGTGTTAAAACTTGTCATAAAGTAGTGTAGATTTCACCACAATTGGAAATACTACATTGACCATAATTTAGTTTCATCAATTGTTCAATATTTCTCCATTAAAATTGCAGCTGATTTGTAGGTCCACTCCTAAATATTTGTTATATGTATATTATATACAAATGTAATAATAAATTTTTATTTCGTATTTTATGCTGTTGATAAGTAGAAAATTATATTTATTGACTAGATGTAACAACTTTGTCAAAATACCTTTATTGGATCACAGAATGACAAGATCTAATTGAAATGTAATTCGTTGAAACACAGACTGAAACCAATAGCATCCTGATCGTTACGAAAAATTTAAAAACATTCATTATTCTTGTTTTCAAACCATTTAAAGGTTTTGTTTATTGAAAATCACTCAAACTGTTCCTTATTTACCTTCAACAGGATACAAATATTATGTTGCAGTTTCTATTCAAGTATGTAGTTATCAACATGAAAGACACTGTGATGAGAGATGCAGGGTTTGCTGCTTGTTTTTCTTGTTGTGCATCTTAAATCATTACCTATGAATAAATACATGCTATGTTGAAATATAGATAAGAAAAATATTGTATGGAAACTCTTCTCATTGTGACAGGAAACCGAGACTCAGCTGTAGGAAATTATGAGTCTTATTAAAAAATACTGTTCAGATTTCCACTTATACAAATGTATTTTTTTTATTGTTTTATTAATACATAACTCTTGTCTGGCCTCGTGTTTTGAAACACTGTTGGCTTGAAAGAGTGAAATATAATCTTTAAGAACTACTTGCGACCATTTATTTAGTACATTTTCAATATTACTTCGACTCTATAAGGTTAAGTGCTTCGACTGAAATCTTGTCAAGTTACAAACAACAAAACGTCACCAACGTCGAATGTAATTTCAGCGACTAAATTTATAGCAACAGTCAACATATTGAATCTAATGAATTGAACCGACTATAAAACGAAACGTTACTTCTGTTCAGTTATTACTAATAATAAAACGGTAACATTCAATATATTTTTTTAATTCGTGTTGTAGGTATAGGTAGCTTTTGTTAGAAAAAAAAAATAGTTTTGGAATTATTTATCAGTCTGTCTGGAAACCAAACGTGGAAGATTTAGATGATACTCGGAATATGTGTAACTTTTCATCCAAATGATGATGATACAGATGTGTACCGATCAAATATGAAATCAAGTTGGATATAGGTGTTCTGGAGGATATGAAAAAAGTTATGAATATTTTTATGCCCCCAGTATCAGTAATGAATTTGGTTTTAATTCAAAGATCTACAAAATCTTTTCTTAAAACAGTAAATTGGGGGCAAATATAAAATTGACTAAACACTAAATAAAACTAAAAAGGAATTTCGGGTGTGTGTGCTATTTGAAAACGTAAGGCGTAGGATTTTTGAAGCGAAACGAAGTACTAGCACAATATTATATAATAATAGTAGTAAAAGTACTATCACATAAAGAAAAGTTATACTTTTCCTACATACTTTCCTTCAAGAAGTGTAATTCCTGTAGTTAGATTTTTGAAATACTTCATGCATGCATTATGTAATTTCCACATCGTTACAAATTCGGCAGTACTTAATATTAGCTAAAAAATTAACCTTTTACTACTTACACTTTTTGTTCATTTATCTGTAATATGCAAATGTACTTAGTCGTACTTGTCAAAAAATCGTATACAAACCTTTTGCATCAGTGGCAATTATTTATGATGGTCAGTGTCCCCGGTGGTCGTATGACATAGATATGAGTTTATCGTGCGGTTGCGGCCTAGGCGGGTTGTGGTAGAGTACGATCGGTGACAATGGCACCGGGCAGCGAGAGCGGCGTGGCGGCGGTGTAGGTTACGCGCGCCGTCTTCGGTGCCACGGTGTAACGGAAGCCCGGCGCCTCGTCGTGCCCGTCTAAGCGTCTCGCGACTCGTCACGCAGCAGTTGCGGCGAACGCTCTGCTCTAGCTGCAACTAATTAACATATATTTCAGTTTCGGCTACCCGCACGGAAACTAGCGAAATTATTCAATTACCATTGTTTTACCTGGAGCATTTTAATTTCCGTCAGGAAATGTTACATACATTACTAATTACATAAAAAAATTTGCACGCTGACACTGATGTGTTACCGTAGGGTCGCCTTGGCCTATTCCTGGTATACTCAATATTTTAGCATTTCTGAAGTGTTTTGATATTATGAAAAAATATTTTTTAGCATTGAGAATTTCTATTGATCTATGATTTATGATATTTTGTGGTAAGAAAGAGGTCGTTGGTTGGGAATCCGTACAATCAAAACTTGATGTAAAACAACTGTTCTATAATGTCTTGTAATTCCCGGTGGGAAGCTGATAATGGCAACTCGGTTTTCTAAAAAAAAATAACTTTTTAACGATACAAATCCCAATCGTTGATTATATTCTTTTCTATCGTACACGCACCAACTGCATTTGTATGACAACTAATATGTCTGCTGGTAATGTTAAACAATACACTTGAATACTCTAAACTTCGGTTATTTATCTATTTTTGTGTTTTGTAATGTAGTTAGATGAATCAAGATGAAAAATAATATTCTATTGATATTCATTCAAATAATTAGAAGAGCAATATTTCCTGTAATATACTTGTGTCAACCTACTTATTTAAATATTCAGTGAATCACAAAATGTGCTTATGTGTGGAAAGACAGCAGCTATTTTTAGTGTGCGTCTCATCACGTGCATGGTATCTTACGCACTCTCGGCTCTGGCCACTGAGTAAGCTGCATGCGTCGTTACGATGCACGGCTTTTTTGTGTCCTATACTCTACTTGCGAATTGTCTTGAACCCCTGCAGCCTCTAGATGTTATAGACCTCTATCACTATCCTATATATCTGGTGATATAATATCATTGAAAGAAGAAAATTGTGGTACATCCTCGTATACGTTGCGTATACTCAACGTTGTCTTTACCGATTGAAAGTTATAGCTAATACCATGCTCTGAATCTAGTAACCTTAATGAAATGTAATGATTGAACTTGCTACATATTTCATAATGCTGATAGTTTTTGCCAGTTGCCAGTTGACCTATTCACAAACCTGCAGAAACTTAGAAACAGATTGGCAATTGTCTAACACTGCAGTTTATTGTAAAAATGTTTACGGCATTTCTATTTAAATTCAAAAAAATCATGGTTCTATGATTTTGACTTATTTTGTTTAAATATTTCAACATACAAAGACTGATTACACTGAATAAATTTTACTTATTTCTTTTTCCATTTTGGGCATTACTATCCTGGTCCTCCTTGTTTACGAAAATTTTCACGGTGTTAGAGTCTGTGTACGTCCTTTAGGAAATACCAAACCCTTAGGCTCAATGCGCTTCCTATCAAGAAACGAGGCAAAGACTTCTGCTAATGAAGAGTTAGGCTTTGTTATAATACTCTGCCTGGCCAGCTGTCAAATTTCTTCATGGTTTTTTTGTGTGTTTAACGTGGCAACCAATTACGAGGTGCGTTCATCGCTTCTTTCGGTTGGCAACGCGTCGGTGACGTCCTTGTTGTTAGGGATTGCGTACGACGATGGTTATCTACCGTCTGATTTTCTACTAACATTTTTGAATTTCTATGTATTGCCTTAGGTGAGAGTTATCTTAGGTAAGTGAGTATTTAACGGGACAAGGGCGGACCTTTGATTTTTTCCCCGTGCTCAGCAACCTTCTGATTCGGTCCTGACCGAGGTCGTCATCGGGATATAGCGCGTTCATAGCATAAACTTATTGAGATATCATATATACCATATATATTATATCGGTAGTATTATTCTGTCAATATCAGAATATAAGTAAATACGTTGGAGCCCAAACTTTAATTTGGTGCCTATAGGAAGTAGACAGGTTCCACGTTTACATTAATATTATGTGTAAAATAATGTACATAACACTACATTTATCGAAAAATAGATCTCCATCTTAGCTATTGAACATGTGATCATTTTAATTTTGTAATTGCAGTATTAGTTAGACTTTGTCACTGAACTTTCAAGTATGTTTTCTCTCCATGGGGTGTACATGCGTAACATGGGGGCGTAGTGTTAAAATATGTATTAAAATAGCTATAATATAATCAAGTACCTACATATAGTACAATATAGGTAGTATATTATGACGCTCCATAGTCCAGTTGGTAGTGACCCTGCCCGCCGAGCGCGGGGTTCCGGGTGCAATTCCCGGCCCGGCTAGATATTTAGGTTAGAGATAATTGTTTTTTCTCGGGTCATGGGTGTTTATAATGTCATTTTTGTGTGTGACTATGCCACCCGCAAGACAGGGAATCCTAGTAATCTAGTAGTAATATTTATATAACCGCTATAAGCAGTCACCCGATGTTTACCAAAATAAATATACATTTAAACCAGAATCTAATGTTTAAGTAAATCAATGTGTTCCAATGCTTTCAGCTATATTAACGTTATCATTAGAAACGTCATTTTAATTGTCTAAATACTTAATGTTGTCACATTACAAGAACACAAGAATGATGTACATGTTGTCCATGAAATATTTTGACCCTAAAATTTGTTTCTTTAAAACATGTTTAATAGAAAATTATGTATTTTTAAATTAGGTAAAATATAAGAGTTAATTTCGCACGCTGTTGTCTCCGTTCCTTTAAAAGTACTGAAAGCTTTATCACGTAACGGCACAATTAACGTTAATTATTTCTTCTACATTTGGTTAAGAAATGTTTTCACACAATATACAACGGAAGAGGCAGGGGCGTTCGGGCAATCCTCTTGATGGCTAGCTACCACTCTTCTCCTTCCATCAGTTTTAAAATGTCTTACCATGTCGAAGACCCAGTATTGAACGTGCCACCTACTTTCTTCTACGTCGGTAGCGTTGATGATGTCTTTGATGTAACAGATGTCCTCGGGCGGCGGTGACCATTTACAATCGAGTAATCCTTTTGCTCATTTTCGGTACGGTTAGGTTGATACACTAAAACAACAATAATAGAATATAAAATAGCTGATTTTAATGTTATTGTAAGAACTATTCTACCCACACTAAGTATCACAATATCATATAACATATTGTAAACTAAGTAAAAACTCATGATAAAATAAAGTGACAGTGCGAATTTAGAGTGTTAGTTTCAAAGCTGACGAACCACGTCGTATTATTTCAAAATTTCTTATACCATTTAAAAGGTACATTATTCCGGATTAAATTAGGCTACATACCTATTATATGCTGCAATGCAGTGCAAATGCAATGCAATGCAATGCATGCTGCTATGCAGTTAGAATCATGATGGTATTCCCTCGGTTGAATAATATTTAGAAATTCGTGCAGAATCTGCACTGCAGATTATACCTATATTATATCTACTAAGATAGATTATTGTTTAATCCGAACGAAGTCGGGACGGGACGGTGGTCATATTATAATGTAACCAAGTGAGACTTCTTGGTAGCTATTTTGTAACTTTCATATCATATTACCTTTAGAAATACGTTCACCGCGTGGGTGATAATCTTTTTGAGGTGTCTCTGAAACTAGGTATCTATTTGCAATGCATCGTTTAAAGTACTGAAATAAAACCAAATTTATTTTATAAATTCGTATGTAATTAAGCCATCATGTCAATAACAATATCGTTGTTGTAAGTTATACATATGAATAACATCTTCAATAAGTAAGGAAAAAATACGTACCATGCATAGGTATTGTGGTTATGTTAATTTTATTATTTACAATACACATGAATTCTTACTTGGGTTTCAGTTGTAAAAGTAAAAAAATATTTGGAATAAATTGGATGTGAAATTTTAATGAGACAGTTTGTAATATGCCGCCCAGCACATCGTACACCCACCAGCGCGTCGCAGCAAGACAGCGTGTCTCGTAAAGAGCGTCAAATTTGGCAGCATTCCACGTGTACAATCTGAAACATGTCAGTTTATCTCAAACGCAGTAATTTTTTGCTAGTTTATCTCTTGCAGTCATCATCATTTTAACTTGAATATCTTAAGAAAAACCACTTATGATCTGAAACCTTGATCATAAGTGCTTAGCCCCCTTTGGATTAAGACAATACAATTACAAAATCAAATTCAAAAATATTTTTCAAAAATAATTTTTGAAACCACTGGAAATGCCGGATTATCGTTACTTTTGGACCGATGCTCGTACATAATGATATACCTACACGAGGTTCAATCCAAAAGTAACGATAATCCGATATTTTTAGTGGTCTTAAAAAATTTATATTGTAATAGAGTATTCTCAATAATTTAGGGAAAAAACCATATAAATTATAACCGTAAACCGTAACCGTTAACCCTGGAAACTACAGTTATCTATACTAATAAATAAAATTGGAGTGTCTGTTTGTAATATTAAAATAACCACTTTTACTACATAAATATTAATGTATATACTGTACATATATCAAAATAACATTTTTTACATTTTTTGTCTGTCTGTCTGTTTGTTTCGACTAATCTCTGAAACGGCTGGACCGATTTTGAAGGGACTTTCACTGGCAGGTAGCTGATATAATACGGAGTAACTTAGGCTACTTTTATTTCTACTTTAAATTTTTTTGTTAAATTCCACGCGGATGAAGTCGCGGGCACAGCTAGTTTTTAAATTAGAAATGAACGATGATATATAAGAATGGAGACAGACGAGGTCACTGTCAAGTCACTTGCTTCTACCTCAAAAAATGTCTATCAAAGACATACACGTCCACTTAGTAGAAACAAATGGAATCTTCTTCTTCATTTTTTACTGTTCACGCTAGAGCAAAGAGTTAAACTGGACACGACATCCACTGAGACGTTTATTGTCGAACATAGTGAACGATGGACGCCCACGTCCAAAACCGTAAAAAATATGAATAAAGGAGAAGATTTTCTATTACTGATTTTTCAATCAGCTGTTAGTTGATGTCACAGGAATCCCATATTCAGAGGATTCTTGACGATGTACTTCACCAGAGCGAGATGTTGTCATGTTGACTGCCCAGAATGTTTACCGCCGAACATACTAAGAAACTGTTGACATTTAAGAGCATATCTTAAGAACTAGAAAGCTGATATAGACACATTTTAAGCGATTAATAACCATGAACGCGCCTTGAATCCGTCACTTTGATCCTGGTGAAATAAAAGTCTATGAAGTAGAAAAGATTTTGTACTTTTTCTGTGATGCTGAGGGAATTGTTATTCCTGGCAAAGGGAGTCAATACAACAGGCTCTTGTTATGCAGACGCTAAGATATCAATAAAAACAGGCGATTCAAACTTCAAGCTGCAGAGCTCTTTAGCCAAGACAACGTATTTTCACGAAGCCGAACTTACGAAGCCTACCGATCGAGAAACAGGTTTGAGTTGCTCGAACACTCACCTTATTATTTAAAATCTTGCCCCCTGCGATTTCTATCTCTTTCCCTAGCTGAAGGAGCAGCACAGAGGGATGAAATATTAAGGCAGTCTGTGGTCGTTAAGACAAAATAAGTGACTGCCGCTGTAAAAGCTTTTGGAGACAGTCGAGATGACTATTTCGTTTCAAAATGAATTTACGTACTAGAGAAGAGAAGGACAATACAATCTATTGACTGCAAAAAAATAAATTAAAAAATCAAATTGAAAGAAATAAAACTATTCTTTACTATTCAACGATATCATACTTGTTACGTCGACAGAGAAGTAATTTTGAACGTCACACCGTCCTGAGAGGCCTCACTTATGTGTAAGCCATAGTAATTAAAACCAATTTTTTTGTTGTTTATGACTTAAGTACGTCTCGTTTATTGTATACTAATGATCGGCCTCGGCTTCATACGAGTGCAATTTACTTACTAATGAAGGAAATGAGAAGTTAGCATTATAAAAAAAAATTAAGTGCGTTTATTTTAAAAGCATCTATCTCCAGTAGTTTTGAACATCGGTCCTCCGCACGATAGAACTCGGAATCTAATCCTGCCTGTTGTAACCTGTGATTTTATAAATTATATTGTAAATTTATTTATTTAATTAATTTTGTAATTTTAATACTTTTATAAACCTTGCTTCTATTCGTATTAATTTGTAATTTTTTTGGCATTCTTCTAAATCTGTCCACGACTGTATATTATTCGATTCGCTTAAAATGTAACCTTTATGATTATGCTGCCTCAGCGACACTTTATTTATTTAAGGCTGATACGTTCTACGTTACACTTGCAACCTTGATTTTAATAAATCGGCACTCAATCAACTGGAACACCAACAAATTTTTACATCTCCGTGATCATATTTAAACACGCTACTACAGGCCATTGTTATATTTAATTGCTCTAAACAAGCTCGTGATTTTAGATTGGGCCACGTTTGTTATAGTATAACTTTATTTATGAACCGTACATTATTGAACGTAAGCCTCGATATCGATATACTGTGCCACTTAAATAGGTCTTTTGCACTTATTTTTTTTACTCTCGCTATTATTATTGACTTAACATTGTGTTGTACGGAAATAATTATATTGTCTAAATTATAATCTACTTGATGAATTTTGTGATAACCACTGGCCCAGTGGGCGACGCTGTCGAAAGCTTTCTCGAAATCGATGAAAACAAATCATGAATGAAAAGAATCAAGGGCTTCTCCTTCGGCTTCCTTCCTCCTTCCTTTTCTCCTTCGGCTGTTTTATGGTGTGGATATATTCTATAGTGGAGAAACCGTTTCGGAAGCCAGCTTGTTCGACGGTTGGTAATCGTCCATCTCGCGAGTGTTCCTACTACAGAGGATTTTGCTAAAAACTTTGTAAATTTGAGAGCGGAGCCTAATAGGCCTATAGTTAACGAGTTTTGATATGTTTTCCTTTTTTAATGTATTATAGACACTATCGCATTCTTCCTAACGTCGGGCAACATACCACTGAAGAAAACTTTATTGTAGAGTTCTGTGAGAACCTCTAGAATTAGTTGACAACCAGTACGGCTGTTCAACCGTGATTGCATCTTCGCCTGACGATTCGTTGCACTTCATTTAGTGAAGCGCTTTTTCCACCTCGCTTAAAAGAGTAGGCGGAATGGGTTCTGAGGAGCATTGTTCAGCTGGTGTAACTCTGGGATCATTTACTATTTTTGACCACTAGCTGTTGTTTTATAAAGATCTTCACATAATTCCTATACAACTGTTAACATTTTGGTAATTATTCTATTTACTCTAAACATTATGAAGTAGATTTAGATTATGATGACTCATAATGAATGTTACAAATTTGAAGAGCATCATCTAAATCTCTTTTTTGCTTTCCGCGTGATGCGATAACAAACATGAAGGCAGAGATTTTAAAAAATACTTTCATTATTTGTTTAGATTTTTGTGATGTACAATTTTATGTAGATACGATATTTATTAGTAGACTATTAAATGACCTCGCTTCGCTTCGGAAAAACTACCTTACGCTTAAAAATATCATCTGCATTGTTCTGGGTTTTTTTCGTTCTGTGAATTAGAAATATATATATTATTTCATAACTTTTTTATTTATGGACGGATTACAATAAAACAAACTTTAAGTATTAAGTGATGCTTACTACAATACATTACATAAAACCAGAACAAAATCGGTTATGCTGTTTCTGATATTAGCGCGAACAAACGCCCAAACCCAAAAATTCTAACAACTATTATTTTGGATTCTATTGCGTTAAATTTTTTTTTATATCTCGTTCATGTACAGAAAGTGATCAGTTAGAATTTTATTATACGTATAGATTATAATAATCATATCAAACATGGCCACGGTAGACCTTTTTAAATGAAGGTCATTCTCATTGTTCACTCATTTAAGTTTAGTACTAAATATTATTGGGATGTAAAATAGCAATGAAATTATATTTTTTATTGAAGGTGACCTTGAAATGTAAATGTGATACGATAATGTGTATTTTATTTTGTATGTCTTATAAGATACAGTAAGTTACAATTTAAAATTATGCTGCGGCGTGGATGCTTGTGTCGGCCAGTGTGGGCACTACCTCCTGCACCAGTCTGCATTTAGGCATTGTGGTAGAATACTCTCCAGGCTTCATCTACGAAGAGGTACCCATGCATTAGTGTGGGCTGCTAATGGATGGAAGCCAGCCGTTAGCTGCCTATTTTGATACAAAATTATCATAGTTAGAACATCAATAGATTTCGGGCTCGGCCACATTTATTATAATGATAACTGTGAATGTCGAAAGGTGTCAGTCGATCCCCAAAATTGACAATCTGTCTATTATCAATAGGCCTGCATGACGTTCGTTACAGATGGCTATGGTCTACAATAATGACAACCTCGACCGCTCCCAGCCCGGATGCATGCTTTGAGTAGCACCTAGAGGATCGGGATGGCATTATTAAAGTTTGTGTTTGATTGGTTTCAGAATAACAAAGACGTGGAGACCTTGGATGACGGACAACTGCGAGCACTGTTGGACGAGGCTATCACGTACAAATGTCCGAAGGATCGGGAGGGAAAGAGCAATCTATTTAAAGTACGTTTTTAAATAAATATTCAGATATATTTCCAAATATTTTTCACACTAATGAGCTATATAATTCAAAAAGATGCGTGCTGGTTGAATTATTTTATTCCATATGAAATAGCTGGTCATTGTACAAAATGTGTACGGAGTATATAACACTATAGTATTTACGTGTGAAATTAATTAATCACACGTCGTCGGTTCAATCGATGTAAATCAATTAGTTAATTAGTCAGTGGTCAATCAGCCAAGTGGATAGCGGCTTTATTCAAGTATGCTTTGCCTCTGAACTTATCAACGGAGAAAGCCTATTGATCGATATATTTTTTAAGTATAATATATAACACAGTTTATAACTAGTTACTGATATAGTGAATATGAATTTGATCTCTTAAGTAGTGAGTATCGCTGAGCATTTTAAGTAAACGACTTGGATGTATCGCTTGCAGGAGCTACTGCACGAAGTGGAACAGGACGAGCAGGCGTGTGAGGCAGCGCGGGGGATGAGCGCGGGGCGGGGGGCGCGGCGCGGTGCGCGGGGGCGCCGGGAACTGCAGTCTAACAGCCTGCAGGACCTGGTGGCGGCCATGGCGGCCGAGCCCGCACCGCGTCGCCCGCGCAACCACCCGCCCGCGCAAGTGTCGGCGCGCGCGCACCACGGCGGCAGCCTGCCCTCCGGCGTCGATACGTGTACGAAAAAACACATCGGCTAACACCTTGACTATATATTTATAGATATAATGTATATCACTTGCTTACGATGAACGAATAGCTAAGGAAATCTGCTTATCAAAGAGTAGTCGAGATATTCCTAGGATATGGTGAATTCTTAGTGGCATGTTTTACTTTGTACTTTAATATTTTTCGTTCTCTGTGACTCGTGTGTTAAATTTACTTATGAATCTCATCTACTCAAAGAACTTTTCATTAATGACTCCGACGTGTTGTGTACAAATAAGCTCGTTGTGTTGTTTTAGCGTTTTTACTGAGTGAGGAGCCACCGACGGGCCCCGGAGGTTACCTGGCTACGGTGCGGTGCGTCAACCCGCCGCCGCTGGCCGAGCGGCGCGTGTCCGCCAGCGACGCGCACGCACCCGCCGACGTCGACCTTCTCACCAGGTAACGCACTGACTACCAACCTATCATCTCGTGATCATTATTCAGATTCAAATTATAAACCATGTTTCCACTTATAGATTTGTTAAGGATACTGTACGCTTTCGTGGCGGAGAAATACGTACCGGCACCATAATCAACCCAGAGAAAGAAATGTTGGAGTTGCGGGCATACGCTTTATACGCAAATTAATTAATTAATGTCATCAATAACGGTGTCATGTAATAGATTTATTTTAAATACCAGATATACTATATTATTTAAGGAAATAAAATATATATTGTCTTCCGACACATTTCACTGCACGTATTGGAATAGTAAATTGATTAATTAAATTTGAAAATAATAAGTGTCTGTGATTTTAAAATAACTGCATAATCTTGTGTACATAGAATTATAGCAGTACCCAAATAACCCTTATCAAAAATATCCGTCTGTCTGTCTCACAGTCGGACTCTTTTTGTTTGTTCGGGAATGGCTGAACTGATTTTAATGACACTTGCACAGTAAAGTGATGAAGAGTAGCTGATTTTCCCGGGATCATATTAGTAGGTTCCTCTCACAGTGAAAAAGTATAAGGCCTTAAAGTGTTGTAGTAACCAATCGTTATCAAGTGCCGTCCAGTATAATCAAGTGTCGAGCGTTTGTTGTATGTATACAAAAATGAAAGGCGTCTGGTACTTACAGTTCAGTCAAAGTATTGGACATATCGTAATGTCGCCATAGCAAAATTTATTCAGTGTGGTGAGCATTTTCTGCAGTAATATATAAAATTTAAGGAATACCCGTTACTCGCGTTACTCGCGGACGAATCCTTCGGTTTCCGTTAGTAGGGTAATGACTAGACAAAATATTGTGATCGTATAACTGCTGAACGATTTGAAGAGTTGAGGTCGTAATTTATCAACATAGTGTTTGTTTTATAGGTGGTGCTGTCGTTAACTTAAATATGAAAACCTTTTAAAAACCGAAATTATATATATAATCAATTCGTTCAGAAGTGACATGGTCACTAACGAACGCTCCAGCTATATAAAGATGAGTTGAAATAAATGATTATTCTAATGAATTATATGTAATCATATATATATATTTTTAGCTATTACATTGAAATCAGAGGGCTATTTAATACGAAAGTGCATAAAGGAATAGACTTCCAGTGAAGTTAAAATAAATACTACATTCAATACAACAGGATTACGGTGATAATAATAATGATGGTCATTACACAAAGAATTGTTATTCTAAAAAAGTTTTTGGTCAGTAAACTGATGCTCTTGCTTCTTATTATATGTCACAATAATATATAAAAAAACTTGTGTTCAAGTAACAAAACTGGTGATCTGTGTAGTGGGGTATAATCGCCTTGGCAGCATTCTTATGAGAATTCGGAGCTGGTGTAAAGTTATTTAATCGAAAAATGCTTACAGACGGAGTAAACCGACGTTCCCGATGACGTACACGGCTCGCGCGACGCTAGAAATCGGCAGCAGCAGCGTGTGCTCGGGCCGCGCGGTCACCACCACCACCGCCTCCAACCAGGTGCGTACGACACCCGTAACCGCGCCCCGCAACTCCCGCCGCTCTCGTCGCGATAACCCTGATCTACTCGATCTGCCGTCCGAAACGCAACACGTGACCGCTCCCCAAGCTATCGGTTTGACGGGCCAAATGAAGCTCTTGAACGCTATGTGCCCAAAAAAACACGAAGGAAAACGTATTGTTGATGGCGGTGGTATACACGAGGACGCGAGTTGTTCAAATCTTAAAGGAGATAAAAATGGTGTACCGCGCGGCCAATTAACACGAACTGATTCAAAATCTGCACAGAGAGATATCTCGAGTAATCGAAGAACGGCATCCAAACATGATCATATGAGCCAACAATGGGTTAATAGTGTTCATAATTGGTACGAAAGTCTAGATAATATGAAACATTTATTAAATCCTTTTGTGGTGAATCAGTTTACACCTAACATTTTGGAAAAATCTGTCTCATTACCTTTACCGAATACTGTAGTTAGGCACGAAGCCAAAACCAGTTTAAATGTGTCTACAAATGAAATTAGAACACAAAGGGAAGATATAATTAATACAAATATTAGTGATTTTGATGGAACTGTTTTGTGTAACCTATCAAATTCCTGTATCGGTAAAGATTCACACCAAATGGATTTGGACTGTAAGGTCAAAAAAATAGAAAACATTCCAGCGAAACTATACAAAACATCGAATGTAGCTTATGACAATAAAACCACAGAATCTGATAGTATTCTAAGAAAAAAATATAGAGAGCGAGTAGGTTATGATTTAGTCCCGCCACATTCGTTGCCAGCGAGTCCTAAGTTTTTTAAAAAAACAACCATTGGGCTTTCTAATAACACTTTCCTCGAGTCGACTAACCAGCTTTTTGAAAAATCTAATAATAATGCTAGTAAAAATAACAATATTAAAACCCTTACATTGCATCAAAATAAAGAAAATTCTGACTACCAACGGGATGAAGTGTCTGGTTCCCATGGTTCTAAAACTCTCAATATCAGTAAAAAAGCCAAAAAAAATAACGGCAGGGATGGTTTGGAATTTGAGAACATTGTATTAGAAAGTGAAAAAAGTGACCTGAACTCCGTTAATTTGAATCCATGTCACAATGCTTGTGATTCAAAAACTTCAGCACCAAAGAACGAAGAATTACAAACGTCACCTATTCCAATAGCTTATGAAAATAAACAATTAACAAAAGAATACCAAAAGACAGCAATACAATGCGATATAGAAAATCATAATGATTGTGAATATCAACCTGAAGCTAGCTCGTCTGCGTCACTTATGGGTCATGATTTGAATAGAATTTTTGCGTTAGAAATAGATATTGCTAAATCGAAAAAAAATTATCATAATCATAAAGAGAAAGATGCAAATAAACACATAGAACTACATTGTCCGGATATGAATAAAACAACAACGCCAACATCATCTTATTCAAAAGATCAAAGTAGCAATATAATTTTAAATTCAAATTGTGTAACGGAAGATACAACGTGGGAAAATGATATAGAATTAACAGATATTCCATTATGTAAGCAAACTATGAGCCACTCGAGAGATTTTTTACAACATATGGCAGTTCAGCAGAGATTTCTAAAAAATTTAGAGAGCAATATCAATAATAGTATCGAGGATTTGCTAAGTAATGAGAAAAGTAAACAGGGCAATAAATTGGCAAATATGGGGAAAATAAGGGATGAACAAATAACTGAAACTGGAACAAATAAAGATGAAAGTGTTGACAAAGAACTCATTGCTGTGCAAGAAAATATTATTGAACATAAAGAAGATGTTAAGGAGAAATTTATTTTTGCTGAACTCCCTAATAACGCTTATGTCTTTCTAACACTGCCTCAAAGCTTTTTTAATAACATTACTACGAAAGAAATTGAAAATAATAACAATGTCACCCCTTATACTTCTGGGGAAAATAGCGCCGTGGCGAAAAGGTCCAAGATAAAAAATAAACATAAAAGAGACCCGCCAGAGAACAACGTGAAGAACAATAATATAGTCAACAAAAGTGCGCTTAAACTTCTGCTGTACAGTAATAGCTCTGAAAAATCTATGGCAACATCGGGACTATCTCTTAATCGCAATAATGAGGTAGGATTTATCTACTTTAATAATTGATTTGATTCAATGAACTGTCACTGCACCGGTCAAGTTAATTGATGTATCTGTTATAATTTTGCAGGTCGATTCTGCTATTCCATTTACTTGCATCACTACGCCGGAGGTTGTGGCCAGTTGCAACACGACGTCTTCAACGCCTCACTCGGCTGTCGTCGTCGATCCGAAGGTAAATATATTTTAACCCGTCATGATTTTGTATAAGTTTGCATTTTTTTTCTGATTCAAATTTGCAAGTAATATTTAAAGCACCCATATATTGTATCAAGATTTTATTCCGTTCATGTGTAATTCTAGTGATGTAACAGTTTTTCTTTAAAGAGCTTTGTTTCGTTATTATACTTATTTATAATACAACCGTTTGTAAATTTTTTATTCGCTCTGCTGTAATACCACCTTAACATAGTTTTCGATCGATGTTTTAAAGTTTATTTGAATTGCCACAATTCAACAATTCGCAAGGGATTGTTTCGTTTAAGTTGTGACCCTTGTGTTATGTTTTTTTTTTATAAACGAACGATCGTTAAAAATTGTGAGTTCTTATTGAAACCTGGTTGAGAACGGTGTTATTCGAGAGCGATTCATTGATTAAACTACGTAAGTCTGCCACTTAATCATTTTACCGACGGGAGAGTCAGAGGTCGGCGTAGGCCGTGGGTCGGATATTACAACGTTAGGGTAAATATGACTTACATGATCGGGTGTTACAGTTGGAATCGAAATACTACGTATTTACGTAATTCCTCCTCCGGGCTAATGGACGTTCCCTCGAGAGCTCGGGTCGCATCTCATACCATCTGGAGAATCACGACCCTATCGCTTCGTAAACGAACGAAGCTTACCGTCTTTACATTCGTTGTTCGTTGTTGCTATTCCCGAGTTATTCGAGCCTTGCAAAGAGTCGACCAGTTAAAAGCGAGTACGGGTTCCGGGAGTCCCGGTGAAGGCGGTAGGGTAGGGCGACCGACGTCGACTACGAGGCGTGGATGTCGAGTGCGGGCCAGACTAAGTCGGTGTATGGTGCAGCCGCTGCAGCTGGGCTCGTGCTACCGCGCCGTGACGAGTCTTACGGGCAGCTGGGCGCCGGCGGTGGCCTCGGCGGCGGCCGCAGCCCCCGCGACCGCCCCCGCCGCGCCTCCCGATCCCGTCACCGAACTTCAGGTACCTACTGGAAGCGTTGACACCGCCGTGCAATAAGCCAATTACACGTGGCGGCATAATTGTATTTAATAAAAAATACCTGTTTTGTTAGTGATACAGGTCTTAGAAAATGTTGGGGCATATAAATTATTAAACGTTTGGACTCAGTATTCCCCAAACGTACAGTGGTGTACCGTGCTATAAGGTGTGGTCTCTCGGACCCATTGTCGTAGGTGATCGATAAATTGCAACGTGTGGCGACTAAACCGAACCGCGACACTGCACGCGAAGCGTGTCGCACAGGACACGTCGTCGATATTTGGATTCAAAGTAGATGTATAGAATTTCTATCTATTACTTTTGACAGGAACAATACACAAACGAAAATAAATATGCAGTTGCATACAAATACTACGTCACGTTGCGTGTCCCCTTGTGGCGTAACTAAGGCCGAGGGGTCACGCAAAAATTGCTAACATATTTGAGTTTAATGGATTTCATGTGATGGCAGCTGTCGGTAACAGTTGCATATGACCCGCGCCTGAGGGTCGAGCCCTTCGTTTATTAATTGAGGGCAAAATATAAAATAATCTTCGGCTAATCGCTCGGTATCGATCGAAAAGTATGACAGGGGCACAACACGAATATTTTTTGCTTTTTTTCTATTAATTTATCGATTGTTTATATCCGTTGTACGAATAAGGATAAATAAAAATTTTCACAATAAAAATACAGAGAAACCTCTCCCGACCCTCCGCACCATCCTTACATTCAGTGCGGTAACAATGCTTATGCGAATCCATAAAATCCATATGGGGCCTTATTGCTCGCTGCTGAAAGATATCTTAGCCGATGGTCGGCGGAAACTTGATACACGATTCTGATCACGAGTTAGTTCCAACTACGCGTGTTTATGTGTACGCGAAACTCAAGAGGAAAAGCATTATATATATATTTTTGCTTGGCTTGTTAGAATGTGAATCGGATCTTTGCTGCCTGCACCCCCCTCTGCTTGGTCAGTGTAACGACTGATTTTCCGTGCCTTATAAGCAATGTAACTAATAGTTATTGTTTATTTTTTTATAATATGTTTATTCAATCGAAATATACATCCCCTTGGTTTCGTCGAACTTCATTTTTTTTAAGTCTGGGAGGGAGAGTCACCAAATTCTTCGCGGTCGGTTTTGAGTCCCTCGGGCGAATTAATACATAAGGAATAAGGTCTAGAGAGTCGGCTGTAGCTGGGAACAAGCATTGTCTCGTTCTCTAGGGTTTGAACATTGTGATGAACGGTATTGATTATATTACCGTTCAAAATTAGTTTCCATCATACGTAACTATATGATTTGGAATCCTCTCATTATTGTTCCCGTTTAGGTAACGTAAAGCAGCATTCGTAGATAGCTTTTTTATTATTTAATTTGACATCAATAATTTAAATTATTTTTTACTTACATCAAAAATTGCTTTTCACTCGGAAATATTTTTTAAATATTTTTTGTTTTTGCCGTTTTTAATATTTTCATGTTTTTGGCATTCCTCGGGGCTCGTTCTTTGAATCCAAATTTCCGGAACTGAAACATTGAACCGGAAACGTGCCGTACCTCGTCCGTTCTTTGGCTGTGGCTGATCCGAAAACAAAAAAAAACAAATACATAATTGATTCTGTTAAGTTGTATCTGGACGTGAAAAGCAAAATCAAACGAATACGCAATTTCGAAACAGAAAACTTAAATTAAAATAATTTTTAATTTGGAATTTTAGTTCAGTGTTGCCTGTATTTATTGAGGTTCGGTAATTCCGTATGTGAGGGTCTAAAACTAGCAAATTACATGTGGTGCATATTACGTATTGTATCATAGCCTTAGTATAATACATATAATTATATACACAGTTTGCACGGTATTTTCTACTATGTTTTGGAAATGGTGCATGTAGAATGACTTCTGTTCAGTTGATTATTAATGTTCCAATGATACATGCGTTGCACTGATCAAATACCACATTATAGTGTTTAGACTGTTTCATTAGTTTATTAGACTTCACCTACAGAAGAGACTTAGAAGCTGCTGCACCACAGCAAGTATAACGTTGATCGATTGTCGGCAGCAGCCTCGCAACGCGTTATCGAGTAGTTTCAACGGGCTGCCACTGTCGCGACCCAACTACGGCTCCACCGGGGCCACAGTGAACGATGAATATAAGGCAAGTAACATCCGCTACTAGTTTATTGGATCAGATAATCACATTGGAAATCATTGAATACAAATTGCGTTATGATTACTTTCAATGTGTTTCATCATCACGTATGTGTGTATTCACTAGTGCTTTTGTGTGCAACTGTGCAAATATAGAATTAAAAGTAGGTTAAAATCAGCTAGTCATTTTTATTATTGTAATGACATGGTTTTTTTAATATATCTCACAAACCTGCAGTTGTCTGTTGTATGATGGTATCATCTAAGACACTAATCATAAATAAAATTTATTCTTCTTATTCAGGTGCCTATACTCCCTGTGCACTGTTGTTTACAGAAATCTCTAGACGAAAACGGCAACGCAGTACAAGGGTTCACTTCGCCCTTATCAGGATCTAGTCAACTAAAGAAACCCCGGAGAAAAAAGTCAACAAAGAACGAAACTGTCATCAAATCACATCAGATAGACGGTTACCAGGGCAACAAGGATCTCAACGAGGTGCTGCGGTTCATTGAGTCGAACGCGGACACGGCGCGCACGCACAAGCCCGGTCGCGCCAAGCACAAGGACGACTCCGACGACAAGGGTAAAAAACGCTCCTCCTCACGCAAGGATAAGGAGAGCAAAGCCAAGCGCGCCTCCTCATTAGAAGAACTGTCGCGTACTAAGTTGGAGGACTTGACCGCCGCTCCGCCGCGTGCGCCTCCCGCCAAGCCCGAGCGCCGGTCGTGGGGTGACGACGCACGCGACGCGTTCTACCTGCGCGAGCCCGACGCCGCCGAGCTCACAGATTTCCAGACAGTCACCAAAAAACGTAAGCCGCGTCGTCGCACCGACGACACGACCGCCGACCCGCCGCGCCGCCCGCGCGCCCCCTCCCCGCGCCGCGCGCCCTCCGACCGTAGCAATGACTCTAACGACGACCTCGACTCGGTGCACTCGCTGCCAGCCACGCGCGCGCCGCCCGCTCCTCACGCCTCGTACGCGGACATTACGCGCACGCGCCACAACATCCCCGACCTGATCGAATCGTGCAACTTCTACGCGGAGGGGGAGACGCGAGAGACACGCGCGGCGCCGCCGCCAGACGCCGACTACCCGGCACTGGCGGCGCGGCGGCGAAAGCCGGGCGCAGCGGGG
>PDGT01000008.1:8285032-8331935 GCA_003671415.1 Megathymus violae
GGCGCTGGCGGTGGGCGGTGCCGCGCTGCGGTACGTTCCGCCGCCTGCCGCGTCGCACGCGTCACGCTTGCATCACCTGCATCGGATCGTCGACTTCGTCGGCGCCGGTACGTGCCGCTCCGCACTACTATATTTTACTCGCGTTGCACACGACGCCGTGCGATAATATCAGCATGAAACGAACACTAACAAACATTATTTATAAAATAGCGAAAATATACAACATTTTAATCATTTGTGTTATACATATCTATATTATACAAATGATGTATCTTAACCGTGTGGCCGAATGGCCAGCTAATTTTGAATTAGTGTTATAGATGTCGAGCTATACATTATCACTGAACTGTTCAATTTTTACGTTGCACGCGTATTGTTAATAATTATTGGTAATAAGTATAATTTACGTAGTGGACGTGACAGCAGCATGGACGGTGCCGAGTTGACCCGTTGTCGACTAACATTCATTCACATTTCCAGCGTGGGAGGACGTGGTGCGGTGTGGCGGCGGCGGCGGCAAGGTGCGGTACTTCAGCGAGTGAGCCGCGCCCGCGCCCGTGTCGGTGTTCACCACGTGTCGTCTAACTCGAACACTCGGTCGTGAACTTTCAAGTGGTATATATTAATAAATGATGCGGTTAACTCTCCGATTCACACTGACGCTCGGTAGGAGGCCGGGCGTGCGCGAACGCTCTCCGCTCGGTGTGTCCGTCGCTTAAGTGTAAGCTAGACAATACTTCCGATCCGATATTGCCTACTCGAGTGCGCGACGTGAGAGGTGATCGTTCCTAAAGATTTTTGCGGGCGGTGTGTGTCATTGCGGCGCGGCTGTTGCAGCTGTGACGTGGATATCGTCGGACGGCAACCGGCGGCCGAGACACACTTTACATCGTGCACGAGTATCGTGTTCGATCTATGGCTTTCTCCCGTTCGAACGTTACATCGTTTTACTTAATAAATTGGAACGATTTCCAACGTCATCGTATCGTTTCAAAAAAAATCTGTCACAAGTTGTGCTGTACAAAGTGTGCGTCGGCTGTGGTCACCGCTGCGCCACGCCCGGTGGCCGCGGCGTGTTCCGCGAAGCGATGTGTCTCCTACACCCGACTCTGTTAACCTGGATTTTCCCTTTGTAAATATTACGTACAGTAAGTCTAGACCATTCTACAGTGAGTGGTCGCTCGTTGCGTTTGCACTTGAAACGTATACGTTGCTTTATGAAGGTGTGATCGTTTTGTGTGACCCAAGACGTTACACATTGCAATTAGGACATTATCAGAACTATGTTGCTTAAAGATTATATTGATATAATATTTATTTGTAAAGAAACATGTAAATGTGTTCCTTGAAACATTTGCAATTTGTCTTACTGAGTATGAATTCGTAATGAATTTTCATTTATGGATTTTAAAATTATGAGTTAAGTTGAAAGCTAATTTATGGATTAATTTTTGTTCAGTTATTATGTAAGTCATATTGCTACGTTAAGATCGACGCTGTCATTTTTCAAATAACTGTATGCACGATAGATGTTCAAATTTCATGGATTATTTAAACGAAACAAAAAACAAGTGCTTAGATAAACTAAACGAATCAGTGTTGTTGATATCACTTCATTACATTCAAAATGTTTGTGTTCTGACCGAGTGACGTCAGCTGCCTCGGTAGATGTAAGTATTTTCGTATGCATGCATGTATGTATGTACGTACGTATGTACACTTGGAATTATAACTGAAGTCACGTCGCGTTTGATTTTTGAACTATAGCAACATAGGTTCGATTCAGTTAACAGTTTTTCTATTTTCCACGTTCTCAAAATAATCACAAGGCACACCTTAACGATTACACCTGTATACGGATATTATGTTCGTCGTTGATCGAGCGCTCATTGCACCGTAAGTGTCGGTGGAGAGTTCATCGACCTACACATGTGCGAGTACCTGCTGAGAGAGAATTAGCTGAAAGAATACCCATTATGGCGCAGCAAATCGTGGTTCACGTACTGGTAGGGTCTATGTAGCGCTCCGATGGTGGAATGTCTTGTTTTGTGAAATTATCCACCATTTCGGGTGGTGAATGATGATTTAAGAAATTATCAATTCTACGATCGTATCACGAGATCTACACCCGGCGAACTCTGAGCACTGTCCGTCACCTCGCTCCACTGTGGTCATTGAACTATCGTATGAAACTGTGTAATCCCACAAAAAAATATTCTCTATGTTGTAAAGTATTATGTATCATTTCGATCTATCTATTTAAACGCGAGTACTGTTGATTTTGTTAAGTTTTGATGATTTTTAATAAGTGAAAGAAGATACGTTGGAAATAATTTAACCAAATAATAAAGAAATGCTAGTCAATAACTCGCGATTCATTTCATAACACGTTCACGAAGATTGTATAGTAGATAACATAAGTTGCATTTACGGTAACATTCGGTCGACACGCGCTTGTGGTTGTCGCTGTTGTCACCTGCGTCCGTCGACGGCAGGCGACCCACGACCGACCGTGGACGTGGGCGGAGACGAGACGTACGTGGAGAATGAGAAATATCACTTAAACTCGCATACAAATACAGCAACTTATGCGTCACATGCTTGGTTTACGAGCGAATCACAATTATATTTGGTTGGGGTTATTCAAGAGAAATTGTTTTTTTTTTATTGCTATTTATAAGCTTTAAAAACGAAATTAAAATTTCATAAAAAAAGTATTTCACAATAATACAATGAATAAATAAAGTTTTAACAAATGTTTTTCAATAATAATTTTGTAACAAATATATGCCATTTCCCAAGCTATGCATGGGCAGGTCATTCGCTCGCTCACTGTATTATCTGTGTACGCACGATTGAGGCAGTGTGTTCTATTGTGGTCGGTTGTTACCGCACGGAAGAGCCCGAGTTCCCATTAATATAGCCGGAAATTTAGTCCTCAAATCCTGCAAGTTCCAATTAGATATTTTTCATATAGTTGTTGCTAGTGCGTTGCGTGCGAGTTGCTAATTTATTCGCTATTTCAATGGCGGAACGGCCGGTGCCGATATGTTTGGCATGTCGCGCGTGCCGAGCGCGTCGGTGTGACGTGTGACGCGTGCCGCGTGCTGCGTGTGCCGCGTGGCGCGTCACGCGGTGTGCGCTCGTAGTGTGAAGTACGTAAAGCACGTTACGTTATGTTGTTTCTGTTGATGTTTATTCTGCTTAGGTTTTGTTATAATCGCCGATGTAGGGAGGGGTACTATAAATACTTAGTTACTCAGTCAAATTTTGTTATGTATTTCTAAGTTTTAAAATGTAAATAAAATTTGTATTTTATGAGCGCTCCGGCCTCGCAACAATTTCGATTATGATATTCGTTGTCCGCGTTTGAATAAATGAATACGTTATTTTGTATGGTGTATAGTGACCAAATTATATTAATGCTTTAGGCCATTACTAAATGATACTTTAATTGCATTTCGCGGTCCTGCGTGATCCTCTCCCTTACTGTAATTGCTTTAGTAATAATTATGAATTACCATAACTTACTCTATAGTTTGTAGTGAAAATAATTAATTGTACCACATCAAAAATCGCAATGAAGGAATACAATACCTAAATTATACACTATGTTAATGTAGTAACATATATGAACATTTATTAAAAATTGTAAATAAATAAAGTTTTGACATGGCGGGAAAACGTTCCAAAATTGTAATTTACGTTTATGCGTAACAACTATCGTATCAATTATTTGCATTGTATAACTGTGAAAATATATGTTAAGTATATTTTACCATTGTTATACCATAATTAATTAATTACATTCAATCTTTTGATTACTTAAATAATTATTCAATTCAAGCTGGCTTCGCTCGCTGTGTCGATATTTAAAAAAAAAGTGCTCAAAATATTTTAACATTTCGCATTAAAACTTCAACACGAATAAACACTGCTAAGGAGGAATGTGGAATGAAAATGTCATTCGAACTTTGACTGAGATATTCTGAGCTCTTTAGTACCTAAGTATACGTCGTACATTAAAAACACAACAGAGAGCCTCTGAATTACCCCCACAGATGTGGAGTAAGATAAATATCGCAAGGCACTCTCCCCAACGAGCCCCCAGTTGGTGCCACGCACCGACTCGCCTCAACTAATCTAATATATTGTGTCGTAACCACTCCCTGTCTGTGGCCACAGCTCTCTCGTTGTGGATCCTTACGATAAGTCACAAAAGGGGGCTTCTAAACGTTGTCCGCCGATTCAGTTCTGTACGACGGCGGCTATGTCGGCCCTTCTGACTAGAAAAATATCTAACATAATTGATCTGAGCTTATCTTTACTGTATATATATATATATATATATATGCTATAATTAAGAAAGATAAATAATCTTCTAGCGCAACGTGAAGCAACTACGATAATCTAAGTTTCAATGATTTACTGAGTTGTAAGTTTTTTAATTTATTTATTTCGTTTTTGTTGGAAAAATGTCAGAGTATGAATTTATATGTACACGAGGGAGACGGCAAAACCTGGCGAGTAATCTCTCGTATATATTTAGAGACGGTCACATTACAAAGTACGTACAGCAAGACGGATGTTGTCCCGCGACGCGTTCGTGGGCCGTCAAGCGGCGGGTGACAGTTATTCAAATGACTGTTATAAACGAGAAGCTATTCGGTAGGGTTTAAAAAAAATATTTAACTCGACAAAAATATATTTTTAAATATGAGTATTGATCTTATTGTTACTGATAGATAATATTCCTAAGACTAGAATTTATAAACTTTGTGTTAATACCTGTCATAATATTTAAATTGTAATAATAATTAAGTGTTACTGTAATGTTTGTTGCGCGTGAAGTTCGTGTCTGGCGTTGGGGACTGATCACGAGTGGAATTATTGTAAATATTTAACCGATAAAGGGAAACTTGCCTTATTTCCAGATGAATAGGTTATCTGGAAAAAATTTCACACAGTAGGTGTGACACTTTTGCACTATACTTGTCTGTTTATTTTCGCTAGCCATTTATTAAACGAACATTTTTTCCATCTACTCAAATATTATTGTTACATCACCGATTAGAACAGTGGAGGACTTAGCACCGCTGATATCGTAGCGACGCGCCGTAACTAAGTGCGTGCCTGTTAATCGCCAACGACATAAACGGTATCGGATCAATGACCGTCGTACCTGCTAAGGTACCACATTCCGCGTCGGGTTTTACGATTACTTTATTCGATTTCATAACACAAGACTGTATTATTTTTATTTTTACAAGCCTAAATAGACTGTCGCCCTACTGTCTGGCGGTCGGTCGGCACGCTGCGGTTTGAGTGTGTGAGTGTGATGATGCGTTAACGGGTCGGCATACTTAGAATGCTCGTTTCGATAAACGTGACACGGAGTCCTTTTATCTGGTCTGTGGTAACGTTCAGTGATCGGAGCGGCTCATAACATACCAGCAGCTGAACGGTTGAGGACACGCCGCACAATACTGTTTAAACTGTATTTTATGTATGACTTCTCAATGTCTGTCTAGAGTTAGTTCAATAGTTACTATTATAATTATTATTTAATTAAGTTGATTAAACCTGATTGCTTCAGTCAACAAAATTGTCGGTAAAATGTCGACAAAAGAAGGTTCCAATACCTGTTCAATTCATATGGCAAATAAGTCCCAAAAGTGCGCCGAGATTCCTTTTCAATTTCTTAGCACTAACGCTTATTTTTACGTTTTAAGTATGATTTACAACTACGAAGAAGGCCGTACTTCTTATGTTGCATTTTTAAGTAAAAATAATTTGTTTACGATTGAAGTCTAACGCCGACTCGAAGTTTTCACTTTCATGTAATTTATTTCATAATTTAATTCCAAAATATTTTTTACTGTCTGGGCAATTTGTAAATATTTCAACTTGTTACACATCGACTTTGTTAATACAGTACATATCGACACACTAATGCCTGTGTCGGTGCCTACCGAGATCGTCGTCTCATATCGAAAGGGTTAGAAATATTATTTATTATCATATTATTTCTTTTCCTTGTAAAATATGTAAATATGTGCAAAAGATTGGACCCTAGCTTTGTTAAATACATAGCGATCGCGGTAGTAGTACGGGCGTGCGTGATGGTGTGCATGTAGGGCGACCGTTCGATGATGTAGCCTTGCGCAGTTAGTGGCTTGTTAGTTAAAAACGATTATTATAGACGAGTATGATTTCTTCACGGCTCTTTCATCTTTAATGTGTTATTAAAAATGTATAGTGCTTGAAACTGTGCATAATAATATGTCAGTTATAATTTAATGAATGTCATTATATATCACGAACATGACGTGCGTCGGTTACGAAGCTACGTCCGCGACCCGCGCCGCGCGCCCCGGCCGGCATGCGGGCGTGCACGCGACAGGTACCTCGCTAAGGCCAAAATATCAATGAAACGGAGACATTTTGGCCAACCGATATAGTTTAATTCTAAAAGCTGATTAATGGATATTTTTTTACGCAAGATGCCTCGAAATTAAATCGACAAAAGTTTCTTATGTGAAGTGTGTGAACTATAATTATTTTATATATAAGCAGCAAATTACTATTAAATTAAATTTTAGTTTTGCAGAGCTGAAGCAAAAACAGCTTGAAATGCAAATAATTTGTAAATGTATAAATGAAATAACAAAATATAGATTAATTCAATTGTTTCATACTTCGATTGATTTGTTAAACCTATAAATATAACCCATACTTATATTTATTTAAAACCAAAAGTAGGTTTAAAATATCATTTAGGTAAATTTTTCGAATGATGAGACAATTGCTCTACTGTCTATGTAAATTTATAGATTATATAAAAATATATGTATATATATATATATATTACCAATATATGAGGGGTCTAAAAGCAAAACCGTTTCTTTGCACAAAATTAAAAAATCAAATATCATTATCATCATCCTCCTGCCCTTATCCCAATTTTATTTGTGGTCGGCGCAGCATGTATTTTTCTTCCATACTTCTCTATCAGCCGTCATCTCACTAGTAACTTCCATTCTATCCATATCATCCTTCACACAATCCATCCATCGCTTCTTTGGCCTAACTCTACCTCTATAGCCATAGATAGATGGTTCATACTTAATACCTTCCGTAAAAAATCAAATATATGTTTCATTAAAATATTTTAAGGCGTAATCGCTTATAGACAGTAATAAATTTGTAAAATTTGTCGGTAAAGTGTCGGTTAAAGTGCAAACCTGCCTTTTTAAAAACCAACAATGTAAGGTGCAAACATTTTGAATTGCGCCAATCAAATTCGAGTATAGTGCCAAACCGTAATTGCGGACGTGACCTAGTTTCTATGCACACGCTGTGATTTCGGTAACCGGTTTTTATTGTTTGTTGTAATTGTGGAAGTTAATATCACTCCAACAGCTCCAAACAAAGCCAAAGGCAAAGGAAGAGGAACCCTTTGCATTGGAAACGCAACATGAAAACCGTGAAAGTTAATGAGATTAAAGCGTTTTATCTACAATGTTTTGAAACTTTGGTAGTAGGATGTGTTTATACAGTGCAGTATTGCAGAGCCCGGCTATCCTTTTTTTGGTTTTCTGTTTCGTCTTAAGGCACTGTTTCACAAAAGAAGGTAGTAATAGTCTAATTAAAAATAAGAAATACTACAATTATATATTACGTTACATATGATATATTTTATTAAGGTTTATTCATATTATTACAATTTTCGTCACATGGGCCATGTTAAAATTGCAATTTTTTCCTTTGGGTACTTTAATTAGTGTTGTTGTTTGACGAAAAAAATTTTTTACAAATATGGATCCTTCATAAATTTATTATTGTTTTGTTTTTTTTTTAGTTCTATGATCCATAAATTTCTATTTTATAATTATACTCCTGATATGTTTGAATAATATGATACCCATGTTTAAGTATAATTTTATGTTTGTGATTTTGTAATAAAACATTTATTAATTACAGTTGATTAAAATTTTTGCCAATAAGTTAATTTCCTATTTTTTTTTTAGAATGTTGGCTACATCTGACAGAATGATACTGTAATGTACAAATTACATACAAAAGCGCTTCTTTCATATAAGGTGAGGTACAAAATTCGCGTACAATTTCAACTAAGATGTAGATGTGCCTTTTTTGAGGTTATTTTAGAAATTTTGCAAAAATAGCGCATATTCTGTTGCATAGAAAGTTTTACTTTCAAAAGCATACTGTCCTCAACGAATTTATCAACGTTTACAATTAATAACTTAACTACAAAATTTCTGCGTTTTTTTTATAAATATTGCAATTGCTTAATTTAAGCAAAGTGGCGGGTTTGCTTTTAGACACCTCATATATGTGAGTCAATGTTGTTACTCTGGTTTTAGTAAATTGTTTCAGTACTACCATCGTGTTATTACAAGTATTTAGGGTGAAATAGTAGTTAATGGAGACGGCAAGATGGCCTCGTCGACTCATTACCTTCTTTTTGTCGAGTGAGTCAATGTATTTGTAATAATAATGATTATTTTATTCACCTCGATTCCTTATTTCAAATGGATCATCATTTATATATTCATCGCTATGGTTATATTTGAACAATAGAGCCGGAGTACTAATGTTGATAAGTAATATTCTGGTAATGTTTGTTTATATAAACCACATTGTAACCAACTGCAATTTACAGTTATGTACTTTTTCACTGTTTCCGTTTTCTTAATAAAATGTTGAAATTATTGATTATATGTTTTATTGACCGTAGTGTAGAATAAAAAAAATTACAACGATCGGTAAACAGGAATTTAGAAATATTAATAGAAAATGCGATATTTTTAAAATATCAAAAACATGACGCTGTTCACATCATCACAAGTTCAACCTTGTGTAGTACATTGCTGAACATAGACCTTTCTTAAATAACACTTCTTTTTGTCAAGGCGTTTAGACGCTATCAGTTTTCACAAACAAGCCGGTCTCATCATTGCTTACGCCCATGGCGCCGGCAACAACGTACAAGGGGGTGCACTTACACACCTGTTAGGAAAAAATACACAGAAAAAAATACTTTTTTTTATTAAATTTTATTAGTATAATTCTATATTTTATATAACTTAATAGTATAATGTATAGACGCAGATGCACCTCCCTGAAAAAAAAATCCTGGCGGCACCCATGCTTACGCCCACTCACCATACGAGCACAGTACAATGATAGGAGATACATTGGTAACGTTTTTCGTCTAAGAATTTGTGGTTATGAATCTTATCTCCTAGTGAAATACCTATTTCTATAGCGTCCTGAGTAACTCTGTGCCCAACCCCATGTCTTGGAACTATAATAAGTTATCACTAGTAACACACACTGGTCGAACACTGGATTGGATGAGATGTCGTAGTTTCCTGAACGCTGACGAGAAGTGGATTCTTTGGGACTACTTTTTTGAAGCCATCTATATCATACTCATCTGAATCACTTGCCATTTATTTTCAAGCACGGTAGTGAGGTTCTTACATTTACTGTAGTGTCAGTAATGTACGAAAACTAGACCAGAGATGGGGAACTTGCATCTACAGGGCCGCATGTGACCTCAGTGAGATTTTTGTGCGACCTCAGTACAATCTTGGTTTGGTGTGAAGTAATTTTAATTGTACAGATAACCATAATCAAAAAATTTATAGAATTAAAAAAAAACGGTATCAATATAAATCTTTTCTAACAAAACCTACTTTCATTATTAATGTATTAAAAAGACGCTTGTGACTTGCCATTTGTAAATATTGTAACGTCTCGTAAACCCATAAATATCTGTAAAAATACTGTTGAGTATCCATGTCTACGAGAGCATGTACGCCATGACCTTTCCTGCTTTAGCAGCACTTACTATTGCGAGTCAACATTTTCTCTCATGAATATGGCAAAAAATAAAACTAGTTTAAGAACGCAATCAAAAAATTCCAATTTAGAGGATCAATTAAGTTACAAAGCTTATTACCAAATATTCCATTGCTTTCTTACAAGAAACAAATGCAAATATCCCACTAAATAAAACTTCTGTCAGCTTTTAAATTATTTTTAAGGACATCTATTCAAAAAGAAGCAATGGATTCCTCAATAAATGCGAGCAAAATAGGTCATTGCGACGCACTTAATAACAATAATGAAATGACTTGACTCATATAATAATGAAAAAAGGAAAAGTTTAAACGCAATTCGCTTCCAATAAGTCCTGGCCGGTAATAATATAAAAAGCGCGACTGCCGACGCGGCGTTGGTTAACCAAATCAAAAAAATACATGGAAATTCTTATTCGGTTTTTTATTATTTTTTATCAGAAGCTATAAACCAATTCATGCAGCCTTTTTTCTACATTCCTATTTTAAATGCGGTCTGTAATAGTAAACAAGTTCCCCAGCTCTAAACTAGACGGTTTAACGACTTACAGTTGTTTGGTGAATGTTAAATGTGACCAGTCAAGAGTTCTTCCCACCACCACCATTGCAGCCTTCTGACGGTTAACCATATAATATTTAAATCGGGTTAACAATACAGAAATCGTGATTAACTTTTTGACAAATTGTACATATATGGTATATGTATATAAGCCTTGGCGTGGGGTACACTTCAGCAATACCTATGTATGTATGGCATCGATCAAATCTAAAATTACGTGTCGAATACGTTAGTAGAAGTTGAATTAATAAAATAATAGCTATTTCCTGTGATATTTTATTTTTATAATCAACACGATACAGATGTTATGGCTTTGTATTCAAATATTCTATTATAATAAAAATATGAACAAATTATCTGACATCCACTTGAAATATACAGTTTCTAATAGATCTTACAAAATACTCTAGACCACTGCAAGTCGATATCAAAAGTTTGTCGGTGACAGACACGAGTTGCACGAATACTCTTTGATATGAACTTGAGTTCATTTTTAACACTTACAAAGTTAATAACGCTCCACTGTTCCTACATTAAGGCATTACGAACAACTTTTACAGTTTGTACAGCAAAACTATGCGCCGCGGCCGCGACGTCTCGCCGACGCTGACGCTGCAGCATTTCGTTATGTTATCGGTGATGCTGTTCAATCTTATCTCGAAACTGAAGCATTTTGTTAACATTACGATACAAAAACTAAATTTTTACGCCTTACTGCCCAATTATGCTTTCAAAGTAATTAATATTTAAATATATTACGACACGGTTGGGTGTGTACGATCCGAATACATTAATTTTATTACTATCACATATGTGTATTTTATTAGTGTCATATTTATTATATATTATTTACGCCGTGACTACTCAATACGAGGAAACAAGTTATACAAATTCCTTCCATGTAGCCTTGTGCTTCAGCTTCGTATATGGTGTATACGATAAAAACTAAATTACACTATGATTATTTCATTTTGCTTCATGTACGAAATATTAGGAGGATGTAGAATGTGGGAACACGAATTTTTTATATACTTTAATATTACAATAGATTTATGAGATTACAATGATCGGCGTCACGTTTTGAACGAATACGGTAACAAATTGAATATCGCGGTATAACGCGCGTTTTTAAGGTGCTACTGGATCCCCTCGCCCTTAGCGATTATACAAACGCCAAACACGACCGTTGCGACCGGCATGTCATTCAACACCGAGGAGAACGAGTAATATATTCCAGTGATGTTATGGAGCTCCTTAACTGTCACCGAAACTATCGGATATCCGAAATAAACGTAATCCGAAACCTTATCTTAATCCAATAAATAAGTTTCCAATAATTTCAATTACAGTCAGAGTCTAAATTGGTTTACGCTGGCTGAGCCGATACCGATTTAACTTTGAAGGATATTTATTGTTTTTATCTGTGATTATAATACCACATAATACCTAGATACAAAGCTCAGTATTTTCCAAGTCGTAAATCTAATATTCGTAAGCGAAATTATCCGAAACAATCGGATGATCCGAAATAATTTCCGTAACCCTAACTGAAACCGGTAAAATATATCCGATATATTCATATATCCGTCTCAATATCCAGATTAGAAATTTCATATCCATAACATCCCTAATATATTCAATCGCAAATCACCGTAAAAACCAAACGCTAACAACCACTGTATGAATCATTAAGCAGTTTCATTAATTTATTTATTATAATTTATTATTATCTACAAAAATACGAGATTACCAAAATGCACTTACGTTACTGTAACTTCGTTGTTATATTATATAATTTAGTAAAATGTTGTTAATTTAAATTAGCTTCTGCGATGACTTAAACTTCTTGAATCTAAGGCTTCGACTTCCAGCGCAGACATAGGTAACCGAAAATACACTAAATATTGTGGGGTCGTGTGCTATCAACACTAGAATGGCTGGACCGAGATCGGCAATCGAGCTTCAAACGATTTTAAAATTCAGTATCTTTTTGGTAAGTAACATACAAAAAAAAAATTAACCTCGCTAGAGGTGGAAAGTTTCAAGATGGCCGGACCACATCTGTTTCACCTAGTCACATGCCGCGTATCATGCATGTTGTTTATGAACCACGATTAATCTTCAAGTTGATACCGGTAGAAAAATACACTTAACTTAGAACCTGAATACAAGGATCTTTTTAAAACATCCTTCGAGTGTTATTTTTCATCCCGTGTATGGTTTTATTAAACTAAGGACCTGAAATACTCGCTTATATACTAAGTCCGACTTGAAAACCATTTCCGCCACATATGTGACTCACAACTAGGTGAAACAGATGTGTGTCCTTCAATTACAATTTATTGACATTCGATACCAAATAATAGTAAAAAAACCTTGCCATCCCTATAAACTCGAAAGGTGCTCAAGTCGACCCACGGTGACGTCACGAGCGTGAACATAACACAACTGGTGCGACGTTAGAAGATGTCGGGACAGGCGGCCCAGTCGCGGCGCGCCTTGCAGTCCCAGTAGCGGTGCGTGTACAGGTGTCTGAGGTGGGCGGGGCTATGCGCGGGGCTGGGCGCCGCTTGCCGCGTGAACCAGACGGGACGCGGCGGGGCGGNNNGCGGGGACGAGTGGGCCGCGGCCGCCTCGGCCGCCGCCTCCAGCCGTCGCCGCGCGCCTCGCTGCTTCTCCTCTAGCCGAAGCTTCTCCGCGTTGGCCTCGTCCCACAGTCCTTCCTCCATGAGCCGCTGATCGGGCCGCAGCCGCGAGTCCGTCGGCGCCACGCCCTCCTCCGGCTCGTTCAGCTGCGCCGCCAACAGCGTGAAGTTGTACCATCTGAAAATTTAAAATCGAATTTTAAGCCCAATCAGGTGCACTCTGTATGACCACGAGGAGTGTTAGGAGTCGTAACCGGTAAGTGAATCAATACCCAAGGCACACATACATAATATTATGTTTCAATATTGGATAGGTGGAGGGGTGGAGCGCTGGTCACAACCAGAACTAAATTTAAACTTGGTTATAGTAGTTGTAATAAAATAATTTTACAAGAACATAACAACATAGACTCGTTAGGCCCGCTTCAGTTACGAAAAGTTATGCCTCGAATTTCACCGAATAGAGAATATTCGACCACTCTCTCAGCTGACGCGTACAATTGTATATTTTTCGTCATTAGGTTACGTATACGAACGGACGGTAGGCGTAACTCGATTTTCAATAATCGGCTTTTAAATATTCATAAATAGTTCCGAGCTCCGACACGATGTGAAATAGATAGATAGCGTATAACGGCGGTGAGATAAAGCGTCGCTCACTTGTCCGAGTCGGGCGGGGCGGGCACGCGCTCCCAGGCCAGCACGAACTTGCCGGTCTTGCAGACGGTGTTGTCGGCGGACGCTGACGTCACGGGCGCTACCTCCACGCGGCTGTCCCAGTGCCCCTGCAGCACGTAGCGCGGCTGCAACGTCACACCTCGCTTGTAGTCAATTACCACCACTCGTCCTGTACGCAACTCACATTGAACACACATGATGTTACATTCGGATTAAAAATGCATTCGTACATAATTTAATAAAGTGTATTTACTGAAAGAGCTAGTTTTCCGACTTACTCTGATAATTTAATCCAGTACTTTAAAAATTGTATCGGAACTACCCACATGACACGAGGCCTTACTTTGCCATAATGTTGCAATTTTTTCCTTCTTAGCGATAAAAACGCCCAAGATATCGATACACGAGCGACTGAGACAAACGACGGTGGTGGTCATGTAGAGGTGCAACTGAAATGACCAGCTTCTCAATTTTAATAACAATTATACGATTAATAAACTTAATCCCGTCGATACTGAACCACGGTGATAACATTTTATACAAGCCCGGTTATCTTCCACTGTGCAATAGTTAATAGTGGGTTTCGACCACCAAGCGCCAAGGCCAAGCCGCTCAACACCCGTCAACCACCTACCGTCGGCCCGCGCTCGCTATACAAAAATCGTGCTACATACGACTCCCTGCGGGTCCTTGACGACGCCGGTGACCTTGCGCTGCGTGTCCTTGCTGAAGTAGCCGTAGGGCAGGTACTTGACGTGCGCCACGTAGCCCGCCGCCGGGCCCGCCTCGCCCGTGATGTCCATGTCGCCGTGGTTGTCCACCCACAGCTTGCCCACGATTATGTTGTGCACCGTCGTGGACACCTGCGACATCGCACGGCCCGCACTAGTACCACAGACGCACGGTCGTTCTCGACCCGACACTCTAACAACTCTAGTGTGCGGATGTGTCACTTCGTGAAAGAAAACAAAATTGCTTAGATCCTATTAGTATTTCGATTAACGTTCTCCGCTGTTAGGTTTCCATCGACGTACTCGGCGGAATTTGTCATAAAAACCTAGTTAAAGACCTCTCTATTTAGTTTTAATATCATTAAAGTAGCCGATGATGTCACTGGGACGTTGCTTCATTAACAAACCGCAGACGTTTCCAAAGTATACCCGCATTCGATAACGCTAACAAAAGCAATGCTGTTTGACAAAATGATTTATTATTTTGCCACAGAAGTGGAAATGCTCGTGAGGTATGTGAGGGAACGTTGATCACCGCCCGACCGGTGGCGCAACCTGCTGACCAAACGAAAATCATGTTGCCAAATCCAAAAAAGTGTCTGGATTCTGCGCCACGCAGTTTAATTTGACCGACAAATCTCGTTCATAACTTACGTTACTGACTTACGCTGGCGTTTCTTGTCTGACTCATCGGATGGTAGAAACACAAAAATCATGAAGCGTTTTACGTGTTACGGTCATGATGCCAAGAGGTAGCTTCTCTGATTGTTTGTCGGATGATAACGTGAAAAATATACGCAGTTCAGCAAAATAGGCTAATTTCGGTAGTAAGATGAAATAAAGCCCGTTTGCTGTATGTCGGTTGTTGCATCTAAAACGTAAGGCACGAGTAACCGGTGCTGTTTCTGCATAACTGCAGTACCCACGAGATATTTTTACAAACGCACACGACCCCTGCACCTGTCCTCCTGGAGACAGTCGACAGTTTGTTGTACTCACATTTAATTCGAACTCGACACCTATCGATGTTAAAAACATTATCTATAAAACTCTATTGTTTCAAATCCGTGATCCGAATCCTGACAAATTGTTTAGAATTGGCTTGGACCATAAAACATCTGTTAATTCAGCATAAAAGTGAGGTGCTTCAAGGACCTGTATTTTGGTAAGAATGGATGAGATGGTCTATCAGGGGTAAACTGCATCTGAGAACTCTGTATTTTTGCAAGGACTCTGCTTGCTGCAAGAAGGGCCCGAGTTCGATTCCCGGCAGCGGCAGGTATGGGTGTAATCGATTGGTGGTTTCAGTTGGCTGTAATATCCCATTTGTCATTCGTCACGGGTCCATTCCGCCCCCCACACACGGAATCCAAGACCGTGCAAGTGTTCACTTAATTATCTGCGATTGACCTCAGAATCAGAATTCTGATGGCAGATTACGTATGTGGTCGTGAGCCAGGATCTATGAAGTTCGAGCCTCGTACCTTGGACCAGCGGTAAGCGTTACTGGAGCGCGTGAAGTGCACGGAGCAGAACGCGTCGGGGTCGATGGAGATAAACTGCCCTCGGAACCGGCTGGTGACCGACACTTGCTGCGAGACGCGCCACGCGCCTCCCTCGCAGTGCAGCGCCGACGTGGGCGGGTGGTGCAGCACCTGCCGCCCCCGTTACACCGCCCTGTACCTCTCTCGGAAGCGATCCGGCCTCCCGAGTGATGCCCTCGGTTCGATTGCCGTGAGACGAATTTATATGACAGATACAACTTTTTTTATATTTTGTACAATGCTTACACTTAAATTTATTTTCGGTCTGTTTAATGTTAGTTGAGTACACTATACGTCGCCGCGAATAACTCTGGAAACGCAAATCCACCCTCTCTACAAACCTCCCGCCTGTTTGCGCAACTCACCTGTCCAGCAACACCCCTGCACCCCACGGGCGACCTGAGTTCGATTGGAACTTACCTTAGCCGAATACTGTCGTAGTTTCACTAGCATCATTATCAGCACCAGCAACATCAACAGCTCTCACCATCGACAACGACACAATTCGACGACCCTAAAAATGTTCTTTGGATATATTTAAATTTGGAACGAACGCTGTACCTTCCTCCAGGTGTACTTGTTGCCGGAGTTAAGGAACATGGCGGAGGCGCTGCCCAACGGGATGATCTGCAGGTACTTGCCGCGAAACTTGGTGGTCATGGTGAACTCCTGCCAGCACTGCCAGCCCGACTGCCCCTCGCAGAACTGTGCCATCATCGGGGGATGGTGCGACACCTGCCCACCCACTCAACGTTACAATTTCCGAACGTGAAGCCAGAATCGGATAAGGAATTTTGAATTTGGATTGCAGAGGAACAGGTAGAAGGCGCTGGGAGCACTGGAGAGGAACACTCAATTGGAACAGAATAGAATAGGTGTGAACGGGACGGAGGGAAACAGGGGGGAGGTTTTAGGACACGACAGAATGTATGGGTATAACTTAAACAAAGTAAACATACCACATAATTTATTTAAACTACTTTCCTATTCTATTAGTTGGTATTGTCATCGCGATTTTTAACAACTTAATTATAATGTGAAGACATTTACTCTTTTAGAAAAAATTCTATGAATGATGGTAAAAATCGCATCAAAATCAATACAAATTTAAAAATAAAAATAAACAAAAACATACAAATAGAACTACCTATTTGCTTTAACACGAATTATGGATATTATTTTTTTGTTCATTACCAACTCAATAATATAAAATAAAACTCACCTGTTCCGATATCGACCTCCACCCCAAGTCCGCCATACGATCACATTCAAACGTCTCACCTAATAGTGGGTTGAAGGGCTTGTTCGTCCTATAACAGACGCATAACATAATATTTTGCATATATCATTAATGATCCACAATCTGAGTGTACAAAATGTATGACCTCCATATTTTTAATGAATCCTATGTATAGGCAAATCACCACCAAGTCTCACCAAAGCTAATTGCCATAAATGCACATTGAGAGAGGCATGCATTAATTACTTTGCATTGGTATTAAAGCGTACGTCAAGCCAAGCAAGTATGTTCATAACAGAATTCGTATATCGATGTGCGCAAGACTGGAAAAAAGTTACACAACACACTATAAAAGCGTTTATTAGACTAACACAATACACAGTAATTTACACTACACAGTTCTCAGTACATATATATGATACGATCATGTGTGCGTAAGGATATTAAATAAATAGATGTTTGCGAGTATACATCACCTAAGCAATAATACATTTTCTTTCCAAGAATAAGTTAATGCTTGATAACAATCCGACCTCATGGAAAGTTTTAACGATGTTGAACGCACAAACTTACAAAAGTCTATTCCCCCTCCCCTTGAAGACTCCCACACTGTAAGAAGGCGGAACACCGACGCGGCCAAGTTGTTCCAGTCCTTTGCAGTGCGCACAATGAATGACGACGCAAACCGCGCCGACCGTACAGGTGGTAGGTTATATTGAACTAAATAATTATGATCTCCTACTTAAATAAATAACCTTTATTATTAATGGTTGTTCTATAACGTATTATTTTTATGTATTTTCAAGCAAACTTCTTCATAGTTGACCAAATCCACAGGAGGTAAAACTTTTATATATTTTTCTGGCAGGGCCCCACAAACACTAGCTGCATGATTGTACATATCAATATTGTATGTGTATATATATATATATATATAATTCTTAAATAATTCAGATCTTTGAATTGAAAGTAGAGAAAATTTTAAAGATTTCTTACCAATAGAATTACAAACATACAGATCTAGCTATAAAAAGCTTATTCCAACAGGCACCTTTGTAACAGTGACATGAGATTACCTGCAGGCAGTAGTGGCATACGAGGAGACGGTGAAGGCAGCCACGTAGGCCAGCTGCTGTGCGGGGTCACTGAACTTGGCGGCCTGATCCAGCACCGATGAGTACTCATACTCCTCTGTCAGCCGCTGCAGCATTGATAGGGGCTCGCTGAAGTTCACCGGGATGGGAATTTTCGATAGCTCCTTCCCTGAACCGGGTAATAGGGGGGTCAACTCCAGTGGTCTACCATTTACTTTGACGTTTACATAATTAAAAAACGAGCAGAAGGTTCGGTTGATGGTAAGCTATCATCACCGACGCGTTGTCGACTCAGATGGATGCGTGTGATCCGCTTGTTATGACTCAGTGACAGTGCAACCGAAACACGAAAAAACGTTTTTGGTTAGTTCAAAAGAAGGGTTGTAGTTAGCCGGGCGGGTAAAAAACGTAGCAGTATGCACAAGTACCGTCAGGATGAAACTGGACGACACAGAGCGTAGCGACCCCCAATAGGAGAGGCCTTTCACCACAGTCTCGTTCGCTGATTGTGACGAGCGCTCACCTATGCAGTTCTTCATGATGGACCAGAGACTAAGCGGGTAGTTGGGCTTGTCCGGCACGCGCGTCCGCCGAGGATGGCCATCGACTAAGCTCAACGTTGCTTGGGACACGTGCGGCTGCAATTAAATACCATTTTAGGCTGATTTTCAAAATCTCAGCATTAGTCCTCAATCATCTACTACAAGTCCAGTGAGCACCTGCGACTTATGTTTTGTCGTCCGCCCAGAGTGTCATATGTATTCCTCTTTTCTTAAGGCTTCTTCTGCAATGCAACTTTGAAGATTTTCCAGCATTTAGACTTTAAGAGCGTTGAAACAATTATTTGGCTTTGCTCTATAAATTAAAATGGAGTATAAATTTCACACAAGGTTTTAAATCCAATAAGAAGACATATGGATGGTATTATGCTTAAATTTCTCTTTAAACACATAATTATTTTAATGCGAAATTTTCTGTTAATGTCGGACATACAGACATGACATGATCCGGTATATGTATAAGTCATAACATAGTCATAAATATGACGCTTAATAAATTTGTGTCTCTTAGGACAAAAGACTGGGCTTGACCTACTATTATGACACACTAATGAAAATGTTACACAGTGTGATAAGCCTAACAGTTTAAGGATTGATTATAAAAAATATAGATTGATATACATTAATAATCTAAATAGGTTAATTGTCTTATATGTATGTACATACTCCTATATTAAATGAGTAATACAATTAAATTATGCCAATGAAAGTTTTAATTTTGTTCCTAAAAGCCGTAACTAGCAACGAAATATGAAAGTAGATATTTTAATTTTAACTGTAACGGCGAGGACTCGCCGTGTCCATGATCCATGTAATTTGGTCGAAATATCGGTAGAAAAAACACAAACCCGGAGTTAAAAGTTAAAATGATGATATCTATGATGATATAAGTTCATAGATATAAAATCATAGATAGTCGATATGTGAAAGAAATCACAGTGGTGGGGACGACATCGATACACCTGGGTTTTTTTTTATGTCAGCCAAAGTTGGCAAAGAACCATATTTGATTTTGACTCCAGATCTTCTGGAGACATTTAACTTATAATTAATGAGTGCTAAACATACCACTTTGCATAAAGTGTTATGATCTACAATCTACATCATACATAGCAAATGAAACCCAATGCGAGTACCTAAAGGGTTAAAACAATAGCAGTGGTATCTGCACTTTTCCATTTGGACTGTCCTGTGGTCCCCTCACCATTGGTGTGTCCAATAAACTCAAGGAAACTCACCCATATAATAATGTCTTGATCTTTATCCGGTGTACTCGCTGCGGGTTCATCTTCAGCAGTAATGTCTGCCCCGCCCATGTTGCCCTCCGTGCACTCTGCTCCTTCAACGACCTCTGTGCGCTCCTTGTCTTCCACAAATATCACCTGTAAAATACATAGCAATACTATACCGTAATCTACTTTACCATGAAGTGAGCAGTCCAGTTGTCCATTTATAAATCCATCTTTGTTCACGACAGTATAAGTATGTTAGTATGTACATAGAATCTTTTGTTTACTGTTTTTACTTATATAATTAACAGATGCTTTTAAAATAAGAAAACCTAATTGATTGCAATATGTCAATTTTTAGTAAATTTAATAACAAAATAAAAACATCTTAAGTTCAAAAACTGCCAGCAGGTGCCTTTTATATAACAATTTTACTCTATAATCTTTGAATTGACATGATGATATTGACATTTCTATATTATTGACATTTCTGTCTGTTTGATATGGACTGTTAATTATGTAATTTATGCAAATTTTAAATCAATGGTTATGAAACAAAATAAAAACAATATGCACACATACTCACCTGCTGAGTTTCAGTTACAGTTTCACCTTCTGATTCATCAGAACTTTCTCCACTCTTAACTTTGTTTTTTCTATTTACCTGCAAGTAATTAACAGATTATGCTATATAACATTATATAAATACAATATAACATCACATGACATCACCATATATTGAGGTGTAAATGGCTGCTTGAGTCTAAGTAAACCATTCCTGCTTCTTGAAAATATAGCTAAACACCAGACAAGGCAGCCAAGTACCTCCTGTTGAAGTTTCTGGACACTATCCCCCAATTTGACCTCGATGATAAGTGTGCATTACAGTAGGGCTCATATAGGCTATCACTCTTCAAGAATCAACTCTGAAATATTTTAAATGTATGTTGCAGTATCAAAGGAAAATTTAACAAGCAAATTTTTCACTTCGTTTTAACTAGCAATGTGTCTGTGATACCCCTGATATTAAGGATGTCCATGGGCACAGATAACCGCTTACAATCAGATTACCAGTTGTATGTTCATTGACTGATGTCATGAAAAGCCATGCTGTATATTAGCATTGCCTACAAAACTGAATGTACTAACAGGCACTTTAATTACAAATGAAGTCTTATCATCCATGCTTGTGGTGACTCCCTCTTCCACTGCATCAAAGAACTCGTGTTCTTCATCTTCTGTTTCGTTTCCTTGTCCACTGCCGTTACCTCCTGTGTAACACATACAATGCAACATATGCTTTGTGTATATTATTTAATAATGTTTAAAGATGAAAGTACAGCGTTGATACATTTTTAAAGGATTAACAGAAATTTCAATGTTTATATCAATTATTATTTTTATAATAGTGTAAAAATACTCAAATAACAAATACGATTGTCAAATAGTAATTTTTAATGGTAATGTAATTAACTGCATATTGTTATACATGTGATTGTAACTATATGAATTTTGAATTCTACATAAAAAAAAAACTAAACTTGTTATAGGATTACACATTTTATTTAATATCTCTAGACAGTCTTCATATTTCTGTTCACTCTAAGATATAAGATGAAATAAGAAGATTGCCAAGAGCCATTGAATAAAAAAGATGCATACAAAACATATATACAATAACTTAATACTTTACTGTGCTGCATATTGAAAATTTTCAAAAAGCCAGAACAAGACAACATGGATCTAAAGCATTAACAACATATTACCCACAATCACAGTAAACAAACACAGGTTAAAAAGAATTTATTCAAATATTATCTATGTCAACTAATATGAACAATATAATTTAATATGAAACAAACTTTATAATAAATAGTGATTCTACTTGTTTGTCAATATTATGAATAACTTGGTACATCACTTTGATTGCTCTCGGTTGGGTACAGAATGTTGATTATGTAGTTGATGCACCACTGAAACACACTAGTCATTTCCTTCTTGATAAATGTAAGTGATACATACACCAACAAAAAACACTAAACAGAAAATAAGGAAATTTAAATAGACCACTTTTAATATTAACACAACACAGATGATCAGTAATCTTACATATAACAATAAAACTAATTTTCAACAGAGGACAACTATTTAGATTTAAAGTTTCGCCACTTGTATATATGAAAGTTTGGCCTACATCTGATGTAACTCATCATTCTATATTGTGTAAGATACAAGAAATTAATAACTTTAAACAGTTGGTTAATATGCTGAATGCACAACAATTGCGGCTGCTCCATCACAATGACAGTTAACAATTACTACTATAAATAAGCATTAAGCTCAAAATCAATGATGTTGAGTATGAGAAAAATATGTTGATGGTGACATTAGTCCGAATTATGTTGAGCAAATAGATATGAAAGAGAGTATTGGAAGCTAGCAAATCAAGAACGTTTAGCAATCGTCACTAACAACAGCGAGTAAATTTCTCTTTACTTACCGCCCATGACGTATGCAATACGGCGTTAACTATTCGTCATTAAAATTATATTTACTTAACGTATAATAATTGTTTGCCAAGTTGCTAGTCACACAAGGCCATGATCGTAATAAATATACTATTCTACGAGAGTACCACGACAATTCGCCACAACTCTTGCACTATGTATCAAAAACTAATACACGAAGTAAAGCGAATGTTAATTAAATAAACCAACACAAAACAACCTTAACATACCAATTATATTATGTCAATGATGTTCGTAACAGCCAAATTAACCTTGGAAATGTCTAAGAGACAGGAAAATTGCAAATTGTAGCGTACTTCAAAGACTGTGGGATCTGGTAGACATGGGTAACACAACTAATAACTAATTTTTATAACGCATGGTTGAATCGTTAATGAACCGTTTTATTTTCACTTAAATTTTAAACAATGCTGTTTCTAATACGACAAATAAATAATTTAAGATCTATTCTGAGTCTGCAGACAACGATCAGTGAGGCAGTCATAGACTCAAGGTGTCAAAACAAATACGTTCTGTTTCACCAAACAATAACTTTAAGATTTTTTTTTTAATCGTACGTTTACTTTTGCTTAGTTTCCCTTCAACTTTAGAATTGTTCTCTAGTCCTAAATAATATGAAAAATATACAATTTAATTGATAAATTTTACTTAAATCAATAAGTCATTTAACTTGAATCAATCAATGATCTATTTAGTCAATCAATGATCTATATAGTCATTTAACTTGAATCAATGATCAATCACGAGGAAATTAAAATAAAAAAAACTAAATTTATTATAAAAACATAAAATAATTAAAAATTACTTCGTGCAACACAATAATGTAAAATATGTTTCGATTTACGAAATCTAGTCCATTATAAAGAGAGTGCGAATTTTGCGAGTTTGTTTCTATCATAAAGTTAATATACTAGCGTAACAGAGGAACACAGTTTACAAATGAGATTTCGAGCTTAACGGAGAAACCTACTTGCGAGAAAGACACGCGAGAGAATTGGCCGTAGGACTGTTTTCAAAGTATTTACTCTCCATTAGTCTCCTGTCAATTTTTTTTTTATTTTATTAATTTCTTTTCAATCTGACTGTATTTTATCGGACAAACAGTAAACACGAGGATGTCGTGTTCTCTGTGAGACTGCATAGTCAATTATAACAATAACCCAAACAAAGAGACATTCTACATGTAAGTACTGATAGTGCAATACCACTTTCACGAAGCTTATTTTCATAGAAGTTGATCTTAAAATTATATAAATTAAGATTAATAACATGCAGTAAATACTCAATTTTATGAATAATAACCTATTTTTCATAATTATGTGTATGATAAAAAGATGTTCTGTACGTGAAAATGATACCGTTTCGAATAGAGTTTGCACAAAATCTATCGATAAGTGGATAATATTTAAATAGGTATAAATATATACTTTTTGTTTTACCTACATTTATTCATATTTTGCCGTTTTAGTTTCCATTACAGCTTGTAAACACATTGGACATAAAATAGATTAGATTGTTATAAAGGTGCATCTTTGGCTTTTGAATAGTATTAGCTCCTTAGATTGATAACATCTGGCGAATTATATATTTGTTAGTATTATGATATGACAATATCCAGCGAATGTGATGTAGCCAACTCATATAGTTTGACAGGATAATATAAACACCTGATATTGGAAATCCGCCGCTCGGACGGGTATTATAGTTATTAAATACTCACGGGCTGACCGCTGACGGTCCGCCCCGCCAGTCGGCACATATTGACTTGCCGTGAAGCCCGTGTCACCTACCGCCTTATCGCCGTCCGCTTGCGCGCATATTATTGTTTTGTAGTTTTAATCTAATCATTGTGCTTGGTGTGTACTTTAATTCCTTATTTCTTTTGTGTGTCTATGTTATGTGACTACTGTGTGCGTGTTTCTGTTTGTGACAAGTGAATAAACCTCTCCTAACTTCTTTGCTTGGACTTTCTGTTCCTTCCTAAACGTAACACCGCCATATACCACTATAGTGATATTATATTTATTGACTAATTTTACTACTTCAAGGTTTCCTGTAAATGCAGTACTAAAAGAAAAATGGATTCGAATGTTGAACCGGATAGATTCCTCAAAAAGTTAACTGTAGACATTTTAAGGGCAACTATTTCGTTCTACGAAATCAATGACATCTTTTTAATGAAGAATCTATACCCACAAAATTTGTTGGTTAGTTCATTTTCGAAGACAATAAGTTATATCGATTTACATTAAAGAATTAAGTAAAACTAATAAGTATTATTAATGTTTTCTTTAGTACCTTTTAATCACGTGTTGTTTTATTTCAGTCAATTTACAAATAAAAAACATATGTTAATATAAATAATCCCGTCCAATAAGGTTAAGTTTAGAGTAGAGGAAGCGAAGTAAAGAGTAGTTACTCGACTAGTTACTAGCATGGTATTATTTAATTTAATATGTAATAAATAATCAAGAGAACAAATTAAATAATCGAATATCTAAAATATAGCAGAAAACCTGTGATGGAATAGTCGACATTCATGTCGACAGTGCATGGTTGTGAATTTGACATCACTAAAAGTCACTCACACAATTGTCATTTTCACACACATGCACATTTAGGTTTTGGTGACGCGTTGATGAGATGAATGTTCGTCTATTACGTTAGTATATTATGTTTATGGTTTCTATGCCGACGGCAATTTTCGGAACCTCAGGGCCTATTAGGAAATATATTTATATATTATTTATTATTACATTATATTATTTTTATTCTTTATATGATATTATTCTATATTATTTATTATTAATAGCTCAACCCGAATAAAGGCGGGGCAGGCCGCTAGTTACATATAAAGGAAGTCATAAAGCGACTTTATAAAAGGTTACTATTGATGATAATGTTGTTATACTGATTTATTATACTGTACTACGATAATTTAATGGATATAATAATTTTGTGTTTGACCGTTTTTTCAGGTAACATTAGTGTCTTCACACTGGCTATATAATTATGTGTATTATCCGGATTGTACCTATTAAAAACATGATGCGGAAACCACTCAACTATTTATGATGTAGACTAATAATACTATACATGTACAAGCAATTTATTGACGTGATCACATAAGACAGAGAAGCATATAAAGAAGATTTATCATTTTAAAACACTCGTTTAAATTGCTTTATTAGTTCGTTTCGTTGCTACTTTAACCTATGTATTTGAGATATTAACTATATAAAAAGCCGATGTTACAAACATTTTTTGAAAATATAAACACAAGGCTAATGTGTGCATAAATTGCTTTTCTTTTTGCAAAAGGAATATTACAATACTAGTCTCTTGTATCTTTTGTCTATGTATTAAGATATTACCTTTATACATATGAACAATTTATACTACAGGATACCACATGGAATATTTCATCTCGGGAAGAGATCTGTTCCCTGGCCTATGAATAGCTTCAACTCATTAGCGGGCCACAGCAGAGCACGGGTACTCTCCAGGGTTTGCCCTGTAATCCATCACGCTGCTCCAGTGCAGATTGGTGAACGGGCTAGTGGCTAATCCAAATATCGGAAGTTCTTATAAAGCCTCCGCCATGGCATAACGACCGTCATATGAAGAAAACAACCGCGCGTCAACCTCACCTTAACGGGCCTTCAAAAGCACCTAAGCTCCCAAAAAAATTTACCACTAGCGGCCAGCTACAATCTATAAATATACGCTCAAATTCCCACACTCCCTCACTAGGATTAAGTACAGTGATATCATATGTAATAGGGATGTTACGGATATGAAAATTTGAATCTGGATACGGATACGGATATATGAATCATATTTAACCGGTTTCTGTTACGGTAACACGTGAAGTTATTTCGAATTATCCGATTGTTTCAGATAATTTCGGTTACGCATATTAGATTATTTAGGACTTGTAAAAAAATATAAAGTAATTACAAGGTAAGAGTTTGATTTAATTTGTACAACCTTAAAAATCAAATAAGTAATCAAAATATCTAAAGATGAAAGCAACGAAAAATGAAAATCTGTCATAACATGTTTCATTTACTATGTCAGTACCCAATATTATTTGAATTTTTTTTATCATCGGATTCAGTTACGGTTTCGGATATATTTTTATTTCGGATATCCGAGACTTTCGGTTACGGTTACGGAGCTCTATAACATTCTTGATATGTAACACTGTTATCAATACCTATGGATGTCATAAACTTTGTTAAATAAGTAACTAAATGAGACCTTTTCGCGAATGTTATTTACCTGTTTATTTTTCATTACTTTATTTGCATAGCTTTGGATAGCTGAAAAGGTGGGTCGCGGAAATATTGGCAAGTAAGCCGATAGGAAAAATGCTAAGGGCCCCTTTGTCGCATTCACTACGGGCCTCGTGATGATATAATCCGACAACGAGATCTTGTATGAGAAGTGCGGGGAAAGAGAGCGGGAACATGGGATTTAGAGAGGAGTTAAATTTTTATTTTAAACTTCGAATAAAATAAAAAAAATCTTACCTATTGCACGTCTATGCACTAATACTCGAAGCCATTTTTGTGTTCAAAGATGCATATCAGTGAGGTGATCACGTATAAAATCACTGCGAATATTTGGTGGGGATCCCAATATACATAATGGAACTCCTTGACAGTAAATCCACAATGATTAATGATATTTACTACGGGTGATTATTAGTTTGTTAAATTTCTTTAACTACTGTTAAAAAAATACTTAAAAAAAAACATCAAAAACCGACACACGTTATACCCATAAATAAATTATGGATGGAGGAATATTTGATGGAGGTATTCCTCCATTATTAAGAGTTTTAGGAAGTCGTCCAAATATTAACCATCAGTCAGTATAGAAACATGGCAGTAATAGTTATTGGAAAGGTAACTTTCACTAGTTAATTAAAAGCTGTAATAATACGTTTGCCATTAGTTAACACAAATCAGTCCAACTGATTTAGATGATGGGTAAAAAGCCATAGATGCAGCAACAGCTGATGTGTAATGCCATGGACACTCAACTTGATTGGTAAAGTTCCACAATATCGCGCCACTTTCCCCGACTATGCACTTTTTTGGAGTGGTGTAACGAACGTACAATAAAATTTATGAAATTAATTATTAACTTATTTATTAAATAATTTATAACCTATGAACGTTTATAAGGTTTAGTATCTGAAGCGATTATAAATATTAAAAAACAATTGTATTCGTAAAATAGAAAAGCCGAGGCGATATAATTGTAAAGTATATAATGTCAAATCTTTAATCGCCAATAACAGAAGGGTAACAGCTAATCTCGGAGTAATCTTAACAAAATTTCCTGTCCCGTTTTAAGATATATTTTTATAGAGTTCAATGAATACAGTTACTATTATTTTTAAGTAACCTTTCACTCACCGTATTTCCTTTTTTATTGTATCTCTATAAATTAATACTAGAAGCACAGATGATGTGTGTCGATAATTATTTATATTATATACACTGGCAATTCTGTTAAACAAAGGTACCACATCATCATAAATTTGTTGAAATACATGCTGAGCGTCAAATGTTTCCTTGTGTGACTTAAACCCGTCATGAAACCAAAGTTACTTTTATACTGTAAATTCATTACAAGACCTTACCGGAATGTGAAGTGTTTCTTCCCATAGCAGTTTTCTCAAGGCTGTCATGTTGCCTTGCAAGTTGCTCCACAACTTCCTGGAGTCGTATCTTCTGTTCTCTTTCGTGTTGAAGTGCTCGACTCAATCGTGCGCTTGACGCCGCTGCTGTGCTCATGAATTCAGAACAGGCCTAAAACAATAAATTATTTATTTTAACTGTAAAAGGCTTACATAAAACTGTATTGTGAAAACACAAATAGTATTTTTCTTGCAGAATAAGAAAAGAAAATTAGAATGGAAATTCGTTCCAATGGTATTTAATTAAGTTTTGAATACTTTTATGCAATTATACTATTACTATATCCTTATTTTCCGTTTTTCCTGTAGCCCTCCTGTTTTGCTTATGAGTTATGAATTTCTTGTCAATACTTATAATTAAAAAATACTTACATTCATCATTGCATTACAGGATATTCTAAAAAGAGTAGCTCTTTCAGACACCTGCTTGGTGGTATCTGATGGAGGTATTTCAAGATCGACAAGGGAACGCTGTAGGGCAGCACCATGTCGAGCCACCAGTTCGGAGCATGTGCGTAGGTCATGGAATCTTGCTGCCAATTCCCGTGCAATTCCACCTGCATCTTCTCCCTCACCCTCTCCTCCTCCCACTACAACTACTCCTGAAGACATCTGGTCCTCTTCATCATCAGACTCTTGGGCTCGTCTACAGACAATAAATACTAATGATGTTTACTTGTGTATCTATACTTCATTTTTTTTTTATAAGATTCATTAGTGAGTGACTGATTAATTGAAAATGGGAGACCACACAGTGAAGCAATTAAACAAAGCCACAATAATGCCAAAGAAAGCAATTACAGCAAGAACAAAAGTAAACATGACCTAAGAGTGAAACAAAAGCAATTATAATAAAACCTCAGAAGCTTTTATAATAGTAAGCAGTATAATATAAAATTAAAGAATATTTTGATATGCTTGATTTAATGAAATTATGAAAATATACTAGATTAATCTCAATGAAAAATAAATCTTTTTCATATATGAAATATGAAGTAAACATAAATATTACTATAATCTAATAATGTATATTGTCTCAGAAAGGGCAGTGCTGTTTGCAAATATGATAAAAAGTTTCTTCCTTAAAACAAACAATGAGTAAGTGTCATGTGATGTAAAACAATGCCACCACCATTTCAAACACACTCCAGAGTAACTAACACTAACATAGCTTTCGCTTTAGCTAGCTCCAGTGCAGTCACCCAGCTTTGTCTCTCCACCTCATCATGTGCACGAATGTGAAAAGTCTGTGTGCCCCCATTGCTTATGACAAATGTGCATGAGTCTGCTGTGTGGATCAGAGCGCCCAGGAGGGATATTGTTCCTCTGCATGTGTGTGCCATCTCTGCTTGATTTCTGCAAAATTTAAATATCATTAATCCTTCTATAAACTCAATACAATATTATTTTCATAATAAGCAAACTTCCTTGTTTATGATGTTTACTGTCTATTTGATTTTTAAATTAAGGTACTACTGTAATCAATTTTCAAAAATACCCATTAGATATAACTATATTAAAAGTGAATAGTAAAGTAGAATGTAAGTGTACACTTCTGAAGGACTATAGTTTCATTGAAATGGTTAACAAATTATTTACTGTCCTGAAGACCCAAGTTAGAACACCTCATAAATAAATATTTTTTGAGAAGCTGGCTCTGCCAATCATTTTATATTCATTAAAAATCCTTATAATGTAAAGCAGCACAGAAGTGTGTCATGCTAAATGACCGGTCTATACACACTTTACCTGTAATACGACAGAAGTCCATTTGACAACACGAACCATCTTCTTTGATATCCTTTGAGATAATTCGTCCATTTAAAAAGCCATCCCTTTTTTTCTGGATCACCAGGGACTGGTTGACCCTTGGGCACAATAACATCCGACATTTTTACTTATTTAGTACCGTAAATTTCAGACTTCTGTAAACGGCAAAGGCATATTCCTACGGAAAAGACATTAGCCACGTTTGTCAATCAAATAGTGTCTATCCGTCCCGTTTCAGTCATTGCCTTGACAGATGTCAATTTTTATTTTTGGCAATGTAGCCAAATTTAAAAATAAAAATGACGTGTACTATGGATCCCTACACCAGTGTTGCCAATTCGGATTTTGAAAAGGGCGTAGGCCAGACTAGAAAATTACGCAAAAACAGTAAAATTTCCATATTTAAAATACGTAGATCTACGTACTTTTTTTCTGAGTGAAATCAAGAGAGTAGGGTAAGTAAAAGTGAATAAAACAACAATTTATATGTCCTTAAAAGTAGCAGGTCTGCTTCCCAGTCTTATTTAGTCAAATTTTTTTAGACATAATCCTGAAAATAAATGATTATATCGTAACACTGTTGTATCGTAACTTTATCTTTTTCAATATCTCCTATTAAAATTATGCTACATTTAAAGGGAGCAAAACTTTCGCATGTTTAATACTATTGTAGTTTTTAAAGTTAGTAATGTACTTATATAACCCCTAAAACTTTCATAATAACACAAAATGTTCAGTTTTTTGTATAATATTCTTCAATGTACGTCTACAATTAATTTATTTTTAGTAGTTTTAAAATTTTGGGCAAATAAAAATCAATAATGGAAGCACTGACGCGTAATGTCAACTGTCAATAATGTCACAGAGTACATATGTTTTCCAATTATGTTTTTTAAAAATCTATTCAACATTAACACTATCAACAGTTGTCTTGTTAGTGGTAAACTATTGATACGGCGGGTTATTCAAGGTAAATCCTTTCTCTTTTTTTATTTCATGTAATTCCATTCTGAATATTCCGAATTACTACAATTGTAAGGATTTAAAAGATTCTGAGAGTGTCATATATTTTAGTAATCATCGACGTATTAGAACTTTATTATATTATGAATACTTATATACAGTTTACTCATCGATTCACTATGTCATAGTTAACTTACTTAACTAAGCGTTTGTTATAGTATATCTTTTTTAGGTGGAACTTATCCAAGGCTAATAATGGGTAGCTCATACTCCAGATCATATTCGCCTAATAGTGAACAAGGAAAACCTGACAACAATGAACGTAAGTACGGATAACAAGTAATAACGATAGGCTAGAGGTTTTAATGTTATAAACACCTGTAATGTTTCAAAATTCTGTGTGTATCACTTTTGATGATGAAGGAAAATGCTGGTTCCTACCTGCTTTTGGTTCTGCTCCTGTCTTCGACATATATGAAGATTGTCTCTCTGCACTTAGTATTTGCTCTGCACTTAATATTTACTCGTATTTATTTCGTATTTATTTGAGAAACAGCACTTTTTCTCATTGAGAACTTGCGATTTTTGTTGATATTAAATAGTTATGTATACCAATCGCCTTGTTGGGGGATTTATTGTTACTTCCAAAAAATTATGATTTTTTCTTAAAATATTGACTATGAGAACTGAAACGTATAATGTACTGACTATTATTACATGTCAATAGGTGGGACAATATCACGCACTGGCTCCAGTACCCAATATGTAGAATCGATTTTGTGCAAAGCAACCGACATGAAAGACAATGAGATGAAGGTGTTTGACATTGGTGTGGATGGTAAGGTGTTGGTGGTTAAACAAAAAGGTGAATTCAATGCTCTGGGGACTAAATGTACCCACTATGGTGCACCATTAGTTTCTGGTGCATTGGGCGACGGCAGAGTCAGATGTCCGTGGCATGGTGCCTGCTTTAATCTAAAAACTGGAGACATTGAAGATTTCCCTGGCTTTGACTCCCTTCCCTGCTACCAAGTCACTGTTACTGATAAAGGTGAAGTTAAGGTGAGTTTTATATTTTCTTGTTACATATTAATTCATAATCAGCAAAATATTTTGTAACTATTTTTCCTACACTATTTTAACATATCTATTCCATATCAGGTTTTTCTAAGAATAAGTTTCTATGTAGTAAGAAAAACCAAAATGTTTAACAGTATTATTCTTGATGTACCTGAAAGCTTAAATTACTCCATTATAAGGATAGTCCAATTGAAAAACTTGTCTGCTGTGTACTGATGTTGCTGTTATTTGCATTTAAAGTAGAATTCAGTAGTATTCAGTAGAATTGTATTGACAACATATTTATCAAATCTAATGTTTTATAGTTATTTAAAAGACTTATAATTTACTCCTGCATAGGCTTATAATCTGTTTTGAGGAATATTGAATTAGGGATGTTTTGGAAATGAAATTTCAGATCTGAATATGGATATATGAAAATATTTTACCAGTTATGGTTACGGATGTGAAATTATTTTGGATTATCCGATTGTTTCGGATAATTTTGGTTACGGATATTAAATAATGTATGGTTACAGATATATTTGATTTTGATATCCGATAGTTTTGGTTACGGTTATAGAGCTCCATAACACCCTGCATTGAATGATTAATAACAATGACAACCCTAAATAGTTATTGTGTGGTTTTTAAGACTATTTATACTTTTTGAATATTTTTGTTAGTGAATAGCAAAGGCATGAGTAGACAAGTAATTTATTATTAACAGGTTACCTTCACTCATGTATATAAGCAACACCAAAGCCATCAAAAAGCAAATATTTCTAGATATAAAAAATGTGGGACCCTTTTTTAAAATCGACATCATAGTAAATTAAAAGGTAGATTAAAGTAGGTAGAAAGGTGGTAATTAACCAGGCAGGTAATCATTTCTGCCACCATGCACAAATATTGTCAGAATTTAACTAAGTGGTGTAAGGTGCAACAATCTCCACAGTAAGGGACTGTGCGACATAGCCGCATTCATGTTTCAGTCATCCAACTATCATTTTGTGTGATGCTGTAAATTATTTACAACTATTAGAAATCTTTAGTTAACTCCAGAATATTTGTCTAAAAACGAACATTATAAATAGAATAATTTTGTGGTATTTGCTATCGTTAATGAACCTTAGCGTAGGTATCTACGCCGTACCTAAATAAAAGAAATATAATATTGATATGACTAACGTGCTTATCTCTTTTGAGCATTTTATGATGCAATCGTTATATATGTATTGATTACTAAAAATATTTCACGATGGTAACCAGTCAGGTACAAATCACAATATCCTACAATAGTGCTGTCAGATTTACGTTAAGTAAAGATTTGAAGGGACCTGACGTGTGATTATTTTTGGCAAGCAGGATCTCGGTTCTACGATCAAGTCGGCTTGAAGGCACAAATAGATAGAACCACTATATAAGTGGTGGCCGACACATCCTTATACCGTTTGTACATACAGTAAAATTCGTATTTATATTCTAAGGTTTTCAGCATCAGTTTTGATTACGTCATTCGACAGTTTGCACGACTATATCACCCGCGCATTAATTACTACTCGGTAGCAAACATTCTATGATATCATACATTATTAAAGTGTATGTGTATAACATACATTTTTTTAGCTCTAAACTATACAGACGTAGACATGCAGTTCCAATCAGCGATCATAACTTTTGATATGGTACAATTTAAATATGTAACCAACTAGAGTAAACTCTGGCCCAAGTTACGTTAATTTTGATTGAGAAATGTATACTATAATATGCGTACAATTAAATTCATAAAAGAGTATTGAATCCTTTAGACCAGTGCTTCTGATCCTTTTTTCGACTCCTCACCCGATAACTCCATAGTTAATTCTAAAAATGTCTTGTTTCTTTTAAGGTTTAGGATCTTAGTATTTTTTTAGTTATAAGGTTACTTTTAAACTACATATTATGATAATAATGTTTATATAAGTAAACTGTTTTAACTTCTCAATATTTCCGCCATTACCAATATAATTGGGGGATGACTACATAGCCCACTTGGTAGTGAACCTGCCTGCCGAGCGACGGGTCCCGGATTCGATTCCCGGCCGGGGCAGACATTTATGTGACAGATATATATTTGTTCTGGTTTATATGTGATGTCATATTTGTATACGTACATGCCATCGGCAACACAGGGTATCGTGTTACGTTTATTATTATTTTAATTTTTACGTATGGGATCGTGCTTGGAATCGCTGCTTTAGACCATTCTTGGCGCCTGTTTACTTTCGAATTATTTTGAGTGGCAAAATGAGAGAAGTGAAATATTTTTAATAGTTTCCTTACTTTTCTTGTACGATTTAACTAATTTTTGAAAGATAAGTTATGAAAAAGTTACCAAAGAAAGCAAAAAAAGTCTGTTAACAAACAGTGGAGAAAACTTACTAAAGAGTTGTCTTTGCCTAATTATATATATGGAGCATTTTTACTTTGTTCAAAAACTTTGCAAAATTTATCTTATTGATAACACTTCAATAGCAACCAACCAAAAAAAATTGTGGAAAAAATAGGAGAAATAGGTACATGCTGAACCATTTTGTCTTTGCCCTATTATTTATGATATTTGCTGAATGACTTTTTTTTTAAAACACTTTTTATTAATAACTCTAAAGCACATACAACTAAATAGCCACCAGACAAAAAAAAAAGAAAATCAGTTGACCAACGGGAGAAAAACGGATAACAAGGTTTTTCATCACATAAATATACAGATCAGAGATGCGTGTCGTATGTATTTGAGAAAATCCAGCAGCATTAATTAACTTATATAATTATTTTCTTTCAGGTCAGAGCCAAGATAAGCGACTTAAAATCTAATAAACGTATCAAAGAGGTGGAAGTAGCATCATGTCACTGCAGTGATGATGCCGCGGTAGTCGTCGTGGGCGGAGGACCATCGGGAGCTACCTGCGCTGAAACACTCAGAAGCGAAGGTTTCAAAGGACGTATAATTTTAGTCGCTAAAGAAAATTATCTACCGTATGATAGGATTAAAGTATCTAAAATAGGTACGGTCACCGATATAGAAAAACTTCAAGCCCGGTCGCAACAGTACTATGATGATGCTAAGATTGAGGTGTTAAAAGGTGTCCAAGCGATCAAAGTAGAGCCCCAAACACGACAAGTCTATCTTAGTAATAACACGAATCTTCGATATAGTGCTCTCTATTTGGCGACCGGTTCTAAACCTCGTACGCCCGATATACCTGGTATTGACTTAAAGAATGTCTTCACAGTTCGAGATTATGATGATTCGGTCAATATTCTGGCTGCACTTGGTTCGGACGGAGATAAAGATGTAGTAGTCTTAGGCCTAAGTTTTATCGGGTTGGAGACAGCATCTTCATGTGTCGCAAAGTCTAAGTCGATGACAGTGGTTGGCAAAGACTCAGCTCCTTTGGGTTCAATTTTCGGCAACGAAATTGGTAATAGTCTTCGAAAACTATTTGAAGAAAAGGGTGTAAAATTTCAATTTGAAACTACTATTACACAATGCCGTGGGGACAATGGTTTCATAAAATCAGTTGAACTCGAAAATGGCAATATCTTACCAGCCGATATGCTGATATTGGGCGTGGGAACTACTTTCTATACAGACTTCCTGAAAGATAGCGGTATCGCACTGCGGCCAAATGGCGCGGTTAATGTTAATGATAAATTGGAGACGAATATCAAAAACATTTACGCCGGCGGGGACATTGCGTTTGCCCCAGTTTTTGCACAGAACAATGAACAGATGAGCATTGGTCACGTTGGCTTGGCACAATATCACGGCCGAACTGCTGCTTTAAATATATTGAAGAAAGATACGCCCTTGAGAACGGTGCCTTTTTTTTGGACTATGCTCTTCGGAAAGTCGATTCGCTACGCTGGGTGCGGTAAGGCCGCCAGCGTCCAAGTAGAAGGAAATGTTGATGAATTGAAATTCGTCATTTTCTTCTTTGACAAATCCGATAAAGTAATTTCTGTTGCCGCTTGCATGCGAGACCCTATTGTTTCTCAATTCGCTGAATTCTTGTACCAAGGTAAATCTCTCTATAAAAAAGATCTTAAAGATGATCCTTTTGCTTGGACCAAACACATTAATTAATTAAAATGGCCAGTTTCTTATAAACCCCAAACTAATTTATATTGCAATATAAAAATAAACTAGTACATCTGTTGGCTACATTTACACTTTTATGTACAAACCTTCGTATAATGTAATGCATATATTTTATTAATGGCTACTGGTAAATATTTCCATATATACGAAGTTGTCTTTAAAATATTATAGAATATGTTGTTGTATAACATATGTTACTAATGCTTCTCATGTTATATTGTACAAATGTAAGTTTAATATAACGCGTAAGAATCAAAACCTTCACGACTTCAGTACGGGGTAAGAATTATCCTACAGTATTACCATAAGGAATTTAAAGGTACATTTATAGTTTTATTAAAGGGATTTTTTATCTCGTTATCTTAATATGTGAAGATAAATATTTGAGCGACGAAATTGTAGTTGCTTAGTAGCTTGGTGCCTCCCATTTTTCACAGCACCTAGAAAATTATTTGGCTATGTTTGGCATCAATCAATCTAAAGGATTCAAATTTCTTGATTGATTAATTGAAGGCCACTAGTACCTTAACTTTAAATGTAATTAATACATAGTATTAAACAATCTCAGATACTATTAACATTAGAGATATTTTTTATTAGTTTTAAAAAGCAAGTTTAGCATTGGTTTTCCATCATTGTTTTCCTGTGAATGATAATTTAGACCTCTTCTGAGACCTTCGGTGAATTAAAAGTTATAACTGAATCAATTTCAAATATTGTATTTTTACCTAAGTTACACATGTTATTGTGATATTATTTGGTGCTTCGTGCTTTCAGAATATGCAAATTTATGTCATTATATTATTCTGATACAGTGTAAAAGATTATAAAGTTAACTGTTGATTAAAAATATTTGAATAAATACTTCTTTTCATTAGCTTCAACCTATTAGTGGCCCACTGTAGGGTAGTTTTTCCTAGAATTTGTGAAGGCTCAGAAGCATTCTCCACAATGCTGCTTCAGTAGGCATTAATGATCAAGGCAAATATCCAAAGTTTTAGGCCATCTAGAAGTGTTTAACATTGGCTTGAGAAACTGCAATCTGAAGATAATAAATCCCGCCGGTAAACCTATTCCATTACTAACCACAGCTGCAGTTATTTAACTCAGTCAATCAATTTGTATTCACACAAACCATCTGACATTTTACAAACTCTGAGGAAGTTTACTTACACTAATTATATGTATTCAATTAAATTTTCCATGTAGATTGTAGATGTGCAAGGAACTCTATTGACCCTCAAGTTAAAGTCCATTTGCTATGATTACAGTGCACCCTGCTGAGTAGTGGACCGATTCTGGGTTCTGTGCAAACAAGTTTAATTCACACAGGAAATTGATTCAGACCTCACAAAAGGACCACAGGAAATTAATCTTGAGTTTTGTTTTTAAAATATACTATGAGTAGGTACTACTGTTGAACAGGGCACAGTCTAAATCCACTCCATAAGTTTAGACGAGACCCTCAAGGTCTACAATGCTTAATTGTGTATGATTTCACGGCTCCAGTGCTATGAAAATAAAAATATAAAACTAATACACAAAACAACTTTAATTTACTAAAGCTAATAAAAGAACTACGCTATTACGCTACGAACTTATTCATTTAATCCCATTTTTCCCCTACACGAAGGTGTTGCAACCTTTCATAAATAGTGACATCTTGTTTGAAAAGTCTTCTTGAGTGATCCAGGATTTTTTCCATCCTCTGTTCTTTCTTTCCTAGTGCTCTCGTATGACCATGGCTTTCTGCCTAAAAAAATAAAAAATGTAAGAAAATCAAGCTGTTATGTTTAATAGTAAAAATTTATAACCTCATAAAATCAACTTCAAATGGAAAGTAAGAACATTATAAAATTATAATAAATACCTCCGTTAGATAAGGATGTCTCAAATATAACATATTTTGTTCCTCTAAAGCGAAGTCTTTTTCCAGTCGTCGAAGATGGACTGGTTCAACTCTTCTTACCAAGCGATTTTTTCCCCGAAAAATGTGACCATTGGGAAAATGGTCCCTGCGAAATAAGATTTGTGTTAATTTCATGTTATTAATTACAGTATAATTAACGTACTGTAATTTCGCCCAAACTCGGAATTTGCAATACAACAATAATAATTTTTATGTTTCAATGAGCAGGCGCACATCACATTTACAAGAACTCTCATTTACGTTACAACAATGAGCTCTGACAGCACAGACTTATATGATTAGCGTATCATAGATTATAGATAATATATGAATGGTTATGAAGCTTGCCAGTTTAACACTGAGTCGCACAATACACGGGATAAAAAGAGATATAATAAAAAAGGAAAGACTATTTAAGTGAAATTCGTGACGACAATGGTACGAAAATTCTAACACATCTAGGCGTGCTACATGTTACATGTCCCCATAGGTTGGATATATTTAAACTGTTATAGTATAGATCAGTGTTTATACGTTGCCTTGATATCTCATGCGCCGTGGGTTAATGTTAAGTCGTGAAAGTGGTTCACAATTCCATGAATCATTAATAATTTTAACCACCTGTTTAAAATATTGAAATGAAAAGCTTAATACTAGCATTTTAGGATACATCATTGAAAAAATAATTAAAGTCAATATAATTTAGCCTATTTAATACATGTGTTCTTATCTGATAACGCAACTTTCAGGTATACAATTGAAAATGTTTGTTTAAGTCTCGAATAAGTGCACTTGTTAACTAAAAATTACCTAATACAATATAAAATGACAGAAATATGAAATAAAAGACATAATCGTTACATGTAATTTTTTTACATTTATTTATGTTATATACTTAATAAATTACAGGAAACAAAATATGTATGAAACATATATATCTATGTTTTGTTACAACGTTAGTCTGTGCGTAAATAATTCTAATTGTGGGACTTATAATTTTACTATAGTACCGTACCGTAATTATGAATTTTTGTCTTGTTTTTGTCTATGCTTTATTATGGCTGCTGTGTAGTTGGTGTCGTTCAGTGGTATTTAGTAATTTTATGTTTAATAACTTTAGAAGTAGTTTAGTGTTAATGTGAAATTAGCGTAGGTAGTAAAAAAGGAACAAATGGCAAATCGAGGGTGATAATTGTGTAGTAAATGGAGCGTCTCTAATTACTGGTAAGTTAATTGCACTCAATGATATGATTGCTATTTCCGTATATAGCGAAACTTTTATTTTGATTTCGCTCTTTTCATGCATCATGCAGTGATAACTCTAGATTAATTCATCAATAAAATTTTATTCGAAAACTAGTGTTTTCTACGCGTATTATTTGCCACATACTAATGTTACTTTAGAGGAGACACCCTTTCACTTCAATTACATTACCTACATAATTTTCCGTGCTCTACTTAGTCTTGACTTATTTTTGTTATTACAGACTATCTTTTTGGATGCAACTAAGCGTTCTTAAATTACATTCGTATAAGTGCCTGATGTTCTACTCATAAATCAGTACATACAGTTTACATAAAAAATATACGATAAACAATAATCAAAGAAAAATTATAGAATTATTTATATAATATATATATTAGACAACTTTTAATAAATTCAATTTTTGCCTCTTTTTTTTCTATAAGAGTATAATTTATTTCAAATATTAAAAACTTATTACAATAATTATAGAAAAGCAGACAAAACTTTTTTATATATGAGCATTGTTAAACAAATCAGTCTTTTAATTGGTAGTAAATCACATCAAACACTTTTGCGTTGATTGAAACAAATAATGAAGGAAAACAATAACAAATAGTGCTATTGTTTTGTAATATTTCTAGAATATGGTAATAGAAATGGTCAAAATCAGTGACAATGTTATCGCAACAAATTTAACTTATTTTACAATAAAAACAGGGTGAAACTACATGAAGTTTAAAGGTTCAGTATAAATAGATCCCAATTTTAATTATTACATTAGTCTTTGTTTCTATGCTCTAAAACAGGGATTCCCAAAGTGGTTGATATCAACACCTAGGGGTCGAAATAGGATTCCCAGAGCTGAAACTGATTTTGTAGGTTCACAAAGAATAAAAATCGACCCCTATTAATTAACACAAGTTCTTATTTGAAACTTTCAAGATACTATATAAGTTGTGTTACCTGTTTCTTTCTTTTAAGGTTTTTATAAGTTAGTGGATGGTGGTAGATTTTTGAAGTAATTTGAATGGGGGTCTGAGGTATCACTTAATTTTGGAAAATGGTCCCTTGCCCAAAATAGTTTGGGAATCCCTGCTGTAAAATATAAAAGTCATCATAAACAATAATTCACCATTTTTTATTTATTATTGAATCATCAATCAGGAATCTTGTAATAAGTGATATTGTTAAGATTACTAAGACTATTTTGTCAGTAAATGTGGAGGATAAAGTGTTTTCATTGTATTAATTTGCCTGTGTCAGTGTTGTTTAATTTCCTCATCATTGTTTTGGTTAATTAGCTGCTGAATGGATATTCCACTGTTTAAAAATATTATTGTTTCAAAGTTACTCTCATTTCATTTGGTGCAATGTGATAAATCAATATGTCTATTTCAGGATACTTAAACCACTGAATCTGTTACTATTATTCACATACAGTATTTTATGCCATTAGCTCATTTAAATTGACACAATGAATAAAATATTTGTATTATTGTAATTTTGCTATGTTATATGTAGTTTACAGATGATTATATCCAAGTAGTAAACATTGTTTATTTAAATATAATCTTTTATAGAGTGCTCCAACTTCCTCAAACACAACTGGGACATAGGCAATAACAGTATATTCATAAAACATGGCGCAAGTTGGGGCCAATATGGAGTATCAAGAATATAAATGGGCTTATTCAATCATGGACTCCTCAAAGTAAGTACAATTTACATATGTTTTTTATAAGGTATTGATGCAGCAATAAAAGTTTCACATTGTTACAAAATTACACCATAGTTTGACCATGCCTCTATGATAAATTGTCTTAGAAGAATCAGCAGTAACAAACTGTGCATGGGATTATTTTCTACTCACAGTCACAGAGAATAATTTCTGCTCATAGTTATATATAAAATTTATATTAAATTCCTGTCCAAGTAGTCTTGTCTTTAAACTAATCATCCAGTTTGTATTAATATTTATACATATAATACAATATGAACAGATTGCTTTTTGTACATTGATGATATATGCGAAATAATATTCTACTGTTAGGGGCCTTTATTTATTAATGCAATAGAACCCAAAACATTAGTGCTTCTATCAGGAATGGCTTAACTGATTTTGATATGTTTTTCACTAATATATTGCAAGTATGCAGCATTAAATATTTAATGTTTGTTTTATTGCAATCCATCCGTACATAAGAAAGTTATAAATTAATATATTTGTAATTCATATGAGTAGAATGAGAAAAACCTTATTATATCCTTCATGTACGGAAAGACATCAGTAAAAAAATTATTATATGTATAGATACTGTAATTTGTTTTATATCAATGGTCACAAAGTGGATGAAATAAGTGATCTAGATTCATTTACAGTCCAGACATACTCCTACATTGTTATTATTATGTTGAGGGCTTGGTCTTCTCACACCAATGTCTGAGTGGCGGCCATTACCCTCAGATTGGCGTGATGCCATGGTTTAGTTACATGTATATGTAAAAGATAAAATGTGATGCCAGTTACAGTAGGTATCATTTTGTTATGATGGAATAAATATTGTTTTCATTCTTTTTTCATATATCTTTAGATCTTCATTATTGTTTTTTTTTGCACTGCACTTATAACTTTTTTATAATAAGGTCATGCATGTTATTAAATTAAGTGCATGATGTACATAATAATAATATATATGTACCCTAATACATAATAATATGTCTTCGTCTAAATAGCATACTGTCATGTCAATGTATATTGTATTGCTTACGAGCTAGCAAATTGAATGATGGTCACAGGAAAGAAGAAGATACATATTATTCTCGTTAATGGGATCACGGTTGTGTAACGTCTGCCAACCTGCACTCACCCTTAAGAAATACGAGAGTCAAGTCCAACAGTATGTTGTGATGATAACATTATCTATGGTGGACGATAACATATATGTACCTACAAACTCATTTCAAGAAACAGTCATTTGTAATGCAAATATTATTTGTATCTGAATACTCAGTAACTGAAATATCCATCTTCTATAATTCATCATAGCATTTTCAGTATACACTCGAATTTTTTTAAATTCCTATTTGACATTCGTTACCTGTTTATCAACATATGTAGTTGAAAATAAATATGTTACAAATTGAGGCAATGCCCGTACTGACTGGATCCAATCGATCTTCTCCAACGCTAAAATATTTCAGTTTAAATTTATTTTTAGACTTAAATTACTCGCGTTGCGTGCAGTGGTGCACACTGATGTGATTTCATTCACTTTCAATAACCTGGGTGTTATTAGATCCTTACCAATGAAATTACCTATATACGTTACTTGCAATTTTGAATACAAATATTATGTAGGTATCTGGTATTTGTTTTAGAATTACAAATTCAAATTAATTTAAAATTGCCAATCCGTCCTAGCTTCGCTTTAGAAAACCAATGCCTTTCTTTGCAAATAGCATTCTACTATCACTTGCGTTTAGTGAATCATAATCGTTCCCCAGTGAAAGGCCAATAGTTAAAGTCAGTTCACAAACTATATCAGAATTAGCATACATATGTAGTTATGTAAGAAAAATATTAAATAATCAATAACCCGATGGAGAAAATAGATAACTTAGGGAATTCGACTTGTCTCCTATCAATACCATCATATCCTGCGAATAAACCCCAAGTCGAGATCCGTGCCCACTGGAACACAATTTAGTTATTTACACTGTATCAGTTAGTTCATTCGATACTTTAAATTACAACAAGAACACACGTTAAATGTAAATATTGCAGTTTATTATCTTTTGAAATTCACTCTTAGTAGTAGTACCTAGTCCTGATTCTGTAAGGAATCATTGTAAAGTAATCACTTTGCTTTTAGTTTTCCATTAAAATGCATACATACATTAAAATGAATTGTTTCCTGTTAACAATATTAATACATAGTTATTACACACAGGAAAAAATACCTTGATTTCGTGTTTGTAATTATCATTTGTTTTTCGTGTTTCGTGACGGTGTGTGTGTGTGTGTAGGGTAATGAATGCGTTGTATTTATTTTGTGTGCGTTGTTTGCAGGGTGTCGGCATGTTTGATTTCGATGTTGCTGATAGTGTACGGCAGCTTTCGTTCCCTGAACATGGAGCGGGAGGCCCGCGAGCGCGCCGAGAGGGAACGAGAGGCGTCGCTTCTTGGAGGCAAGTCGCCGCCCGCCGCCTCGTCCATCAATAGTGAGTTACATTATAGTCCGGCGCCGCTAGCAATACACTGTACATATAATATATATTATTTAAATTTACAGCAGTGGTAACTTAGTGGTTTAAACGTCGGTTTCTCGCACGGGAGACTCGAGTTCGTATCCGATACGCACCTGTAATTTTTCATATGATGTGCGCATTACAAATTATATATCATTTGCTTCAGTGAAGGAAATACGTCTTGATTAAACATGACAGTTTTCCATAATGGTCACAAAGGTACGTGAAATTTGCTAACTTGTACGTGGCCAGCGTGGCGTACTGTGGCCCTAATCCCTCTAATTGTGAGAGGATATCCGAGCGCAGCACTGGGGGAGTATGGGTTGTAATGATGATGGTGATGATATAAATTTCAAATAACAATCCTAGCTGGACGACCGGATAAAGGTAGAACCTGTGATAAAATTATCCAGGTGGGGATTCATTTTTAGTCTTCATTAAAATGGCGGCAAAATAGAACGGAGCAGCTTAAAATGGACCTTCGTGCCACTCGGCTAGACTTTAAGAACTTTTTTCTAAAAGTGATTAACATTAGTAGAAATAATGTTAAGCAGAGTTTACCATCGTGTATAGGTGCCCTGAATTAACTCAAAAAGATAATCGATGCTTCTAGGGATCATTTTACAGCGGAGTGGTCCTTGACCGGCTAGCCGGTTACCATGTTAATGTGACGAAGCAGATAGTAATAATACCAACCAAAAGTACACTTGTTTACATAAATGTAAAACTTGTTATGAGACAAATGGAGAAAGGTAAGACCCTGGGTCATAATAGACTCAGTATCGAGCGCTTCAAATATGCGGTGGCCTATCTTCCGCGAATAATCTCACTGTTTTTCACTATATGTATTAGTCACTTGAACTTGCCATATTCTTTGATAAGAGGAGTGACACATCGGACATGAACAACTGTAGCCACGTCTCACTGGCTACCACTGCGATCAAGCTATTCGACAGTTTGTTGAATAATAGCCGCTTGCATCACGTAAATATTCATGATAAGCAGTTTGGTTATCTAACCAAGGGCAATTTCTAACCAAGTGCGCTATCGTAAGCCTAAAGGATACATATATTTTCGGGTACTATATGGCGAGGAGGACGCCGGTGTACGCGTGTTTCCTTAATTGGCAAAAGCATTTGAACTGTACAGATCAATATGTTACCTAAAGCAGAAGGACTCATGTAGACCATATTTTATTAAATTAAACATTTTGACATTATCCTCCCTATATATATATTTGAATGCGCAATATTTACTAAAACAAACAAAGATAAATTCCAATTCTCTCATAGGACACGACGTCAATACATGTGTAATTCCTGCCAAAACAAATTTTTTTAGAAAAAGTTTTATGGGAATTGCTCCAATAATATAAATTAAAATTCCAAAATCAAAACGCATAATTAATGATCTGTTCCTATTTAAGATACGGCTTCGAATATATTTAATAAATAAATGTTATTATAATATAAATGAATTTCTCAATGATAAAATGTAAGTCTGATTTATTCTACTTCTGTAAATGATATGTTAATTTGTAATGTCTTGACCTCTTGACATTTAAATATTATGACTTTTAAATATTATCTGAGAATTTTATAGTAACTTCTTGTACCTTCTTGTACCTTCTTGTTTTTATTTATTTTGTTAATTTATATGCCAAATATTGGCCGAGTAAGCCGACTTACCAAAAACCATCTTGTTTGTAACCTTACTTCAAAAATAAATGATTGATTGATTGAACTGGTGTCATACAAAATTCTATGAGATAAGTTAAGGGATGCAAGAGTGTCCGCTAAATACACTTTTTGGCCGTATTGAGGCGGCCTAGAATACTCCTCCCAATCCCATGCTGCCAAAACAGGGTGTCGTAAGAGGCGACAGAAGTCAGCCTGCTTGGTGGTAGAGCGTCGCGTAAAGATTATAGAGTCAGTCGCCAAACGACTCGTCGTGTTCCGGCTGGGGGCTTGAGAGCCAGTTCTTTCTTTTTTACCTTTTCTAGTTGCCTGGTGGACAACGCATCAGTGATACCATTGGTTTTGCTGATGTCCATGGGCGACGGTGACCACTTACCATCAGGTGGCTCGTCTGCTCGTTTGTCGGCTATTAACATAAAAAAAAAACACTGCCTTCCTTAATATTGGTAGTTTAAATCACAGATTTCCTCTGGTTTCTCTAAACCAGATGACGACAATTGGTTGTTAGTTTATTTGTTTGTCAACCAGATCTTTGAGGAACAGAGAAGCGTGCATGTCTGTTGTCATATTGATGGAACATGGTGACATGTCAAATACTTTTTTCACGCAGCTTATGAAACAATTAAGTAAATATTTTTATTATTAAACTCAAACCTGATAAATAGCTTTGAAAATCTTAAGCGTTGAAAGCTGGGATTGCTTCCCTAAAGGGAACTTTAATAGTAACTATATATATAATTACATTGTTTCCTAGTTGTTATTAATAAGTATTTCAAATATATAAAGATATTTGAATCTTTGTTGCAGCTATACAGACCCTGAACACCATGCAAGCGTTGTGTTTGCCGCTGTGCTCGTCCGTCGCGCTGCTCGTCATGTTCTTCTTTTTCGATTCAATGCAGACCCTCGTCGCCATCGGCACTGCCGGTAACAACTTGCTAAACGTGCCACAATTACAATGTGCCGTCCTTAAGCTGTACTAGCATTATGTGCATTTAGTATTTTTATTTTAATCTCTACGTACATATTTATGAAAAAACTCCTATCATCCCAACAAGAACACGTGTCTTTTGGCTAATATCATTGTGTATATATACTCTGAAATCTTTAAATGCTAGAATCAAACCACAATATCAAACAATAATACCGGCCCGAAAAGTATTGCAGTGACATTATAAAATATATTTCTTCAAATTAGTCGACAAGTACAAAAAGAGATCTGTATAATCTGTTTTATTAATAATATATCTGTTTAAGCTTTAGTAAAAAGTTTTGTCTGTGGCATTAGAGGCGTAGTGGACGTCGTTCTGGTCGGCTTTTCGCAGACGACGCGTCCGATTGTACGTCGGTCGTGTAGAGAGAGTCCGTAGGAAGTGGCCTGTTGTGTTGTGTCAGTGATCGCGTGCGCGGCGCTGGCGTTCCTGTTGACGCCGCTGTGTCAGTACGTGGCGGGCAC